>LPNX011063866.1:176022-307743 GCA_001517045.1 Pseudotsuga menziesii
TATTCATTTGCAGATTTCAGCATTAAAGAATGAGATTTTTATGTAGGTTTTGTGAAGAATTCAATAGTATTGGCCCATGGTTTTGTTTTGATGTAATCCTATGGCTCAGGTATTGTTGTGATGTAATACTATAAATACTTGACTCTAAAGAGAAGGAAATCAGTATGCCCATTGGTGTTTCATCATTTCTTCTTCATTCTTTTTCTAATATTTAACATGGTATCAAAGCGTATGGCCCAATCCATTCCTTTTGTCTTGGGTAAGCCTTTTCAAAGTGGAAAGCACACACACATGGAGGAATCAGGTGTATTTTTTTATTATCTCTTGGACTGCCAACACACCTTGTCCCTATGGGGAACTATGACCCATTTGCCACAACACACCCTTTTCTCAACCAAAGTGCGGTGCCAATGCACTTTCTATTTAGACAAAGTGAGATACCAACACACTATTCATTTATCCAAAGTGCAGAAATTCGGAGTCCATTTTTCCAAATGGCTGACCCAAAGTTGCATCGAGGAGTCCATTTTCCCACGGATTTCAAGAGCTACCAACACACATCAAGCTTGTAATCTTCTTGCATCCACAAGGGCACAAATCGAGTAAAAACACTAATATTGCAAACTCTTTGACTTTAGTTTGAAATTTTGAAAATGAAGGAAACAGAAACTATAGATTAGCTTATGACTAGTGTTTCAAGCATTGTAACCCAATTTCAAACCCATGGAAAACCTTTAGCATAGAAGGTAGTCATTCAGAATATTCTAAGGTGTCTCACAAAAATATTTTCTATGGTAGAGACCGCCATAGAAGAAGCAAATATCTTCCCTAGTTCACCTTAGAAGAGTGGATTGGATCCCTTCATCTCATGAAGCTTGATTCAATCAAGAAGAAGAGTCATTGACCAATGCTTTTAGCACCTAAGAGTCTTTCAATAGAGGTTGAGGAAGAAGAGGCTGAGGGTCTCCTCATATAGAGGAAAAAACCAATCATGAACATTCAGATCACTCAGAGCACTCTCACAGCTCTCAAGTTCATAGGGGGAGAGACAAGAGATAGATCAATAAGTCCAATATTCTATGTAACTACTCCAAGAAGTACGGCCACTATGAACAAGAATGTAGAAAGAAGAAAGTAGACCGAAACAGTGGCAGATACAATGTCTCTAAAGTGCTCAGATCAGATGGTGGAGTTGAATATGATTCACATGAGTTTATAGATTTCTACAAGTAGCATGGCATTCAAATACAGTTCACCACCAAATACACTCCACATGATAATAGAGTTTCTAAATGAAAAAACTAGACCATCATGAACATGACATGTAGCATGGTGTCACATAAGAAGCTATCATATGAGTATTGGGATAAATTTCTTGCATGCTCTATTTACTTGCTCAAAAGATCACCAACCGCGAGTGTCCAGGACAACATTCCTAAAGAAGCATGGAGTGGCACTAAGATTAGTGTTGCACATCTAAGATTTCTTTTTTCTGTTGCATTTTCTCATGTACCTAATGAACTTTGAAGAAATCTAGATAAGAGGAGTGAGTGGTTTATTTTATTTTAATATTAATTTATTACAATAAAGAAAGCATGCCATTCCCAATCGGGAGTACGAGAGTGATTTGTAGCTCGCTTAAAACATTCAATAAAGAATATTACGCTAAGTAGCCACGAGTGGGGTACCTACTTCAACAAAGTCACCCAAGAATTTCACCTAGTAGCAACTATATGCAACAACCAATTTTCTCGAGATAGATGGCCCATGAGAAGCACATATTCTTGGGAATTCGAACGTTGGAAGGGAATTTCATTTCCTACACTTAACCATCAAGCATCAAGCCTAGACCTTATTGATGGTGTTGTATGAATATTTTTCATATTAATATTACCTATTCAATATTACCTTATTGATGGTGTTGGATGAATATTTTCCATATTATTATTACCAATTCAATATTAGGGGATCCAATGGAAAAGCATGGAATTGTAGGAGAATGATATGGAAAAATTGACAATTAATTTGATTCTTGTAGATGACTAAACACTTATCCATTTGCATATTTGGGCATTAAAGAATGAGAGTTTTATGTAGGTTTTGTGAAGAATTCAATAGTATTGGCCCATGGTATTGTTGTAAATTTGTAGTACCTACAAGTAGGTACAAACAAGTAAATTTGTAGTACCTAAATCACTACAATCCTTTATATTTAAGGAAATTTTATTTATTTTACATGCAAGACGTTTTTTAATAAATTTATTGTTTGCTTGACCTGTTTCGTTTCACAGGTCAGATATATGGAGTGGTTGTCCCAAAAAATAATGAATGGGGTTTTGACTATTGGTTGGCTCATTTATTAGAGGGGAAACAAACCATTCTTGAACCTATTACAAATGATGAAAATATTGAATTCCCAACTAGCTCGATGGTCATAAAAGGGGAGCACCTGACACTAGCAGCACAAAAAAAAGGAAGGGTGGGTATGTATATCAGGATTATAGACCAAGAGCTATTGTATACCACTTCACCAACCTGGTAGTTGGTATAAACAACAAGCTTCACAAACTTTCGAACGAAACTAGTGCACATGTACGATAGTTGCTACCTCATTTAGAGCATGAGAGATTGATGGTCACCATCGGCAACAGATATGATCCAGATGGACTACTTGAGTGAGTGTATTGTCAGGTTTTACTAGATTTTCTAGTGTGGGTAGATTGTCATGTGCATTATTTAAACTTTAAAATACGTGCTGAAGCACAATTTCAATATGATTTACCTATACAATTTGAATACTAACTTATGATTGATGAATACCATTCACAGACATCCTACTATTCACAATATACTGGAGAATATGAACATGATCCTACACCCTCAGGTGAGTTATCTATAAATAATGTTTGCACAATTTCATTGGGTTCTCTTTATTTTCTAATGAGAGTACTAATGTTTATCCTTTTGTGTTACTAGGACACAAACATGATCTATGGCACATTGGAGGCACCAAAAACTAACAGTGTCTTTAGATACCACCAAATATAATACAAAAAATAACATGCTCTAGAGTTGTTGCAATTTACTTTTAATAATTTTTTTTTATATTAATGCACATTTAATTACATTCGCGGTTCAACTCTTGCACTGTTGGGTGTACTTTACAAAACACTCCACTGTGCGACTATTGGTAGTGTTACCATATTTTCCTTTCCCATACACACCTGCAGGAGCCAACGACATGCAATTATGCTTCTCTGTTTGGTTTTTCGCTCCAGTACCAAAAGTCACCAAGTGTCTCTGAATCACATTTGGAGGTGACGTTCAACTAGACATAAATCATCAACCAGAGGTCAGATCGATGAACCGTCATCTCCGTTGGTCTCCTGGCATGAGAATACATATAGGGGGCCCTCTCCACCGTGTTTGCATGTCCTATTGTCTACGTTGTGTATTGATTCCTTAAACTAGGGTTTTTCTCAGTTTCCTTGAATGCAACTCTTGCATTGGTTGGTCAACTTTGCAAAAAAATTCATCGTGTGAATATTGGTAGTATTTCCATATCATCCTTTCCCATACACACCTATAGGAGCCAATGACATACAATTATGCTGCTCCATTTTTTTTCGCTTCGGGACTGAATGTCACCAAGTGTCCCTGAACCGCATTTTAAGGCGACTTTAAACTGGACATAAATTGGAAACCAGAGGTCAGATCTATGAACCGTCGACTTCGTTGGTCTGTTGGCATGCATCTACATATAGGGGGCCTCTCCACCATGTTTGCATGCCTCAATGACTACATTATCCATTGATTTCATAAACTAGGGTTTTGCTAAGTTTCCTTGAATGCAACTCTTGCATTGGTGGGTCAACTATTGCATTGGTGGGCCAACTCTTGCATTGGTGACACACATATGCTAATTTATAAGTCTCATTAATTATCCCTAGTTAAAAATGTTTCTACATGGCATCATAGTTTTTTTTGGTTGGGATCACTCTATAGGTGAAAGAGGGATTTGGTATTCCAATTGTTGTGTTCTTAGGTTAGGTGCTTGAATTTGTTGATATTGTTGGGTGTGATACCCTAATTTTCTCGGGAGAAGCTCTTGGACCCTAAAAAATGTTTTTTCTTCTTCATATTGTTTTTTTAAAACATGGATATGGATATGGTGTTTTGTTTATATATTAAGATTGTTTCTAGACTTGGATGGTATGTGTACATTGGAGCATTAAGACATGTGACACATGATAGGTCATTATTAAACATGTTTCAAGAGCAAGAGGGAGGTATGAGTGTGGATCTTGGTTACGATGCTACTTATTGCATGTGATGAGTTGGCTCCATTTCCTTCCAAATTCGTTAGGTGTTCTTGATTTGAGTGATGTTCTATTTGTTCCATGTTTGAATAAGAATTTTTTGAGAGAATTCCTTATATGATATATGTATAGTATATAGTTCCATTTTCAAAGATAGTCTTAATAAGTATGTACAAGGTGACAAAGAAGGGTTTATACAACAAGCTAGATCTGAGGTTCGACAGTTCAACTGTACATCTTATGGAGTCAATCTGTTGCACACAATTGGTTACATATATGAAATACAAGCGTCAATGGAGCTTAGGAAGAAAGCCATATATTTGGGTGTTCCTTTTAGAGTTGAATGGTTCATATGCGAAGTGCATTTTATATCTGAATGGTTAAAAAATAAATGGCATTTTATAAAATCTCTTGCCACTGCAGTTACAGGTGCTTTTGCACTACTAAAATTACTACTAAATATGAAACGACAACTAACTATAGAGAATTATTCTAACGATAATCTGAAAGCATTTATACATTCCAACAAAGAATTGTTTATTGACTCTATTTTAAAAATAAGTGTTCTTGATATTGAAGGAACCCTCTCAAATGTGTGCCAGATGATGTTGCAAGATAACAGTGCAAGGAAAGAATATCTTCAAGCTAGCGCAAAGTGCTTAAAAACTCTTTGAAAGATTTTCCAAGCTGTGAAACTACAAAATGAACATGGAATTCCAGAAAGAGACGGTGCTCTAGGGTGGGATAAGAAAGATGTAACACCCCAATTTTGACCCCATGGTATTGAATTTCATATGATGTAAATAACGTTAATAAATCATGGTGTGGATCTCAAGGAAAAGGCCCCACCATGGATTTAGTGTTTAATGTTTCAGCAATTAAATTCATTGATAATCTGATTTAGTGATTTAGTGTTTTATGTTTTAGCAATTAAGACGATAATCTGAAAGCATTTATACATTCCAACAAAGAATTGTTTAATGACTCTCTTTTTAAATTAAGCATGCCTGATATTGAAGGCACCCTCTCAAATGTGTGTCAGATGGTGTTGCAAGATAACCGTGCAAGGAAAGAATATCTTCTAGCTCGTGCAAAGGGCTTAAAAACCCTTGGAAACATTTTTCAAACTGCGAAACTAAAAAATGAACATGGAACTGCAGAAAGACACAGTGCTCCAAGGTTGGCCATGGAAGAATACAAGAACTATGCAAGCTCTTCGGATACATCACCAAGGACTCCTTCCAGCTTGACTCCACTTTACTCTCAAGGCCACAAAAAAATATCATGGATCCATCAATCAATGGATGCCCTTTTTTGGTTTGCTAACTATCTTTCAAAAAAGATTTTTTCCATCTTTGATTTTAACATGTTTGATACTTAGCAACTTTTATAGTTTTTTTTATTATGAACTGGATTACCTTATAACTTTTATACGTTATTATGAACTGGCCTACCCTATTGGCCTACCTTACTATGATCTTTCATCTCCCTAATTCATTTTAAAGAGACCATGGGCTCTTGGGTTATTCCCATGGTTAAAAAGTTTTTTTTTAATAAACTTGTAAGTATTTTAGTACAGATATGTCTCTTTGTTATTTATACTTTCTGCTCTTATTGTTTATATAGATCTTTCTATTTACAATGCTCTCAATTATATTTAGATTATCTGATTTATAATATTAGTACAAAATAATATTATCTCAATATTGTTTTTCAATTTAGACTTTTAGAAGTTCAATTATATGGCACATATTGATATGAAATCATTGGGTTTATCCATTTTTGTTATATTATCATTGGATTTGGATGATTAGGAATGAATGGGATGGTGGGAAACTAATGGCAATGAAAATAGAGCATCCTTATGTGCTAGCCTAGGCTATGAATCATTAAATGGATATTTTTCTTTTGACAATAATTTATTGCGACACAACAAGCACGCCATTCCCAACTTGGGAATATTACAGTGATGTGTAGGTCACTTAAAACATTCAATAAAGAATATTAGGCTAAGTAGCCACCAGTGGGGTATTTACTTCAACAAAGTCACCCAAGACTTGTACTTAGCAGCAACTATATGCAACAACCAATTTGTTCTAGATAGATGGACCATGAGAAACAAAATATCTTCTTGGGAATTCAAATCCACAAAGAGATTCCAGGAAGCATGAAGGGAGATCATATATGGATTATATAAAAATCAATATCTAAATTATAGTGAGTTTGAAATTCTTAGACATAGGGATCTTGAACGAATGAATGATTGGAACACTACTTTTTGCAGATGAGGAGACCTCTAGTCATGCAATTCATTTCATCTCTGAAATGCAAAAATTGAAAAATATTTCTACTAATCAACATGCAAAGTATTACTTAGTTTATAGTTTGGTGGATAATCAAAAAATCACATACAATGTTATCCTTGAGCATTATAGAACAGGTGTTGATCCACAATGCATGATAATCCAAGGAACTGCTGATGCGGGAAAGTTGTATTTGATTGGACCCATTAAAAATACACTTCAAAATCTCTCACATCTAGGGAAAAGTCCATTACTTCTTCTAGCTCCAACACGGGTGGAAGCTTTCAACATATTCGCAACAACAGATCATTCTGCACTTCATATACTGATCAAATAAATTAATCATTTACGAGGACCAAGTTTAATTAACTTACAAGAAGAGTTGACGAATGTTAAATATATTTTGATCGATGAAATGAGTTTTATTGGAAAAAATCTATTAATCAGAATGGATTCTAGACTTCGCCAAGCCTTCCCCAAAAATGATAATATACCTTTTGGTGGAAGATCAATTATATTGGTCGGTGATTTGGGACAATTTCCACGTGTCGTGGATAATCTTGTATATGCATCGGAGGCTATTCAATTTGGGTTACCAGAGCTTTGTAGGCAATTTGAGAGGCTCAGGGTTGCCCACAATGGGGAGAAATGAGCATGACCAAATCATGGATGCAACCAGATGTGTACCAAGCACCAGATGTAAGGCCATCGTGAAACCATCTTGCGAAAGCTTGGTTACTTCCTCTTTGACCGAATGTTGAATGTCAGGATGGAGTCAAAATAATTGTGGAACACATTCACAACAGTTGTGACCCTCGATATTGTGTTTCGACCGAATTGACAAAGCAATGAACAAATATATTTTGGTAATTTGTTAATGAATATTAGATGTGCAGTTCCAATAATAGAGGATTGGAAATTACTGATGACTCGTATAGATAATTCCTCGGATGCTTCAATGAAAAATTCAATCGATAAGGTAATACATTTGTTTGCGACAAATGATGATGTAAACTGTCATAACAATCATTTAATAGGATGCCTAAACTGTCCTACTGCGACCAGTATTGCTACATCTATAAGAAGCAACTATTTTACGGAAGGAGATGAAGAAGGGTTGGAACTTGAATTACTGATAGCCATATGGACTAATGCAGGACTCATCATTGGTGCTCTTGGAGTTATATATCAAATTGTATATAACCATGGAATTTCACCTCCAGAACCGCCCACGTATGTTTTAATAAAATTTGATAATTATGTGGGGGTACCATGGGATGAATCATTTCCTCAAGTTGTTCCTATTACATCTATCGAAAGAGGTAATAAAAAACAGTTTCCATTGAAACACGCTTTGGGTTTAACAATCCATAAGTCATAAGGATTGACATTAGAAAAAACTAATATTTTTATTGGAAAGAACGAGAGGCAGGGTATGACATTACAACAATATCTCGAGTTAAAGATTTGGTAGGTTGACAATTTTAACCTCATTCTCATATGATCGATATGAGAAGATGTCAAAACTACGAAGTGTGAAGATAAAAAAAGATGAATAAGATAGATTGAGAATGATCATGATGTGAACTATATTTTCATTTATTTAATCATTTCAAAATTATTGTCTCTATTTTCGAGTTTAACCATTTATCCAATCCTTAATACTTATTACTTACATTGAGATAATCATGATAATTCTATCTGTGTTTTCAACTTAACCTGTTCCTTACAATGTTGATCAAACTCCAGTTTTGTGTCACCACCCAAGACTGAAACAAGCCTAGATCCAAATCCTAGGCTCTATCAAGCGTCGAGAGGGATCAAATATCACAATGTGCAAACCTCTTCTCAGGTTTTTCACTTAAGGAGGTTTGCACCTTGGGACATTTGATCCCTCTCAGCACTTGATAGAGCCTAGGATTTGGATCTAGGCTAGTTTATGATAAATGTAGATTCATTTAAACCAAAATATATCAAACATGTAAAAAAATTTCGAACCACTTAGTTTTTTTTAAAATAATTTTAATTTGATTTTAATTTTTTATTTAGTAAACCTACAAAAAAACTTAATAATTAACTCATACAACTTTGTGAGCCGACATAATTTTTTTAGTTCGATAAATCTAACCACAAAGCCCTTACAACCTCTTCGATGAGCGTTGTGGTCCCACGATATATATATATATATATATATATAACACACTTCATATTCCTTCCATTGGGGCATTGTACGAAGTTTTCTCTAGTTGTCTAACATTGTGACAAAAAATGACCGGGATTCAAAAATTTATGCCCCATAGTCCACCAACTCAGCATCGGTTAAAAGATACAGCACCTGTAATTTTCCATAAAGGCGAAGTAACTACTAGATTTGATGGTTCTAAATTATCTTGGTAGACATTCTTTTTATTAGTTTCCTTAATTAACTCCATGGAACTAATGTATTAATAGCTGATTTTTAAATCAATTATCTCCTAACAAGAAATATTCATGGTTTATTGTGTTTTTTATTGCATCGACCAGATTTCACCTATTGTTTATATTCCGATCAAGCAGAGCTCATAGACATACCTTTCGTAGCTTATTCTGCTGGAATTCTTGAATTTACTCAATATTTTTAAAAATGGTTAAGGAAATCGGTTACTATGACATGTTGGGAGTTATTCCGACGACCACTAAAAGAGAGATCAAGAAATATTATTACATGAAGGCTAGGGAAGTTCATCCTTACAAAAATCCAAATAATCCTCAAGCAGTAGACAATTTTTAGGTATTGGGAGAATATTACCAAGTTCTTGGTGATCCAGCACAACAAACATCATATGGCTTACTTGGAAAAGTGGGTGTATTAATGGGAACACTGATAGATCCAGAAGAAGTTTTTTCTATGTTGTTTGGAAGCAAATTATTTGAATAGTATATAGGCCAGCTTTCAATAATTTCAATGCTTTCTTTCATGATGTCTACTGAAGGGGGACAAATAGATACCAATAAACTACTAGAGAACTACGGAAGAGAAGAAAATCTCTCGCATATTTTGAAATATTGTCTTAATCAGCATGTACAAGGTGACAAAGAAGGGTTTATACAACAAGCTAGATCTGAGGTTTGACAGTTCAATAGTACATATTATGGATTCAATGCGCTGCACACAATTGGTTACATATACAAAAGACAAGTGTCAATCGAGCTTGAGAAGAAATCCATATATATGGGTGTTCGTTTTAGAGTTGAATGGTATTGATGCAAAGTGTATTTTATAGTTGAATGATTAAAAAATAAATGGCATTTTATAAAATCTCTTGTCACTGTAGCTACAGGTTCCTTTGCACTACTAAAATTACTACTAAATATGAAACAACAACTAACTATAGAGAATTAGTTTAATGATAATCTGAAAGCATTTATACATTCCAACAAAGAATTGTTTATTGACTCTATTTTAAAAATAAGCGTGCCTGATATTGAAGGAACCCTCTCAAATGTGTGCCAGATGATGTTGCAAGATAACCGTGCAAGGAAAGAATATCTTAAAGCTCATGCAAAGGGCTTAAAAACTCTTGGAAAGATTTTCCAAACTGTGAAACTACAAATGATCATGGAACTCTAGAAAGAGATAGTGCTCCAAGGTTGGCTAAGGAATAATACATCAACTATGAAAGCTCGCCCAATACATCACCAATGAATCCTTCTAGATCGACTCCACTTTTCTCTTAGGATCGTGGAAAAAGATCATGAATCCGTCAAATAATGGATGCCGTTTTCACTTTGCGAACGATCAAAAAATATTTTTTTCATCTTTGAATTTAATATGTTTGATCCTTAGCAACTTTTATAGTTTATTCTTAATATGTTCTTATGGACTGGCCTACTTTATTATGATCTTTCATCTCCTTAATCTATTTAAAGAGATCAGAAATATTTTTAATGAGATGTATTGGTTTTGCTAAGTTACAAGTTATTGTTATATGTGGTTTGCGGGTTGTTAGATATACTCTTGGGAGGTTACTGTTTTCAAGGTTAAAAAAAATATTTTTAATAAACTTACAAGTATTTTAGTCTATATATCTGTCTCTGTGTGTTATTCATAATTTATGCTCTTATTGTTAATATAAATCCTTCTATTTACAATGCTTATGCAGTTTATCTGATTTATAATATTATCTTATTTATAATATTAATACAAAATTATATTATCTTGACATTGTTTTTCAGTTTAGACGTTTTGGAGTTCAATTATGTGGCACATTATTGATATGGACTCATTGGGTTTATGCAGTTTTGTTATATTTCCATGGGATTTGAATGATTAGGAATCAATGGGATTGTGGGAAACTAATAATTTGTTAGTGCAAATATAGTATCTTTATATGCTAGGCTAGGCTATGACATCATTAAATGGATGCTTTTCTTTTCAAAGTAATTTATTGAGACAAATCTATTCCCTATGGGGAGTACTACAATGATGCGTAGTTGGATTAAAACATTCAATAAAGAATCTTAGGCTAAGTAACCATTAGTGGGGTATCTACTCCAGGAAATTCACCCAAGACTTGCACCTAACAGTAACTACATGCAACAACCAATTTTCTCCAAAGAGATGGCTTATGATAAGCAAAAAAAATTCTTGGGAATTCAAACCTTGGTCGGGAATTTAATTTCCTACACTTAACGATAAAGCATAAAGCCTAGAACTTATTGATGGTGTTGTATGAATATTTTTCATATTATTATTACCTATTCAATATTACCTTATTGATGGTGTTGTATGAATATTTTTCATATTATTATTACCTATTCAATATTAGGGGATCCAATGGAAAAGCATGGAATTGTAGGAGAATGATATGGAAAACTAAACAATTAATTTTATTCTTGTATATGACTAAACACTTACCTATTTTTAGATTTCAGCATTAAATAATGAGAGTTTTATGTAGGTTTTGTGAAGAATTCAATAGTATTGGCCCATGGTATTTTTTTGATGTAATCCTATGGCTTAGGTATTGTTGTGATGTAATAGTATAAATACTTGACTCTAATAAAGAGAAGTCAATGAGTATGCCCATTGGTGTTCCATCATTTCTTCTTCATTCTTTTTCTAATATTTAACATGCAATCAGAGCATATGGACTAATCTCCTTTTGTCTTGGGTAAGCCTTTTCACAGTGGACAACACACACACATGGAAGTTGTGATTGAAGTTGGAACACATCGAGGAATTGGGTGTATTTTTTTTTTATATCTTGGTTTGCCAACACACCCTATCCCTATCACAAACTATGACACATTTTCACCATTGCACCCTTTTCTCAACCAAAGTGCGATGCCAATGCACTTTCTATTAAAAAAAATGGAATACCAATGCACTATTCATTTATCCAAAGTACGAAAATATAGAGTCCATTTTTCCAAATGGCTGAACCAAAGTTGCATCGAGGAGTCCATCTTCCCGTAGATTTCAGGAGCTACCAACGCACATCAATCTTGTAATCTTCTCGCATCCACCTACAAGGGAACAAACCGAGTAAAAAGAATAAGATTTCAAACTCTTCGAATTCAGTTTAAAAGTTTGAAAATGAAGGAAACAAAACTTGTAGATTAGCTTATGACTAGTGCTTCAGGAATTGTAACCCAATTTCAAACCTATAGTGAACCTTTAGAATAGAAGGTAGTTGTTCAAAATATTCTAAGGTGTCATCACCCAAGATTCCCTCAACATAGGTTGAGGAAGAGGAGGATGATATAGAGGAAGAAGAGGCCGAGGGTCTCCTCATACAGAGGAAAAAACCAATCATGAAAATTCATATCACTTAGAGCACTCTCACAACTCTCAATTTCATGGGGGGAGAGTCAAGAGATGGACCAATAAGTCCAATATTCAATGCAACTATTGCAAGAAGTATGGCCACTATGAATGAGAATGAATAAAGAAGCAAGTAGACCATAATAGTGGTAGATCCAATGTCTCTAAAATGATCAGATCATATTAGATCAGATGGTGGAGTTGAATATGATTCACATGAGTTTACATATTTCTACAAGCAGCATGGAATTTAGAGACAATTCACCACCAAATACACTCCACGTCATAATGGAGTTGTTGAACGAAAGAACCGGACCATCATGAACATGACATGTAGCATGATGTCACATAAGAAGCTATCATATGAGTATTGGGATAAATTTGTTGCATGACCAGTTTACTTGCTCAACAAATCACCCACAATGAGTGTCTAGGACAACATTCCTAAAGAAGCATGGAGTGGCATTAAAATTAGTGTTGCACATCTAAGAGTTTTATTTTCTATTGCACATCTAGACAAGAAGAGTGAGCGATCTATTTTATTTTTATATTAATTTATTGCAACAAAGCAAGCATGCCATTCCTAATCGGGGGTACTAGAGTGATGTGTAGCTTTCTTAAAACATTCAATAAAGATACTTACGCTGAGTAGCCACGAGTGGGGTATCTACTTCAAGAAAATCACCCAATTCTTGTGCCTAGCAACAACTATATGCAACAACCAATTTTCTCGAGATAGATGGCCCATGAGAAGCAAAAATAATCTTCTTGGGAATTTGAACCTTGGCAGGGAATTTCTTTTCCTACACTTAACCATCAAGCATCAAGCCTAGACCTTATTGATGGTGTTGCATGAATATTTTTCAAATTATTATTACCTATTCAGTATTACCTTTTTGATGGTTTTGTAAGAATATTTTTCATATTACTATTACCAATTCAATATTAGTGGATCCAATGGAAAATCATGGAATTGTAGGAGAATGATATGGAAAACTCGACAATTAATTTGATTCTTGTAGATGACTAAACACTTATCCATTTTCAGATTTGAGCATCAAAGAATGAGAGTTTTATGTAGGTTTTGTGAAGAATTCAATAGCATTGGCCCATGGTATTGTTGTAAATTTGTAGTACGTACAAGCACGTACAAAAAAGTAAATTTGTAGTACCTAAATCACTACAAGCCTTTACATTTAAAGAAATTTTATTTATGTTACATGCAAGACCTTTTCTTAATAAATGTATTGTTAACTCGACCTATTTCCTTTCATAGGTGAGATATATGGAGTTGGTTCCCCAAAAAATAGTGAATGGGGTTTTGATTATTGGTTGGCTGGCTGCTTAGAGGGGAAACAAACCATTCTTGAACATCTTACAGATGATGAAAATATTAAATTCCCAACTAGCTAGATGGTTATAAAAGGGGAGTAGTTAACACTAGAAGCACAACATAAAAGGAAGGGTGGGTATGTATATCAGGATTATAGACCAGGAGCTATTGTATACCACTTCACCAACCTGGTACTTGTTATAAACATCAAGTTGTGCACACTTTTGAACAAAAATAGGGCACATGTAGCATACTTGCTACCTCATTTAGAGCATAAGAGATTGATGGTCACCATTGGAAATAGATATGATCCAAATGGCCTACTCGAGTGAGTGCATTATCAGGTTTTACTATATTGTCTGGTGTGGGTAGACTATCATGTGCATTATTTAAACTTGAAAGTGTGTGTTGAAGCACAATTTCAATACCATTCACCTATACAATTTCAATACTAACTTATTATTGACGAATACCATTCACATACATCCTACTATTCATAGTATACTGGACAATATAAAAGTGATCCTATAGCCTGAAGCGAGTTATCTATAAATAATGTTTGCATAATTTCATTGGGTTCTCTTTATATTCTGATGAGAGTACTAATGTTTATCCTTTTGTGTTCCTAGGATACAAACACGGTCTATGGCACATTGGAGGTGCCAAGAACTAATAGTTTCTTCAGACACCACCAAATAGAATTCAGAAAATAACATGCTCTAGAGTTGTTGCAATTTACTTTTAATGATTTTTTTTATATTAATGCACATTTAATTACATTCATGGGTCAACTCTTGCAACTCTTGCAACTCTTGCATTGTTGGTTCAACTCTATAAAAAAATCCAGCTTGCGACTATTGGTAGTGTTACCCTATCATCCTTTCCCATACACATCTGCGGGAGCCAACGACATGCAATTATGTTGCTCCATTTTTTTTTTTGCTCCATGACTGAAAGTCACCAAGTGTCCATGAACCAGATTTTGAGGTGACTTTCAACTGGACATAAATCATCAACCAAAGGTCGTATCTATGAACCGTCAACTTCGTTGGTCTCCTATCATGCGACTACATCTAGGGGGCCCTCTCCACCATGTTTGAATGTCCTGTTGTCTACATTGTGTATTGATTTTGTAAACTAGGGTTTTTCTCAGTTTCCTTGAATGCAACTCTTGCATTGGTCGGTCAACTCTGCAAAAAACTCCATTGTGCGACTATTGGTAGTGTTCCCATATCAACATTTTCCATACACACCTGTAGGAGCCAACAACATCCAATTATGCTGCTCCATATTTTTTCGCTCCAGGACCGAATGTCACCAAGTGTTCCTGAAGCACATTTTTAGGCAACTTTCAACTGGACATAAGTTGACAACCAGAGGTCAGATCTATGAACCATCGAATTCGTTTGTATTCTAGCATGCGACTACATCTAGTGGTCCCTCTCCACTATGTTTGCATGGCCTAGTGACTACATTGTGCATTGATTTCATAAACTAGGGGTTTTCTCAGTTTCCTTGAATGCAACTCTTTCATTGGTGGGTCAACTATTGCATTGGTGGGTGAACTCTTGCATTGGTGACACACAGATGATAATTTATGAAGTCTCACTAATTTTCCCTAGTTCAAAACTTTTCTACATGGAATCATAGTTTTTTTTGTTTGGGATCACTCTTTAGGTGAAAGAGGGATTTGGTATTCCAATTTTTGTGTACTTAGATTAGGTGCTTGAATTTGTTGATATTGTTGGGTTTGATACCCTAAGTTTCCTGGGAGAATCTCTTGGACCCTACATTTTTTTTCTTCTTCATATTGTTGTTTTTTTAACATGGATACTTTCGAAAAATTGCTAATGTGTTAAAAAATAAACAAATTAAAACTATATTCTGTCCTCAAAATTCATTAAGAAACATTTTAGATAAAGAAAAAGATAGGACCAACCCCATGCAAAAGAAGGGTGTCTACCTCGTACCTTGCTCATGTGAGGATGTATACATAGTTGAGTCTATTCATTCTATACAAATTAGACTAAAGGAACATTGTGTCGATATAAAACAGGAAAGAAATAAATCAGCATTAGTAGTACACTCTTTAAAAACAAAACACCAAATACGCATGGATGATGCAAAAGTCATAGCATTACAAGATCATTACAACAAAAGGAAAATAAGAGAAGCCATTGAGATTGAAAAACACATAAAAAAATTTAACAAAGATGATGGGTTAATATTATGCAAATCCTGGAAACCAATAATACATTCCCTTAAAGAAAAAACTAATAGTCAGCCTATCCAAAAAATGACTGGAAACAACTACTTATTAAGAAAAAATAACCTAGAATCCATTGAGACACCACACTCCTGAGGATGGACTTAGCTTAAAGTCCAAAACATATGTAGAGTTGAAAAACTATACGCAAGGTCTCCTACTATCTCTACTCAAGGTCTATAATATCATAATATCACATAGGTGAACCACACATTAAGTATCATTTTAATTAAATGTTGATGTATATGTAACTTCGGAATGTATTCACTTGTATTTCTTATGTATTGTAACCTGATGTTTATTCTGGGATGTATTTGTAATGTACTTGAGTCATGTGATGCCTCGATGTTCCTATCAGGAGGTTCTATAATGTAAACAAGTCATGTCAAGTTATTGTGGGTAACCCTCCTATTGATCAAGGGTTAAAGTCCTCGCTGTTCTTGGGCACTAGGGTTATTAGAATCTCCTAGATAAGTTATCCCTAGTAGGGTTTAGTCATGTTGGGAATTAGTATAAATAAAGAGCTATCCTATATATTTAGTACACACTCACTCACTCTCAGTTGTAGCGCATAGCTGAGGAAGAAGAAGACATTGGGTCTAGGAAGAAAGAGGTTACTGCTGTCGGGAGATCATCTTACTGTTTTGGGGTTTTACTCTTGATGTTGATTCTATCTCTGAGGAAGTTGCAGTTTTTTCTCCATTTATGGTTTCCCCAAGGAAAAACACTGTGTTCATTGTCTCTTGTGTTTAATTGCTGTACTTGTTATTCTCTTTGCTAAAGATCCTAACATAATGCTAGCTTGAATGATAAAATCTAACATGGTATCAGAGCTAACCTGAGAAGATGACACTGTGCAGCTATGGGAATTAGGGATTCCTATGTTGTGGATCTCTCTCCACATATTTTTAGCAAAATAAGGTTGGAATAACTCTCCTCCCTAGGGCACATCTTTTTGTCGAAGTAGAATCCAATTCTGAGGTTTTTCAGTTTTGGACCCGACGTTGCTATCGAAAATTAGGGATTTCCATAGAAGTGGAATTTTTCAGTGAGCCTAGGCTTGGATTGATATCCTCCTAAAAATAAAAGTTAGGGATCAAGATCAAATCATTTGGTTGGACAGAACTCCGAAAAATCAAAACCCTAATCTGCTCATGAACCAGCACTGCAGAATTTCAGCTCCAAATCCAAATCCGACATCTTGAATTGGTAAGATATAAATATTTTGTATTTCCATTTGAGGTTCTCAGTTAAGATGTCTCATCATACCAAAATTGATTAAAAGCTTGAGGGAGCTGTTAAATTCCGATCCTGGAAGTATAGGATCTCCCTGGTCCTGGAAGAAAATGAGTTGGACTCCTATATCAATGAGGAGGTTCCAGTTCCAGATGGAGATGAGGCTAAGGCCTTACACAAGAAGAAGTTGGTTATGGAAAAGAGGATCATTGCTGATTCAATCGAGGATCACCTCATAACACAAGTGTCCTCCCTAAAGACACCTAAAGTTATGTTTGATGCCCTAACCAAATTGTTTGAAGGGAAGAACATAAACTGGAAGGTGACTCTGAGAAACCAATTGAAGAATGTAAAGATCCAGAATGTTGAGACCATCCAGTATTACTTTACACAGGTCTCTCAGATCAAAAATCAACTGGAAGCAGTAGATGAAGAAGTGGAGAATGTAGAGGTTGTGATGATCACCTCGAATGGTCTCCCTAGATCACGGGACTCCTTTATTCAAGGGATATGTGCCAGAAAGAAGTTAGTCAAGTTCAACAGACTATGGGAAGAATGCTCTCAAGAAGAAGCTTGGATAGCAGCCAGAGAATAAAATATGGGAAGTGAATATCAAGCCCTCACAATTAATTTCAAGAAAAGAAAAAGAGGTTCTCATCACTCCAGAGGTAAGCATTTCTATAAAACTAACCCTATTAAAGATTTTTCTAGAAGCAGATGTTATACATGTGATGAAGTAAGACACTTTGCAAAAGATTGTCCTAAAAGACAAAATAAGAAAAATGGCAACAAGAGAAGACATCATGCTCATGCTGTAGAGGATGATGAACCATCCAAGAAGAGAACCAGATATGAAAGTGAAGACTCTTCAAGTGATGAAGAATATGTCTTGATTTCTGCTCTCACGGGAAACATCACACATGGAAGCAATGATTGGCTTATAGACATTGGGGCTTCCAAACATATGACAGGATTCAAAGAGTCCTTTGTAAAACTTTCAGAACATGAATCACCTCACAAGGTGAAACTTGGAGATGACTACCAATATCCAATAAAAGGTAGTGGGGAATCCTCCTATAAGCTAGAATCTGGAAAGTCTATGAAGATGCAATATGTATTGTTTGTACCAGGACTCAAGAAGAACCTTCTCTCCATATATGCATTAGATGCAAAAGGCATGAGGGTTGCATTTATAGATGGTCAAGTTATCATGTGGCCAAAGGGAAAGACTATTAATGATGCAGTAGTGATTGGGGAATAAGAAGGAGGTCTATACAAATTGAAGGGCCATCCAAAACAAGCCTTGGTCCATGACACAGTAGAGCCAAATGAACTTTGGCATAGAAGGCTTGCACATGTGCTTACAGAGAACTACAATTTGCAAGCAAAGCTATTGAAGGTCTTCCAGAAATTCAAGCAAAACATGATGGGGTCTGCAAAGGATGTGCGAAAGGAAAGAATACAAAGAAGACATTTCTAAGTAGCGAGAGAAAAGAAAAAGGAATCTTGGAAATCATTCACTTCGATGTATGTGGTCCAATGTCATCAAGCTCACTAAGCGGGTATGTATACTATGTTTCTTTTATTGATGAATTTTCTAGGAATACATGGATTTAATTCATGAAGAACAAAGATGAAGTATTCAGCAAGTTCAAGGAATTCAAAGCCTTGATTGAGAATCACACATAAAACAAGATCAATACCTTTCGATCAGATAATGGTGGAGAATTCACATCAAATGAATTCAAAGAGTTATGCAAAGAATCAGGGATTAAGAGGGATTTGTCCACTCCTTATAATCCACAACAAAATGGGATTGCAGAAAGGAAGAACAAAACTATCATGGAAGCCGCAAGAGCTATGCTTCATGATCAAGATCTTCCTATGCATCTATGGGCAGAAGCTGCCAGAACAACGGTGTATGTATAGAACCGTACTCCACACAGAGTACTTGAGAGCAAGACACCTAAAGAAGTATTTTCCGGCAAGAAACCAGAAGTCAGCCATTTCAGAATATTCGGCTATCCAGTGTACATACACATTCCAAAAGAGAAGAGGACTAAATTAGATCCTTTAGGAAAGAAGGGTATATTTGTGGGATACTTTGAAATCTCTAAGGCTTACAGAATATACTTCCTAGGATTCAAGAAGATCGACATCAGCAGGGATGTGACATTTGATGAAGACTCAACTTACAACAAATCCAAAAAGAGACATGCCGAAGAACCTATAGAAGCAGAAGCACCCAGAATTCATGATACAATCATGAATGAAGAAGATCGAGAATTTGAAGAACCTTAAGAACTTGTAGATCCACCTCTAGAGAAGAATCCTCATAAGAGGAAACCTGCTTGGGTATGAGAAGCTATCCAAGGTGTGAAAATATATGGGGCTCCAGACAAGAATCACAGAGAAAGAAAGAGGACAATGTCCTGCTCCAGAAATGTAGCATTACTATGTGATTTCATCGATAAAGAACCTTCCAATTATGAAGAAGCAGTGGAACGAAAAGAATGGAAGGATGCTATGATCAAATAATATCAATCAATTATGAAGATTGATGTTTGGGATGTTGTCCCAAGACCAGAAGGAAAGTTGGTTGTAACTTCCAAATGGATCTACAAGATCAAGCATGCTGCAGATGGTAGCATAGAGAAATATAAAGCAAGATTTGTTTCTCATGGATTCTCCCAAAAAGAAGGAATAGATTATGAAGAAGACTTTGCACCTATAGCCAGATACACTTCCATCAGATCAGTACTTTCTCTAGCTGCAATAATGAAATGGAAGATACACCAAATGGATGTCAAGACTGCTTTCTTGAATGGTGTAGTAGAAGAGGAACTGTATGTGGAGAAGCCACTTGGTTTTGAGACACATGATAGGGAGTCTCATGTATGTAGATTGAATAAATCCCTGTATAGTTTGAAATAGCCACCTAGTACATGGTACAACAAAATTGATAGCTTTCTATCCAATTTGGGATTTACTAAGAGTAAAGCGGATTCCAACCTTTACTACAAGGTTGAATATGGAAACCTAGTGATGCTCCTATTGTATGTAGATGATATGTTTGTAATAGGTATGGATAGGTTGATTGTTGATACGAAGAGAAAGCTTGCTGCCAAGTTTGAAATGAAGGACTTGGGTATGATGCATTATTTTCTAGGCATGGAGGTGTGGCAGAGTGCAAATAGGATTTCCCTAGGACAAGGGAAATATATGGTAGAGATCCTGAAGAGATTTAGGATGATGGATTGCAAGGCCATGATTATACCCATGGCATTGAACCTGAAGCTATTGAGTGATGCTTCATCAGAAGTGGTTGATGCAATGTTGTATCATTAGATGATTGGGTCCTTTATGTACCTGATGAACACAAGACCAGATATTTGCTTTTTTGTGAGCAGCTTGAGCTAGTTCTTGATAGATATGAGACATGTTCACTTGATTGCTGCAAAGCATATTTTGAGGTACCTGAGGGGTATAGTTGATTATGGGATCAAGTATGATGTGAATCAGAAGATTAACCTAGAGGGTTATGTTGATTTAGATTGGGCAGGCATTGCCATTGATACGAAGAGCACTTCAGGATGTTGTTTCAGTATGGGATTAGGTGTGATATCTTGGTTTAGCAAGAAGCAATCCTGTGTGGCACTAAGTACAGCTGAAGCAGAGTATGTCGCAACTTGTTCAGCTAGTTGCGAGGCAGTATGGATGAGAAATCTACTATCTTATTTATTTGATCTCCAGATGGATGCTACTTGTATACATTGTGACAACCATAGTTGTGTGAAGTTTTCTAAGAACCCGATGTTCCATGACAAGTCGAAGCATATCGAGATCAAGTATCACTATATTAGGGATATGGTGCAGAGAGGAGTAGTGAAGCTCCATTATGTTGCAACGGATGAATAGATAGCTGATTTGTTGATGAAGCCATTGGCCAGAGTGAAGTTTGAGTACTTCAGGAGAAGTTTGGTGTTCTCGAGATCGAGGTTCCTTCCAAGGGGAAGTGATGAGTCCGTAAGCCATTCTGACGAGTAGGTCAGATGTAAGGGCTGCTCCATTCTGTCATGGTGAGAGGATTGATTCCTTCCATGTTAGATATGAGTGTTGAGCCATTATGATGTGATTATAGGATTGGTTCCTACATGATCAAATATAAGGGCTATTGTCATTCTTGGAATGGAGGTGCCTGGTAAGTTACTAGGAATACTTGGTCTAGGACCGAGGGCCATTCTGATATGACTGTGAGATATGTTCTCACATGATTAGATATGAGTTCTAGCCATTTTGATGTGACTGTAGGATTGGTTCCTACATGATCAGATGTAAGGGACACCGCCATTCTATCATGGTGAGAGGATTGTTTCCTTCCATGTCAGATGTGAGTGCCAACCATTCTGACTTAGGGTCAGATGTAAGGGCTGCTTTATTTCTGAGGAGTCAAGGTCAGATGTGAGTGCCGGCCATTCTGACTTAGGGTCAGATATAAGGGCTACTTCCATTCTCTATATGGAGGCACCTGGTCAATTAACAGGAACCCTCAGTCTAGGACTGAGTGCCTTTCTGATGAGTCAAGGTTAGATGTAAGTGTTGTGCCTTTTTGATGAGTCAAGGTCAGATGTGAGTGCTGGCCATTCTGACATAGGGTCATATATAAGGGCTACCAAAGATCTACAAGGAGGTAGGACTACAACCAACATGAAAAAGGGTTGGCTCTGTAGAACTTCCTGTGACAAGAAGAATCATGGGATAGCACATATGATGATGACCATGTGATGATCCAGATTGAGCTATGATTCAGATCCAGTTATGATGTCTCCGAGATGATTCAGATTAAGTGATGATTTAGATTGAGCAGTGATGATCCAGATCCAGTGATGATGACCCCGTGATGATCTATATTGAGTGATGATCCAGATCGAGTGATGATGATCCAGATCGAGTGATGATCCAGATCTAGATGAATATGACTTGAAGATGAAGATGACGAGAACTTGACGATGACCTAGATGATACAGAGAAGAAGAATTTGCTGAAAAATTGTGTTGAGAGAATATCTTCCTAGTTAAGAGGGAGTGTTGATGTACATGTAACTTTGGAATGTATTCACTTGTATTTCTTATGTATTGTAACCCGATGTTTATTCCAGGATGTATTTTTAATGTACTTGAGTCATGTCATACCCCAATGTTCCTATCGGGAGGTTCTATAATGTAAACAAGTCATGTCAAGTTATTGTGGGTAATCATCCTATTGATCAAGGGTTAAAGTCCCTGCAGTTCCATGACACTAGGGTTATTAGACTCTCCTAGAGAATCCGACCCTAGTAGGGTTTAGTCATGTCAGGAATTAGTATAAATAGAGAGCTAGGAAGAAATAAGACACTGGGGCTAGGAAGAAAGAGGTTATTGCTATCGGGAGATCATCTTACGATTTTGGGGTTTTACTTTTGGTGTTGATTCTATCTCTGAGGAAGTTCCAGGATTTTCTCCATTTATGGTTTCCCCAAGGAAAAATATCGTGTTCATTGTCTCTTGTGTTTGATTGCTGTACTTGTTATTCTCTCAGTTAAATATCCTAACATATGCTAGCTTGAATGATAAAATCTAACATTAAACACATACTTAATGAAAGACATAGTTAAACATATCTTAAAGGCATATGATAAATATCATGTTCCAATATCAAGTCAACCATATGTATAAATATGAACCTTGATTTATGTTATATGTACATATAATGTTTTAAAAAATGAAAATCCATGGCCATAATACAAAATAGTGGATTATACTATACATATGTGTGTATACAAACAAAACGGTACATGTATGCATCCCCCCTATACATGAATTCTATGTATCCCCACTATACATGAATTCTATTTATCCCCCCTTTTATTACCACTGTCAGTGGATTTTGAGAAGTCAATCTTTCTTTTTCGGCTACTCGATAGTGTTCCTCGGTGTTGAACAAGAGGATAGGATCTAATTTTCGAAGACTGCACACAAACCAAAATTTGTTAGTTAGTTTACCAACCTATAAAAATTCTATGTACATTTGTTCAAATTCCAACCCAATATAACATTTTTACTTACTATCTGTGTGTAAGTGATGGTGGGTCAGGGTATAAGTGCATGTACTGTCGGTGCCTCACTAACATCCTGCAAAACGTAAATGGTACCAACAATTAGATACATGTACAACCGTGTATAAGACGAGCACTTGCATAAATATTTGAAAATTTATCTACATCCCGCATAGACTTTTTCAAAGAAAGTGAGACATACATGTACCTGGGGGGGAGAGGTGGGTGAGCGGCGGCCCCGATTGGGTGCTCTTCAATCACTACTCGCTCACTAGAAGGATGCATAAAATAATATATGTCAATTTCATCAAATCAATGGGTGCACCAAAAAGATACTTGCATGTACAAATAAAACTATACTACATGGAGGGACAAGGACTTTTCAAAGAAAGTGAGACATACATGTACCTGGGGGAGGGACAAGTGGGTGAATAACGGCCCCGATTGGGTTCTCTTCAAGCACCACTAGCTCACTAGAATGATGCATAAAATAATATATGTCAATGTCAGCAAATCAATGGGTGCACCAAACAAATACTTGTGCATACAAAGAAAACTATACTACATGGAGGTACAATGAATTTTTTAAAGAATGGCGAGACATACATGTACTTGGGGGGGAGAGGTGGGTGACCAAAGGCCCCAATTGGGTTCTCTTCAAGCACCACTCACTCACTAGAAAGATACATAAAATAATATATATGTCAATGCCATCAAATCAATGGGTGCACCAAAAAGATACTTGCATGTACAAAGAAAACTATACTACATGGAGTGACAATTGGAGAAACATAGATACAAGATAAGCGAGATATACATATACCTCAGGGATGTGAAGAGGTGGGTCACCAATGGGTGAAACAATTGATACCACCCTAAAAGGATGGGCATATGCATCAACAAACAAGGTCGCTCGATGGGAAACTCTATCGAACATATGCTCCTACTTAAAAAAACATAAAGATATAACTGGAAAATTTCAAATAATTAAAAAAGTACATGTTGAGTCATTAAAAGCATAATTAAAATCATACTTGTACTTGTGAATCTTGCTCTATCTGTGATGAGCCTATCTCAGATGTAACATACTCATCATGCCCACCCTGCATAAAATATATTGTATCAATATTAAGATGTATTAAATGTCCCAATCCCTACTATACATATGTAAATAATGATGATAAATAAAAAAAAGTAATGTTCTTACAAGTAATGGTGAAGCACCAAAATCATATGCAACATTGAGCGATGCATCCATATCATTAGCATCAATGGTCGGAGTATGGGATTCTGGGGTGGCATTGGACACCAACTGTAAATGTGTTCATGTAAATTGTCAGATACTTAAAATATAAATAATATATGAAACAATTGGACACTATGATATAAAAAACAATAAAATATGTGAAGAACGAGTTTGAATTACATATTGGAGTATCCCATCACCACGAAACTCTGAAGAAGGTCCATATCATATGTTTCGACAAGTTGTGCAAGGATGTGGCATGACGTGACGCTCTAAACGCTCAGGATGTCCAGTGTGATCTCTAGATATAATAGGCTCTAGAGACCTAAGTGGGTCCTCTGTGTAATGGTTGAGCCCCAAATGTGCCAGCCCTAGATGTGCCAACCCTTTGGCCCACATTTCCCTCAACATCAGTCCCATGTCGAAGAAATGTATCCGCCAAATCAAATAATTCCTCCCGTGTGCCATCAATCATGGGACCTGCAGGAGGATATAACTAAGGGGGGTTTGGTGTGCATGGAGGTTGTTGCACACGATTTTGATTAGTCCTCTCCCCTTTCCTATATTTGGGTATCCCATGTCCTATCCTCTGGAACTCTAAAATATCAAAGTAATTTACATGTTTACACAATATAAAATTGTCATACAATTTCCTGAGGAAATAGAATGGGGTGTCTCTATTCCCATGAGGGTCTTCATCGAAGACCATGTACCAGCAATCTATCCAGTTGGATTTAATATTGGGTTCTATGCACCAATCAATAGAAAGTGTGGTTGAATAGGGGGAGGAACCAATTCGGTGCTAGGGTCCCATAATAGTGAAAAAAGTTGGTCTTTTGTTATCTTTAATTTTTTTACATCTTTGTAGCTCAACCCGATGGAATAGTATTTCCTCTGGGAATCCATGTAGGACCTAATGTTGTACAATGATCCCTTGGCATTGGAAATTGTATTTTTAATGTTATCTAGTGCCTCTCCCATTGATCGTCTTATGTGGTCCCCCTCTCTAAAGAGTGAACTAAGGCATCTCAATGCACCCAAACTAGCAAGAATTTCGGAATTCCTATAGTGTTCCTCTTGCATGTGTTCGGTGTTTGGATTTGGTTTTGGGTTTGGGTTATTGGTGGTTTGATTTTAGACATTTTCTTTAGGATTTTTGTTGTCCATTAATATAAAAAAAAACAAATTTTAAAATGAATTAATATTTCATTCTTTGTTGTAATTAAAAATTTATTAAATTAAAGAAAAAAATAAAAAAAAATCTTATCTAATCCAAAACCAAAAAAAAAATCAATTCTTACCTTCCATTTCATTCAACCTTATCGATCACCTCCCTCAAAATGCACCCTCCAAATCGCATGCAAGCTAAATTACCTTCCTGATATATCTCCCTTCTGTTCTTTGCGTCTTGCAATGCAAAATAAGCAAATAGAGGTTGCGGGCCTGTGTTTTATTTTTTTTTAATTTTACAAATTGCACCTGTGATATATCACACCTGCTATTTGTAACTCTTCCAACACATATGTGCGATATATCGCACTTGCGATATAGTCTAACCAACTTTTGATTCGGTTTTAGGCTCAGGTTTTTCCAAACCAAACCATCAATAATGCGTATGTGTTATGGATTTCATTTTTGGACTTGCATTTTGGCTATATATCATAGCACTAAAAAGTGGAACTATCTTCGTGCCACCTATGCACAACAATTTTCACTTCAAACACTAAAGTATATATATTCTTGTCATTCACTGTAAGAATGTAATTGTCACAGCACGCATCAAAGAAGTCTTCCATGATATTTATCATGTTGTTTTATGCAATAAATCAATTATTAGTTTGCTCAATTTGTACCTTCATGTTCATCCCATATAGGTTTGAGTGTTGTAACATGAGCACTGATACAGTATGTAACATACCCATAAACTTGACAGATTCTTGGGGTGCACAATATAAAGTTTCTTCTTTTATATTTTTCAATCACACCAATTAAGTTAAACTCATTGATTACTTAACCATAATAATTCTTTAAAGGTTAAGATCCTACAAAATACAATCACTCCAATGCTAACTCACATAAGCAAATATCACTAAATAATATAATAAGGAACCTACATTTTATTATTCGCATGACCATGACAATTACATATTAACCTTGTCCTTTAGTTACGGTTAACACACTCCTTCTCAAGATACCATATATTGTACTTGATATCCTAGGAACCATTGTCTAAGGCGGAGTATGACTCTCCTGACTTATTTGAGTAGAAAACAACAAGGTTAGATGACTTTAGATGTTAAAAGAAACTAATTTATAAATTATGTACATATACAAACTGATTTTCTCTACACTTATTTTTCGAGAATTAGTTCAATGCCTTTCATGTTAGAGTTTTATCATTTAAGCAATATGATTTTAGGATATTATATGAGAGAATAACATGCACAACAATCACTCACAAGAGACAATAGACACAAATATTTTCCTTGGGGAAACCATAAAGGAGAAAACCCCGCAACTTCCTTAGAGATAGAATGAGCACCAATGGCAGCAGTAAAACCAAAAGACAGAAATATGATATCCAACAGTTGTTCTCTCTCTCACTTGTGCGATCTCATCTTCTCTCACCTATGTGCTATATATGGGTGAGTGTGTGTGACAAATAGAGAGGATCACTCTCTATTTATACTAGTTTTTGACTTGACAATTACTTACTAGGGCTGACTTCAATAGGAGAGTCTAATAACCCTAGTTCCTGCAACTGTGGGCACTTCCCCCACGATAAACAAGTCGGTTAACCTCAACTCAAATGTGGGGACTATTTCCCCGACTTACAATGAAGGGAGAACCTTTCCCAATATCCCTAACATGATCTAAAGTTCAACCACTCAGTTATAAAATAAATAAATAAAACATAGCACTAACTTGCAGTTAACTGGGCGAACAAAAAGATAGCATTTACAAAATAATGCTAGCATTTTACAAGGGTCGATATCCCTTTGGTATAACCCAAAATTTCTTTGATTAATTCTCTCATAATTCCTACAAGACTTAGAACTTGACTTTATTTTATTTAAGATGTGGATCATA
The DNA here is from genome assembly GCA_001517045.1 of Pseudotsuga menziesii. Lineage (NCBI taxonomy): Eukaryota > Viridiplantae > Streptophyta > Pinopsida > Pinales > Pinaceae > Pseudotsuga > Pseudotsuga menziesii. Next base: position 203,716 of record LPNX011063866.1, read on the forward strand.
CCAAGCGTGGATCTCTCTAATCTGACCTTTGGCATATCATTATTATATTTTTATCAATTAGACAATAAGATCTTAGGATCTTATCTATGATAATAACATGCACAACAATCAATCACAACATTTATAGTTTTTTTATTATGAATTGGCCTACCCTATTGTCCTACCTTACTACGATCTTTCATCTCCCTAATTCATTTTAAAGAGACCATGGGCTCTTGGGTTATTCCCATGGTTAATTTTTTTTTTTAATAGACTTGTAAGTATTTTAGTATAGATATGTCCCTTTGTTATTGATAATTTCTGCTGTTATTGTTCATATAGATCTTTCTATTTACAATGCTTTGAATTATCTTTAGATTATCTGATTTATAATATTAGTACAAAATAATATTATCTCAACATTGTTTTTCAGTTTTTCAGTTTAGAATTTTAGAAGTTCAATTATGTGGCACATATTGATATGAAATCATTGGGTTTATCTAGTTTTGTTATATTGTCATTGGATTTGGATGATTAGGAATGAATGGGATTGTGGGAAATTAATGTCAATGCAAATAGAGCATCCTTATGTGCTATCCTAGGCTATGATATCATTAAATGGATATTTTTCTTTTGACAGTAATTTACTGCGACACAACAAGCACGCCATTCCCAACTTGGGAATATTACAGTGATGTGTAGCTCGCTTAAAACATTCAATAAAGAATCTTAGGCTAAGTAGCCATCAGTGGGGTATTTACTATAACAAAGTCACCCAAGACTTGTACTTAGCAACAACTATATGCAACAACCAATTTGTTCTAGATAGATGGCCCATGAGAAGCAAAATATCTTCTTGGGAATTCAAATCCACAAAGAGATTCCAGGCAGCATGAATGGGAGATCATATGTGGATTATATAAAACTCAATTTCTAAATTATAGTGAGTTTGAGATTCTTGGACACAGGGATCTTGATCATATGAATGATTGGAACACTACTTTTTGTAGATGAGGAGACCTCTAGTCGTGCAATTCATTTCATCTCTGAAATGCGAAAATTGAAAAATATTTCTACTAATCATCATGCAAAGTCTTACTTAGTTGATAGTTTGGGGGATAAGAAAAGAATCACATACAATGCTATCCTTGAGCATTATAGAATAGGTGTTGATCCCCTATGCATGATAATCCAAGAAACTGTTGGTACGGGAAAAATGTATTTGATTGGAGCCATTAAAAATACACTTGAAAATCTCTTGCATCCAGGGAAAAGTTCATTACTTCTTCTAGCTCCTACATGGGTAGCAACTTTCAACATATCCACAACAATAGTTCATTCTGCATTTCATATATCGATCAAAGAAATTAATCCTTTACAAGGACTAAGTTTAATTAACTTACAAGAAGAGTTGAGGAATGTTAAATATATTTTGATTGATGAAATGAGGTTTATTGGAAAAATCTATTAATCAGAATAGATTCAATACTTCGCCAAGCCTTCCTCAAAAATGCTAATATACCTTTTGGTGGAAGATCAATTATATTGGTCGGTGATTTGGGACAATTTCCACCTGTCATGGATAAGCTTGTATATGCATCGGAAGGTATTGCAAAAGAATTGTGGAACACATTCACAACAGTTGTGACCCTCGATATTGTGATTCAACCGAATTGAGAAAGCAATGAACAAATATCTTTTTGTAATTTGTTAATGAATATTAGAGATTCAGTTCCAACAATAGAGGATTGGAAATTACTGGTGACTCGTACAGATACTTCCTTGGCTGATCCAATGAAAAAGTCAATCGATAAGGTGATACATTTATTTGCAACAAATGATGATGTAAACTATTATAACAAACATTTAATAATAGGCCTAAATTGTCTCATTGCAACCAGTATTGCTCCATTTGTAAGAAGCAACTTTCATATGAAGGAGATGAAGAACCGTTGGAACTTGAATTACTGATAGCCATAGCAGAAAGGGTAATGTTGACATCAAACCTATGGACTGATGCAGGACTCGTCAATGGTGCTCTTGGATTTATACAACAAATTGTATATAACCCTGTAAGTTCACCTCCAAAACCACCCACGTATGTTTTAATAAAATTTGATAATTATGTCGGGGTACCTTGGGATGAACCGTTTCCTCAAGTTGTTCCTAGTACATCTCTCAAAAGAGGTAATAAAAAACAATTTCCATTGAAACTCGCTTGGGGTTTAACAATCCATAAGTCACAAGGATTGACGTTGGACAAAGCTACTGTTAGTATTGGAAAGCAAGAGAGGTAGGGTATGACATTTACAACAATATCTTGAGTTAAAGATTTGATAGTTCTATGATTTCAACCTCAATTCTCATATGGTTGATATGAGAAGATGTAAAAACTAATGGGTGTGAAGATAAAAAAAGATGAATAAGATAGATAGAGAATGATCAAGATGTGAACCATATTTTCATTTATTTAATCATTTCAAAATTATTGTCTCTATTTTTCAGTTTAACAATTTATTCAATCCTTAATACTTATTACTTACATTGAGATAATCCTCATAATTCTATCCGTGTTTTCAACATAACATGTTCCTTACAATGTTGATCAAACTCCAGTTTTGTGTCACCTCCCAAGACTGAAACCAATATAGATCCAAATCCTATGCTCTATTAAGCGTCGATAGGGATCAAATATCCCGAGGTGGAAACCTCTTCATAGGTATTGCACTCAAGGAGGTTTACACCTTGAGAGATTTGATCCCTCTCGGTGCTTGATAGAGCCCACGATTTGGATGTAGGCTAGTTTATGATCAACATAGATTCATTTAAACCAAAATCTATCAAACATGTAAAAAAATTCGAACCACTTAGTTTTTTTTAAATACTTTTAATATGATTTTAAATTTTTATTTAGTAAAACTACAAAAAAATATTAATAATTAAATCATACAACTTTGTGAGCCGACATAATTTTTTTAGTTCGATAAATCTAAACACAAAGCCCTTACAAATTCATCAATGAGCATTGTGGTCCCACGATATATATATATATAGCTAGCTAGCTAGCTAGATAGATAACACTTAATATGCCTTCTGTTGGTGTTGGGGCATCGTACGAAGTGTTCTTTAGTTGTCTAACGTTGTGACAAAAAATGACTAGGATTCAAAAATTTATTCCCCATAGTCCACCAACTCATCATCGGTCAAAAGAGACAGCACCCGTAAATTTCCATAAAGGAAAAGTAACCACTAGATTTGATGGTTCTAAAGTATCTTGGTAGACATTCTTTTTCTTAGTTTCCTTAATTAACTTTATGGAACTAATGTATTAATAATCATTTTTTTAATCTTATCTCCTTGTAAGAAATATTCATTGTTTATTGTGTTTGTTATTGCATCACCATATTTCACCTATTGCTTATATTCCAATCAAGCAGAGCACACAAAGATACCTTTCGTAGTTGATTATATTGGAATTCTTGAATCTACTCGAGATTTTTAAAAATGGTTGAGGAAACTGGTTACTATGACATGCTGGGAGTAAGTCCCACGGCCACTAAAGGAGAGATGAAGAAAGCTTATTACATTAAGTATAGGGAAGTTCATACTGATAAAAATCAAAATAATCCTCAAGCGGGAGACAATTTTCACATATTGGGAGAAGCTTACCAAGTTCTCAGTGATCCAACACAGCAGGCATTATATGACGTACTTGGAAAAGCGAGAGTATCAACGGGAACACTGATAGATCCAAAAGAAGTTTTTGTTATGCTATTTGGAAGTGAGTTATTTAAATAGTATATAGGCTAGATTTCAATAATTTCAATTCTTTCTTTCATGATGTCTACTGAATGGGGACAGATAGATACCAATATCCTACTAGAAAACTACGGAAGAGAAGAAAAGCTCTCATAGATTTTGAAAGATCGTCTTAATTAGTATGTACGAGGTGACAAAGAAGGTTTTATACAGCAAGCTAGATCTGAGGTTCGACACTTCAGCTGTACATCTTATGGATTCAATGCGTTGCACACAACCGATTACATATATGAAATACAAGCATCAATGGAGCTTGGGAAGAAAGCCATATATTTTGGTGTTCCTTTTAGAGTTGAATGGTTCATATGTGAAGTGAATTTTATAGCTGAATGGTTCAAAAATTAATGTCATTTTATAAAATATCTTGTCAGTGCAGCTACAGGTGCTTTTGCACTACTAAAATTACTACTAAATATGAAACGACGTCTAACTATAGAGAATTATTGTAACGATAATCTGAAAGCATTTATAAATTCCAACAAAGAATTGTTTATTGACTCTATTTTAAAAATAAGCGTGCTTGATATTGAAGGAACCATCTCAAATGTGTGATAGATGATGTTGCAATATAACAGTGCAAGGAAAGAAGATCTTCAAGCTCATGCAAAGGGATTAAAAACTCTTCAAAAGATTTTCCAGACTGTGAAACTACAAAATGAACATGGAACTCTAGAAGGAGACATTGCTCCAAGGTTAGCTAAGGAAGATGTAACACCCCAGATTTGAACCCATGGTATTGAATTGTATATGATGTAAATAGCATTAATAAATCATGGTGTGGAGCTCAAGGAAAAGGCCCCAGCATGGATTTAGTGTTTTATGTTTCAGTATTTAAAATTGATGCCAACGGTTTATGTGCTAGCCAGGCACAATATGTTTTGAGACATCATGTAACTATGCAATTAATAAAAACTATGTGCCGCAATGTTAAAGAGATGGGGGCATGGTTTCACAAGGAATAGGGAGGGGGAATTATTCATGCCTTTGAGCCAATGGCAAAAATCCAAATTTCTAAGGGAGAACCGATAAAGCTGTCAACTACCCATTTTGTCTTTTATGCCCATTCATTTGGAAATTGGTTGGGGAAGTTAATGCATGGGAATGGGAAGAGTAGGTGAGTCAAATTCGAATTTGGGAATCCATCCATTATTGGAAAACGTGTTTTTGACTTCTTGGGTAAGTAAATACTTGGAAATGCATGCCCAAGCCATTATTCAACCACATCTTTCATTCCTCGCCCATTCTCATTCACGTTTGGGCTCCCTCACACAACAGGAAGATGATTGAGCTATCTCCTTCATGATCTCTGTCGTTTTCTTCACTTCTCTATTCCAAGAATTCATTTTCTATGTTGCTGGGAGAATGAGAAGAAGGGGACCGCGATTTCGGGGTTTGAAGAGGTCGTTTTTCCCCCTGTGAGCAAGCTGAGAGCTTCCCTCATGTTTTTCTGCATTTTCCCTTATTTCTCCAAGCCAGGAAACCTGTTATTGTGTCGTTCAGTGAATGAGAAACGGAGACCCATTATTTGGGTGCATATGGAGGTTGTTTCATCTCTTGCAATGCCTAGAAACATTTTGTGAAATTGTATTTCTCTCACAGGGTGTTTTCCCCCTTTTTCCAGTCCGTTTTGGTTACAAACTCATCCTTTTTTTGTTATGGTCAATGGCTGGGAAGATAGATCCATGATTTAGGTGTTTGAAGAGGTTGTTTCTACACATGTGAAGCCCCTAGACATCTCTGAAATCGAATTTTCTATCAGAGGGTTTTTTTTCCCTTGTTTCCTTTTCATTTTGGCTTCTAGGATGTTTTTGTCCATATCCAGCAACTGTATTTTTTTTGTGAAGTGCATCCTTGGGTTGACTTGGCTGCGTAAGTCCAAAGAATCCATCTATTAGTGGGTTTGGCTTTGTTTTGGTGTGAAGGTTGGCTTGGATGAGAAATTCCAAGGAACTTATTTTTCAATTGGATGACTGTGTTTTGATGTAAGGGTTGGCTTGGCTAAGTAAGTCCAAGGAACCCATGGGATATTGGATTATTTCCTTAGTATCCTGTGAAACCCAATTGTTTATTGGTCCGGCTTAACAGTCTATGAAACCTAAAGGTGTGTTGGCTTGACTCTGGGTGGATGGTCTTGTTGTGTGTAAGCCTGTTGTTCCATAGTTCCTTGTGAAAATCATGCCCATCTCAGGGGTAGCAATGATGTTGAGAGATTTATGGGCACAATAGCCTATGGTTGGGTGGAACGTTGTGGTGACATAGCTAGTTGGGGGGAAGCTTCTTCTTAAGATAAGTATTTCATGTATTTAACTCTGCATCTGTATTTGTTTTGTAAATTATCATGAACATATTGAATTCTTGAATGTGAATGAATGTATTTGCTTCCCCCATTTAATGAATTATACATATGCATGTGTATTTATTTACCTCAAGGCATTTTATGTTTATGCTCATGGGCCTAGATTGCCCAGTTTGACAGCAACATCAGCAATGTAGGTAGCGGCCTCTCTATCATCGAGATGAGGGTTGGGGACGTGAAAGACGAATACAACAACTATGAAAGCTCTCTTGATACATCACCAACGAATCCTTCCAGCTTGACTCCACTTTCCTATTAGGGCCATGGAATAAGATCCTAGATCAGTCAATTAATGGAATCCATTTTTTTGGTTTGAGAACGATCTTTCAAAAAATATTTTTGTCATCTTTGAATTTAATATGTTTGATCCTTAGCAACTTTTATAGTTTGTTTATTTTTAATATGTTATTATGGACTAGCCTACGTTATTATGATCTTTCATCTCCTTAATCCATTTTAAAGAGATCAGAAATATTTTAATGAGATGTCTTGGTTTTTCTAAGTTACAAGTTACTGTTATATGTTGTTTGCATGTTGTTAGATATACTCTTGGGAGGTTACTGTTTCCATGGTTAAAAAAATATTTTTAATAAACTTACACGTATTTTAGTCTATATATATCTCTTTGTGTTATTGATAATTTATGCTCTTATTGTTAATATGAATCCTTCTATTTAAAATGCTCCTGCACTTTATCTGATTTATAATATTATCTTATTCATAATATTAATACAAAATAATATTATCTAGAAATTGTTTTTTAGTTTAGACCTTTTGGAGTTCAATTATGTGGCAATTATTGATATGAAATCATTGGGTTTATCCAGTTTTGTTATATTGCCGTGGGATTTGGATGATTAGGAATAAATGGGAGTGTGGGAAACTAATAATATGGTAGTGGAATTATAGCATCCTTATATGTTAGTCTAGTCTATGACATCATTAAATGGATGTTTCTCTTTTGACATTAATTTATTGAGACAAATCCATTCCCAATCGGGAGTACTGCAGTGATGTGTAGTTGGATTAAAACATTCAATAAATAATCTTAGGCTAAGTATTCATTAGTGGGGTATCTACTCCAAGAATGTCACCCAAGACTTGCACGTAATAACAACTACATGCAACAACCAATTTTCTCCAATAGATAGCCCATGATAAGCAAAACAAAGCTTCTTGTGAATTCAAACCTTGGCTAGGAATTTCATTTCCTACACTTAACCATCAAACATCAATCCTAGACCTTATTGATGGTGTTGTATGAATATTTTTCATATTATTATTACCTATTCAATATTACCTTATTGATGATGTTGTATGAATATTTTACACATCATTTTACCTATTCAATATTAGGGGATCCAATGGAAAAGCATGGAATTGTAGGAGAATGATATGGAAAACTCAACAATTAATTTGATTCTTGTATATGACTAAACACTTATCCATTTGCAGATTTCAGCATTAAAGAATGAGATTTTTATCTAGGTTTTGTGAAGAATTCAATAGTATTGGCCCATGGTTTTGTTTTTATGTAATCCTATGGATTAGGTATTGTTGTGATGTAATACTATAAATACTTGACTTTAAAGAGAAGGAAATCAGTATGCCCATTGGTGTTCCATCATTTCTTCTTCATTATTTTTCTAATATTTAACATGGTATCAGAGCATATGGCCTGATCCATTCCTTTTGCCTTGGGTAGGCCTTTTCAAAGTGGAAAGAACACACACAAGGAGGAATCAGGTGTATTTTGTTCTATCTCTTGGATCGCCAACACACCTTGTCCCTATGGGGAACTATGACCCCTGTTCCACAACACACCCTTTTATCAACCAAAGTGCGGTGCCAACGCACTTTCTATTTAGACAAAGTGAGATACCAACAAACTATTCTTTTATCCAAAGTGTGGCAATATGGAGGCCAATTTTCCAAATGGATGACCCAAAGTTGCATCGAGGAGTCCATTTTCCCTTGGATTTCAAGAGCTACCAACACACATCAAGCTTGTAATATTCTCGCATCCAACTACAAGGGCACAAACGGATTAACAACACTAACATTGAAAACTCTTCAACTTCAATTTGAAATTTTGAAAATGAAGGAAACAAAAACTGTTTATTAGCTTGTGACTAGTGTTTCAGGCATTATAACCCAGTTTCATGTTCATGTAATTGTAAATTCAGAATGTATTCATCCGTATTTCTTATGTATTGTAACCCGATGTTTATTCTGGGAATTTTCTATAATGAGAAAGTCATGTCAAGTCATTGTGGGTAACCGTCCTATTGGTCAAGGAAGTCCCCACAGTTGTGGGGCCCTTATGTTATTAGACTATCCTAGTGAATTCGACCCTAGGTGAGTCATTGTAAGTCGAGGAAATAGTCCCCACCATTGTGTTACCCTCCTATTGGTTGGAGGAGGCAAAGTCCCCAAAAGTGGTGGGGCACTAGGGTTATTAGACAGTCCTAGAGATGTCGGCTCTAGTAAGTAATTGTTAAGTGAGGCCGACATGTTGGAGTGGGTTCCAAGTGAATGGAAGAATATAAATAAAGAGTGAGAGCCTCTCTATTTATCATATTAATACACACACACTCACTCATTGGGGGGCATGAGTGAGAAAGGAGAATCTCTCTCAGTGTGAGTGAGAGAGACAAAAGCTATGGAGATCATCTTACTATTTTGGGGTTTTACCTTTTGGTGCTGATTCTATCTCTGAGGAAGCTGCAGGGTTTTCTCCTTTATGGTTTCCCCGAGGAAAATTATTTGTGTCTCTTATCTCTTGTGTTGTGCTTATGTTTTATTGCTGTGCGTGTTATTCTCTTAGTTAAAGATCCTAAGATCATAATGGTAGCTTGAATGATAAAAATCTAACATGGTATCAGAGCTAACCTGAGAAGAAGACATTATGCAGTTGCAAAATCTAGGTATTCTTCTTTTTGGGTCTCTCTCCACAATCCATCAGCAAAAATATGCTAGGAAGACTCTCCATTGAAGTGCTCATTTTTCTGTCGAAGCGGAATTTGATTCCGAGCATTTTCGGTTTTCGATGCAGAAATTAGGGATTTCTACAGAAGAGGAATTTTTGAGTGATCCTAGCATAGGATTGTTATTCTCATCAAAATCGAAGTTTAGAGACCTGGATAAAGTTTTTTGGTTGGGTGAAACTCCAGGGAAGTCAAACCCTAGTTTCACCATGAGCTAGAAAAACCCTAAATACTAAAACTGCTAAGTGTTGGTACATTCGCTATATCCTGAGATTGGAGAAGTATTAGGATCTAACACTTTCCAGGGCCAAAGCTAAAATCATGATGTACATGGTGTCCAACATTCAGCCTCATATTCACTATATTCTGGGAGCTATGATCCCTCCAAGTTAGGGTTCCATCCTCTTCTAGAATTCATCCTTAAGCAGGACACCTGGGGAGAATTGCAATATCATGGGCTACTGAGGTCCAAATGAAATTCTTAAATATTTTCCAGATAGGTCACAGACTTTAATTTTTTTGGTCCAAATTTCAGACTCAGAAGATGAACCAGTGACATGTGGAAGGCCGTAAAAGATTGTTGTTCTGAACAGTCCTGTAATAGGTCACCTTGGGAAAAGGATCATAAATCCCAATTGGTGAACCAAATTCTGCTGAAATATATGTTTTTGGATCATGGACATGTGAGGTTACATCCGTCCAAAATTTCAGACATAGAGATGGATTAATTGTGGAGATATCACAGAAACAGTGACAAACATTTTCTATAGAAGAAATTGGAAAACTAGGGCTTCCTGTTCCTGGAGCTTCCCTCCATTGTTTTCAGAAAAGGAGTACATTGGACAGCTCCATTTGAAGAGATATATATTTCTATCCAATTAGATATTAAATATTCCAAAGTTTCAAAATTTACAGTTTCTCTGACAAACCCTAGATCAGCCAGCTCCGGAACTAGGACAGATACCTCAAATCAGTAAGATCTAATCTTTTGCTATTTTCATTTGAGGTTCTCATTTCAAAGTGATCTATCACATCAGCTTGATGATAAGCTTGGTGAAGTTGACAAATTACAAGCATGGAATTATATGATCTCTCTGAAGAAAATGAATTGGACACCTACATGAGTAGAGAGGTTCCAGTTCTAGAGGGAGATGAGGCTAGAAGCCTTACACAAGAAGAACTTGGTCAAGGACAAGAAGATCATTGTTGATTCAATCATGGATCAACTTGTACCACAAGTGTCTTTCCTAAATACACTGATGATGTTTGATTCCTTGACCAATCTATTTGAAGGGAAGAACATAAATAAGAATATAACCTTAACAAACCAGTTGAAGGAAGTGAAGACCCAGAATGCAGAGACCATACAGTCATCCTTTAGAAGGGTCTCTCAAATCAAAGAACAAATTGAAGCGGTAAAAGAAGAAGTGAAGAATGAAGAAGTAGTGATAAGCCATCTTGAATGGCCTCCCAATATCATGGGATTCATTCATTTGAAGAATGTGTGGCAGAAGGAAGTGATTACTTTCAGCAGACTCCGAGAAGAAGAAGAAGCTTGACTCATAAGAAGAGGAGAAGATGGGAGAAACTAAAGATCAAGCTCTCACCATACAAAGGAAATCCCTCAAGCGATGATGAATACGAAGAAATCAACTCTTGAAGAATCTCTTATCCACCTTAGTATTTGGATAATAAATGATGATATTATGAATGAATAAGATGATGAAGCTGAAGGCTCAAGAAGGAGTCTACCCACAAAACAAATAAAGATAATTATTCAATTGTCATTTCATTGTTTTGTTATGCATCTGTTTATATTCAATTAATGTATTATGCATGATAGAATGTTTACATTAATGACAATATACTAATAACATGCATGTGATGGGAAAGATCGCATACATAATCACCTACAAACAAAGAAGGATGAAACTTGTTTCGAAGAACAAGTGACGGCAGTTCAAGATGAAGAATAATATGACGAATGTAGCGACATCATTGATGCAGAATATTCCAGCTATGAACAAGTAACCAAGAAGACCAGTTCAACAAGAATGATGTCTAGGATACAGTATCGAGACCCGAAGAGCAGTTTGTAGTTCCATCATGCAGTAGATGGAAACACCGTGGGATACAAAGCAAGATTTGTAGCACGAGGCCTCTCATGAAAAGAAGGCATAGACTACAAAGAGACATTTGCATCCAGTAAGAATTGAAACACATACATGATGAGATTGATGAATATCTTAACCTTGGCTATGAGGTTGAAGATAAAATTCTATACACTAGATGGATACATATAATACTAGTAGCATAGGAAGCTACTTGTCACTTTGGTACAGAATGTTTCAGTACAGAGAGTACAAAAGACAGAGGGAGTATGATGCTTCGCTTCAGAGGGAGTGACTATAGAAAATCTAAGGTTCGACATGGTATGATAGGATGGATAGATTACTGATGACTCTAGTATTTACTGAGAGTAAAGCGGATTCCAACCTTTGCTTCAAGGTTGAAGGTGGAAGACAAGTGATGCTCCTATTATGTTTCTATGCACTATTTTCTAGGTATGGAGGTGTGGACAAAGGAAGTATGCAATAGAGATCCTGAAGAGGTTCATGATGATGGACTGCATGACCACACCTATGGCATCGAAGCCGAAGCTATTGAGTTTTGCTTCATCAGAGATGGTTGATGCCATAATGTATCGTCAAATTATTTGTTCCTTGATGTACTTAATGAATACGATACCAGATATTTGCTTTGTTGTGAACACATTGAGACATGTTCACCTGATGGTTGAAAAGTATGCAGTGAGGTACCTGAAGGGTATAGTTCATTATGGGCTCAAGTAAGATGCGAATCAGAAAATTAACCTGGAGGGTTATGTTGATTTAGATTGGGCAGGCAGTGCCAGCGATAGGAAGAGCACTTTAGGGTGTTGCTTCAGTATGGGATTAGGTGTGATCTCTCGGTTTAGCAGGAGGCAATCCTGTGTGGAACTGAGTACAGTTGAAGCAAAGTATGTCGCAGCTTGTTCAGCTAGTTGTGAGGTAGTATGGATGTGAAAGCTACTATCTGATTTATTTCATCTCCAGATGGATGCCACTTGTATACATTGTGACAACGAGAGTTGCGTGAATTTGTCAGAGAATCCAGTGTTCCATGACAAGTCGAAGCATATCGAGATCAAGTATCACTATATCAGGGATATGGTGTAGAGGAGAGCAGTGAAACTCCAGTATGTTGTGATGGAGGAACAAATAGCTAATCTGTTGACGAAGCCATTGGCCAGAGTGAAGTTCAAGTACTTCAGGGAGAAGCTTGGTGTTCTCCATATCGATTTTTCCTCCAAGGAAAAGTTATGAGTCCCATAGCCATTCTGACGAGTAGGTCAGATATAAGGGCTAAGCCATTCTATCATGGTGAGAGGATTTGGTTCCTTCCATGTTAGATATGAGTGGTGAGATCCATAGCCATTCTGATGAGCAGGTCAGATATAAGGGCTGAGCCATTCTGTCATGGTGAGAGGATTTGGTTCCTTCCATGTCAGATATGAGTGTTGATTTCCATTCTGGGAATGGAGGTACCTGGTCAGTTACCAAGAACACTCAATCCAGGACTAAGAGAGCCATTCTAATGAGTAGGTTAGATGTAAGGGTTGAACAATTCTGTTATGGCTAAAGGATTAGGTTCCTCCCATGTCAGGTGCGAGTGTTGGCCATTATGTCGAGTAGGACAGATGTAAGGGCAACTGCCACTCTTCGGCAGAGTGGAGGCACCTAGTCCGTTACCAGGTAGTTGAGTCTGGGACTGGGGGCCATTCTGGAGAGGGTGTAGGATTTGGTTCCTACCAGGTTAGATGTGAGTGCATGCCTTTCTAAGGAGGGTGTAGAATTTGGTTCCTACCAGGTTAGATGTGAGTGCATGCCTTTCTAACGAGGGTGTAGGATTTGGTCCCTTCCATCATTGCGAGTAGGATTTGTTCCCGCCTAGATGGATGTAAGTGCAAAGCCCTTCCATCATTGTGAGCAGAATGTGTTCCCACCTAGATGTATGTAAGTGCAGAGCTCTTCCATCATTGTGTGCAGGATGTGTTCCAGCCTGGATGGAAGTGTGGAAATCTTCCATCATTGTGTGCAGGATGTGTTCCAACATGGATGGAAGTACAAAACTCTTCCATCATTGTGTGCAGAATGTGTTCCCACCTAGAATGATGTGAGTGCTGTGCCTTTCTGATGAGTAGGTTAGATATAAGTGCTGAAGAAGACCTACATGGAGGCTAGGCCTACAACTAGCATGAAAAAGGGCTAGCTCTGTATAATTTCCTGTGACAAGAAGAATCACGAGATAGCACCCATGATGATCCAGATCAAGTGATGATTCAGATCTAGTGAAGATGATCCAGCAGTGATGATCCAGATTGAGTGATGATCCAGATCCAGTGATGATGTCTAGTGATGATCCAGATCGAGTGATGATCCAGATCCAGTGATGATGATCTAGATCCAGTGATGATGATCCAAATCTAGTGATGATGTCTAGTGATGATCCAGATCGAGTGATGATCCAGATCCAATGACGATGATCCATATCAAGTGATGATCCAGATCCAGTGATGATGATCCAGATCGAGTGATCATCTAGATTCAGTGGTGATGATCCAGATCCAGTGATGATGATCTAAATTGAGTGATGATCTAGATTCAGTGATGATGATCCAGATCGAGTGATGATCCAAATCCATATGAAGATGACTTGAAGACGAAGATGACGAGAACTCAATGATGATCCAGATGATACATAGAAGAAGACTTGTGCTGATATATTATGTCGAGAGAATACCTTCCTAGTTAAAAGGGAGTGTTGATGTAATTGTAACTTTGGAATGTATTCATCCGTATTTCTTATGTATTGTAACCCAATGTTTATTCCAGGATGTATTATAATGTATTTGAGTCATGTCATACCTCGATGTTTATTCCTGGAAGTTTCTATAATGAGAAAGTCATGTCAAGTCATTGTGGGTAACCCTCCTATTGGTCAAGGGTTAAAGTCCCCACAGTTGTGGGGCCCTTGGGTTATTAGACTATCGTAGTGAATTTGACCCTGGGTGAGTCATTGTAAGTCAGGAAAATAGTCCCCACCATTGTGTTACCCTCCTATTGGTCGGAGGAAGCAAAGTCCCCACAAGTGGTGGGGTACTAGGGTTATTAGAAAGTCCTAGAGATGTCATCTCTAGTAAGTAATTGTTAAGTGAGGCTGACATGTTGGAGTGGGTTCCAAGTGAATGGAAGAATATAAATAGAGAGTGAGAGCCTCTCTATTTATCATACTCATACACACACACTCACTCATTGGGGTGCATGAGTGAGAAAGGAGAATCTCTCTCAGTGTGAGTGAGAGAGACAGAAGCTGTGGAGATCATCTTACTGTTTTGGGGTTTTACCTCTTGGTGCTGATTCTATCTCTGAGGAAGTTGTGGGGTTTTCTCCTTTATGGTTTCCCCGAGGAAAATTCTTTGTGTCTCTTGTCTCTTGTGTTGTGCTTTTGTTTTATTGTTGTGCATGTTATTCTCTCAGTTAAATATCCTAATATCATAATGGTTGCTTGAATGATAAAAACCTAACATTTCAAACCCATGGAAAACCTTTATAATAGAAGGTAGTCATTCAGAAGATTCTAAGGTGTCTCACAAAAATATTTTCTATGGTAGAGACTACCATAGAAGAAGCAAATATCTTCCCCAGTTCACCCTAGAAGAGTGGACTGGATCCCTTCTATCTCATGAAGCTCGATTCAATCAAGAAGAAGAGTCAATGACCAATGCTTCTAGCACCCAAGATTCTCTTAACAAAGGTTAAGGAAGAATAGGATGAGGTATAGGAAGAAGAGGCCAAAGGTCTCCTCATACAGAGGAAAAAACCAATCATGAACATTCAGATCACTTAGAGCACTCTCACGTCTCTCCAATTCATATGGGGAGAGGCAAGAGATGGACCAATAAGTCCAATATTCTATGTAACTACTGCAAGAAGTATGGCCACTATGAACGAGAATGCAGACAGAAGAAAGTAGACCGGAATAGTGGCAGATACAATGTCTCTAAATTTCTTAGATCAGATCAGATCATATGGTGAAGGCGAATATGATTCACATGAGTTTACATATTTCTGCAAGCAACATGGCATTCAGACACAATTCACCACCAAATCCACTCCATATAATAATGGATCTGTTGAAGTAAAGAACCATACCATCATGAACATGACATGTAGCATGGTGTCGCATAAGAAGATATCATATGAGTATTGGGATAAAGTTGTTGCATGCTCAGTTTACTTTCTCAATAGATCACCCACAGTGAGTGTCGAGGACATCATTCCTAAAGAAGCATGGAGTGGCACTAAGATTAGTTTTGCACATCTATGATTTTTTTTTCTGTTGCATTTTCTCATGTACCTAATGAACTTTGAAGAAATCTAGATAAGAATAGTGAGAGATTTATTTTATTTTAATATTAATTTATTGTGATAAAGAAATCATGACATTCCCAATTGGGAGTACGAGAGTGATGCGTAGCTCGCTTAAAACATTCAATAAATTATCTTACTCTAAGTAGCCACGAGTGGGGTATCTACTTCAACAAAGTCACCCAAGACTTTCACCTAGCAGAAACTATATGCAACAACCAATTTTCTCGAGATAGATGGCCCATGAGAAGCACATATTCTTGGGAATTCAAACCTTGGAAGGGAATTTCATTTCCTACACTTAACCATCAAGCATCAAGCCTAGACCTTATTGATGGTGTTGTATGAATATTTTTCATATTAATATTACCTTATTGATGGTATTGGATGAATATTTTTCATATTATTATTACCAATTCAATATTAGGGAATCCAATAGAAAAGCATGAAATTGTAGGAGAATGATATGGGAAACTCGACAATTAATTTGATTCTTGTAGATGACTAAACAATTATCCATTTGCATATTTGAGCATTAAAGAATGAGATTTTTAGGTATGTTTTGTGAAGAATTCAATAGTATTGGCCCATGGTATTGTTGTAAATTTGTAGTACCTACAAGTAGGTACAAACAAGTAAATTTGTAGTACTTAAATCACTACTAGCCTTTATATTTAAGGAAATTTTATTTATGTTACATGCAAGACCTTTTTTAATAAATGTATTGTTTGCTCGACCTATTTCCTTTCACAGGTCAGATATATGGAGTGGTTGCCCCAAAAAATAATGAATGGAGTTTTGACTATTGGTTGGCTCATTTCTTAGAGGGGAAACAAACCATTCTTGAACCTATTACTAATGATGAAAATATTGAATTCCCAACTAGCTCGATCTTTATAAAAGGAAAGTACTTGACACTAGCAGCACAACAAAAATTGAAGGGTGGGTGTGTATATCAGGATTATAGACTAGGAGCTATTGTATATCACTTCACAAACTTGGTAGTTGGTATAAACAACAATCTTCACACACTTTCGAACAAAACTAGTGCACATGTACGATACCTACTACCTCATTTAGAGCATGAGAGATTGATGGTCACCATTGGCAAAAGATATGATCCAGATGGACTACTCGAGTGAGTACATTGTCAGGTTTTACTAGATTTTCTAGTGTGGGTAGATTGTCATGTGCATTAGTTAAACTTTAAAGTGTGTGCTGAAGCACACTTTCAATACCATTTACCTATACAATTTCAATTCTAACTTATGATTGATGAATACCATTCACAGACATCCAACTATTCACATCATACTAGACAATATGAATATGATCCTACACCCTCGGGTGAGTTATCTATAAATAATCTTTGCACAATTTCATTGGGTTCTCTTTATTTTTCGATGAGAGTACTAATGTTTATCCTTTTGTGTTCCTAGGACACAAACATGATCTATGGCACATTGGAGGTGCAAAAAACTAATGGTGTCTTTAGATACCACCAAATATAATACAAAAAATAAC
Organism: Pseudotsuga menziesii; assembly: GCA_001517045.1. Classification (NCBI taxonomy): domain Eukaryota; kingdom Viridiplantae; phylum Streptophyta; class Pinopsida; order Pinales; family Pinaceae; genus Pseudotsuga; species Pseudotsuga menziesii. Next base: position 220,851 of record LPNX011063866.1, read on the forward strand.
ATGCTCTAGAGTTGTTGCAATTTACTTTTAATAATTTTTTATATATATTAATGCACATTTAATTACATTCATGGGTCAGCTCTTGCATTGTTGAGTCAAATTTACAAAAAACTCCAATGTGCGACTATTGGTAGTGTTACCATATTTTCCTTGCCCATACGCACTTGCAGGAGCCAATGACATGCAATTATGCTTCTCTGTTTGGTTTTTCGCTCTAGGACCAAAAGTCACCAAGTGCCTCTGAACCACATTTGGAGGCGACGTTCAACTAGACATAAATCATCAACCAGAGGTCAGATCGATGAACCATCGACTCCGTTGGTCTCTTAGCATGAGAATACATATAGGGGGGCCTCTCCACCATGTTTGCATGGCCCATTGTCTACATTATGTATTGATTTCATAAACTAGGGTTTTTTTCAGTTTCCTTGAATGCAACTCTTGCATTGGTTGGTCAACTTTGCAAAAAAATCCATCGTGTGAATATTGGTAGTGTTCACATATCAGCCTTTCCCATACAAACCTACAGGAGCCAACGACATGCAGTTATGCTCCTCCATTTTTTTTCGCTTTGGGACTGAATGTCACCAAGTGTCCATGAACCGCATTTTGAGGCCACTTTAAACTGGACATAAATTAGCAACCGAAGGTTGGATCTATGAACCGTTGACTTCGTTGGTCTAATGGCATGTGTCTACATATAGGGGGTCTCTCCACCATGTTTGCATGGCTCAATGACTACATTCTGCATTGATTTCATAAACTAGGGGTTTGCTCAGTTTCATTGAATGCAACTCTTGCATTGGTGGGTCAACTATTGCATTGGTGGGCCAACTCTTGCATTGGTGACACACATATGCTAATTTATGAAGTCTCATTAATTTTCCCTAGTTCAAAATGTTTCTACATGGAATCATAGTTTTTTTTGGTTGGGATCACTCTATAGGTGAAAGATGGATTTGGTATTCCAATTTTTTTGTACTTAGGTTAGTTGCTTGACTTTGTTGATATTGTTGGGTGTGAAACCCTAAGTTTCTTGGGAGAAGCTCTTGGACCCTAAAATATGTTTTTTCTTCTTCATATTGTTTTTTTTAACATGGATATGGATATTGTGTCTTGTATATATATTAAGATTGTGTCTATACTTGGATGTATGTGTACATTGGAGATTTAAGACGTGTAACACATGATAGGTCATTATTAAACATGTTTCAAGAGCAAGAGGGAGGTATGAGTTGGATCCATTTCCTTCCAAATTCCTTAGGTGTTCTTGATTTGAGTGATGTTCTATTTGTTCCATGTTTGAATAATAATTTTTTGAGAGAATTCCTTATATGATATATGTATAGTACATAGTTCCATTTTGAAATATCGTCTTAATTAGTATGTACAAGGTGACAAAGAAGGGTTTATACAACAAGCTAGATCTGAGGTTCAACGGTTCAACAGTACATCTTATGGATTCAATGTGCTGCACACAATTGGTTACATATATGAAATACAAGCGTTAATGGAACTTGGGAAGAAAGCCATATATTTGGGTGTTCCTTTTAGAGTTGAATGGTTCATATGCAAAGTGCATTTTATAGCTGAATGGTTGAAAAATAAATGGCATTTTATAAAAGCTCTTGTCACTGCAGCTACAGGTGCTTTTCCACTACTAAAATACTACTAATTATGAAACAACAGCTAACTATAGAGAATTATTCTAACGATAATTTGAAAGCATTTATACATTCCAACAAAGAATTGTTTATTGACTCTATTTTAAAAATAAGCATTCTTGATATTCAAGGAACCCTCTCAAATGTGTGCCAAATGATGTTGCAAGATAACAGTGCAAAGAAAGAAGATATTCAAGCTCGCACAAAGTGCTTAAAAACTCTTGGAAATATTTTTCAAGCTACGAAACTACAAAATGAACATGGAACTCCAGAAAGTGACAGTGCTACAGGGTTGGCTAAGGAAGATGTAACACCCCGATTTTGACCCCATGGTATTGAATTGCATATGATGTAAATAACGTTAATAAATCATGTTGTGGAGCTCAAGGAAAAGGCCCCACCATGGATTTAGTGTTTTATGTTTCGACAATTAAAATCGATGCTGATAGTTTATGTGCTAGCCAGGCACAATATGTTTTGAGACATCATGTAACTATGCAATTAATAAAAATACCGCAACTAGCTATGTGCCACAATGTTAAAGAGATGGGGGAATGATTTCACAAGGAATAGGGAGGGGGAAATATTCAAGCCTTTGAGCCAATGTGTAAAATCCAAATGTCTAAGGGAGAACCCATAAAGATGTCAACTACCCATTTTGTATTTTATGCCCATTCATTTATAAATTGGTTGGGAAAGTTAATGCATGGGGATGGGAAGAGTATGTGAGTCAAATTCGAATTTGGGAAGCCACCCATTTTTGGAAAACGTGTTTTTGAATTCTTGGGAAAGTAAATGCTTGGAAATGAATTCCCCAGCCATTATTCACCCACATGTTTCATTCCTCACCCATTCTCATTCACGTTTTTGCTCTCTCACGCAGCAGGAAGATGGCTAAGCTCTCTCCTTCACGATCTCTGTCATTGTATTCACTTCTCCATGCCCAAAATTCATTTTTTATGTTGCTGGTGGAATAGGAAGAAGGTGAACACTATTTTGGGGTTTGAAGAGGCCATTTTTCCCCTGTGAGCAAGTTGGGGGCTTCCCTCACATTTTCTTGCATTTTCCCTAATTTAGCCAAGCTTGAAAACCTTTTTTTTTGTTGTTCAGTGAATGGGAAAAGGAGACCCATGATTTGGGCATGTATGGAGGTCGTTTCATCTCCTACAATGCCCATAAACATTTTTTGAAATCGTATTTCTCTCACAAGGTGTTTTCCCCCTTTTTCCAGCCTGTTTTGGTTGCAAACTCGTCTTTTTTTTGTTATGTTCAATTGCTGGGAAGATAGATCCACATTTTGGGTGTTTCAATAGGTCGTTTCTACCCACGTGAAGCCCCTCGATGTCTTTGAAATCGAATTTTCTATCAGAGGGTTATTTTACCCTTGTTTACTTTTTTGTTTTGGCTTCTAGGACGTTTTTGTCCATACCGAGCAATTGTATTTTTGATGTGAAGTGCATCCTTGGGTTGTCTCAGCCGCATAAGTCCGAAGAACCCATATGTTAGTGGGTTTGGCTTTGTTTTGGTGTGAAGGTTGGCTTGGCTGAGAAAGTACAAGGAACTTATTTGTTAATTGAATGACTGTGTTTTGATGTAAGGGTTGGATTGGCTGAGTAAGTCCAAGGAACCCATGTGCTATTGGCTTATTTCCTTAGTATCTCGTGAAACCCAATTGTTTATTGGTCAGGATTAACAGTATGTGAAACACAATGGTGTGTTGGCTTGACTGTGGGAGTATGGTCTTGCTGTGTGTAAGCTTGTTGCTCCTTAGTTCCTTGTGGAAATCATGCCTAGCTCAGGGGTGGTGGTGATGCTAAGAGATTGATGAGCACACTGGCATATGGTTGGATGGAACGTTGCAGTGACATAGCTAGTTACAGGGAAGCTTCTTCTCAAGATAAGTATTTATTGTATTTAACTCTACAGCTTTTTTTGTTTTGTAGATTATCATGAAGATGTTGAATTCTTGAATGTGAATGAATATGTTTTCTTCCACAATTTAATGAATTATACATATGAATGTGTATGTATTTACTTTAAGGAATTTTATGTTTATGTTCATGGGGCTAGATTTCCCAGTTTGACAGCAACATAGCAGTGTAGGTAGCATCCTCTCCATCATCGAGATGAGGGGTGGGGACGTGACAGAAGAATACAACAACTATGGAAGATCTCTCAGTACATCACCAACAATTCCTTCAAGCTCGACTCCACTTTCCTCTCAGGGCCGTGGAAAAAGATATTGGATACGTCAATTAATGGATGCCATTTTTTAGTTTGCGAACGATCTTTCAAAAAATATTTGTTCCATCTTTGAATTTAATATGTTTGATCCTTAGAAACTTTTATAGTTTGTTTATTCTTAATATGTTGTTATGGATTGGCCTACTTTATTATGATATTTCATCTTCTTAATCCATTCTAAAGAGATCGTAAATATTTTTAATGAGACGTATTGGTTTTGATAAGTTACAAGTTATTGTTATATGTGGTTTGCGGGTCGTTAGATATACTCTTGGGAGGTTACTATTTCCATGGTTAAAAAAAATATTTTTAATAGAATTACAAGTATTTTAGTGTATATATTTGTCTGTTTGTTATTGATAATTTATGCTCTTATTGTTAATATAAATCCTTCTATTTACAATGCTCCTACAGTTTATTTGATTTATAATATTAATACAAAATAATATTATCTTGACATTTTTTTTTTCAGTTTAGACCTTTTGGATTTCAATTATGTGGCACATTATTGATATGAAATCATTGGGTTTATCTAGTTTTGTTATATTTCCATGGGATTTGGATGATTATGAATGAATGGGATTGTGGGAAACTAATAATCTGGTAGTGCAAATATAGCATCCTTATATGCTAGGCTAGGCTATGACATCATGAAATGGATGTTTTTCCTTTGACAGTAATTTATTGAGACAAAGACATTCCCAATCAGGAATACTATAGTGATGTGTAGTCGGATTAAAACATTCAATAAAGAATCTTAGGACAAATATTATCCATTAGTGGGGTATCTATTCCAATAATGCCACGCAATACTTGCACCTAACAACAACTACATGCAACAACCAATTTGCTCCAATAGATGGCCCATGATAAGTAAAAACAATTTCTTGGGAATTCAAACCTTCACCGAGAATTTCATTTCCTACACTTAACCATCAAGCATCAAGCCTAGACCTTATTGATGGTGTTGTATGAATATTTTTCATATTATTATTACCTTGTTAAGAACCAGTGTCAACCCTCCTCTTTATTTTGTTAGTATATTTTATCAGATGCATATGCTTTGTAAGTCGTCCCATCAGTATGTTGTATTATCCCACATTCATGGGGAGTAAGGAATAGTTGTTAAGTTGTCTAGTTATTATTTTGCATTATCCCACATTCATGGGGGCTAATAGTTGTTTAGATTAGACTTAGTATATAAGTATGTGTTGAGGCTAATCAAAGGATCGAAGAGTTATTTTGTATTGAGCTTGCTCAAAGGAGGTTGCCCCTTGAAGTGGCCCACGATCAATAAAATCTCTTTTGTGATCCAATATTTCTATTATATCATGCATTTTGATTGTTCATTGCAAGAGGTTCTCCACATCTGGTATCAGAGCACTTTCCTTGGCACAAGTGGGAATTTTTCTTTTCTTTTAAAAAAAACAAGGACAAAATTGGGTGGTGACTGAAACTTTTTGCACAGAATCAGAAGAAACAGGTTGCATATCTGAATTCCTCTTTCAAAAATACATAGTTTCAAAAAAAAATCATCTCATTTGGAGTTCTAAAAGTGGAGATATCACGGATTTAAAATCATCAATTTTTTAGAATTTCGGTGACGGCCGTGGAAATTGTAGAGCAAAATTCTTTTGACCAGGTGCACAAATTTCTATTCTGATTTTGTGGGTAGAAGCAGAGTGGTTGTTCCAGTTTTATAAATAGGTTATAATAGTGATTCTGAGCAATATAGATCAGGTTTTTGAGAATTGGATGGAATTTATGCCACTTTTTTTTGGCACTGTGATTATTGCTGTAGTTCTTCTTCTTGCAGCGGTATTTTTCATTTGGATCAAGGAATAAACCCTATCTGCTTAACTGTGGGAAGTACTTCAGAATAGCCCTAAAAATCATTGTGAGGAGTACCATAGGAACCCCGAAGTAGCTGGCCATTGAGAGGACTTGCCAAGCGAAAAGGGCAACAACCCCCACCATATTGATTAGATTCCCATCCGTGAGGAAAAAGAAAGAGCTGTCATTTTTGGCCAAGCAGTTAGCAGTTTACTTGCACCGTGAAGTTATGGGTACTGCCCCAATACTCAAGCTTGAGACAGCCTTGGTGGCCGAGTGACTACCTTTGAACCATTAGGAAGTCAAATATACCTGGGGTCCATATCTATTTACAGTTGATAAAACGTAGAATTCCAGACTTGTCACAAATCATTTACTCCAATTCAAGTTGATAAAGCACAACTTTCTAGCACCGCCATAGATAATTTCTTCTAGGCAAAAAAAAAATGTTTTTCAGCCATATATTCCTTCATTTAGCTCCATTTCCCTTAAAAATTCACTATAACCCTTGTCATTCCATTCTACATATTTCATTCATTAAGGACCCTATCCCAAGTCCACTTCCCGAAGCTTGAAATTCCATCTCCCTTTTTCACCCCGCTTCTGAACTTCACTTTTTTTTATTTCCTTGTCCCTCAGAAAGTGTCCACAACTTAGTTACCCACTCTCATTTTTCCCAACTCAAAATTTTCCTTTTCTAAAACCCTCTTTTTTTTTGTTTTTCCACCCATTTCCGATTTAAAAAAAAAACTTGCTTATGGTTGTCACCCATGCAGGAGGAAATAGATAAATGGAAGAAGAACTTTTCACCCTCAAGACCAAACTTGAAGATATGGATCAAAGATTTCTCAACCTCCATCTTCAGTATTCATCCATGAGCAACCGGAAACACCCTGAGTCTTCTGTCGGTATTGTGTTCTCTGCTTCCAGCAACTTTTGTATGCTGAAGATTGAATTCCCTCGCTTCAATGGTGATGATCCAAGTGGATGGATACACAAGGTAGAACAATACTTTAATATGCATAACACTTTTGATGTTACCAAAGTCCCACTTGCATCATTTCGTTTGGAATGTGAAGCCCTTCAATGGTTCTTTCGGTACATCAAGGATCATGAAGAGCTCCAATGGACAGATTTTTGCCAACTCCTTTTGCGCTGATTTGGCCCTAGTGGTTTTGATGAATTCACAGGAGCACTCACCCAACTTCGGTAGACTAGAACTATGAGAGAGTATCAGACAGAATTTGAGAAATTAGTCAAGCACATAGAAGGATTTTCTGATGCATTCTATAGGAGTTGTTTTATCAGTGGTCTTAAGGATACAATTCGATCTGAGGTTAACATGTTCTGTCCCAACACAATGATGGAAATCCTAGGGTTGGCTAAGTTGGCAGAGGACAATATCAGGGCTCAGTAACGCCCCAAATATACTTTTATTTCATTCACTTATATGGTTTCCCAAAGATGTCCAATCCCTTCAACTCCTAGACCCACTCCTATCAAGCATTTGATTGAAGCCAAGATGCGGGCACTTAGGGAAAAAGGACTTTGTTATAATTGTGATGGAAAATTCACCTGGGGACATAAATGCACTGAAAAAAAGCCCTATCTCTTGGATGTGGTTTCTTTTCCTGCACTTGAAATTTGTGAAGATGTTCAGGATCCAATAGATGATCATGCCGACTTTCAGCAGCCACCTATTGAACCTCATTCTCATGATGAACACCCAGAGATATCTCTCCATGCATTAGCTGGAGTCACCGCCCCACAAACCATGAAAGTCAACTGTTTCTTCAAGAAGATTCCTCTTACAATACTCATTGATTCTGGTAGCACCCATAACTTCATTGACCCTCAGATTGCCAAACAAGCTGATAGTTTTTTCCATCCTTGCTCCATATTTCAAGTCATGGTTGCCAATGGGAGCACCTTACCTTGCAAAGGAAAGTGTCGCAATGTGTGTATCTCTATTGGATATTATAACTGGCGCTCTAACATGTTTGTCATGCCTCTAGGAGGATGTGATGTGATTTTGGGAACTCAATGGTTACGCACACTTGGACCCATCTTATGGGATTTTGCTGATCTGTGGCTGCAATTTTTAGTCAAAGGGAACAAACACAGATTCAATCGCTTACAATTAGGTTATCTCAGCATCATCAGTTCCCATAGGATGTAAAATATCCTTAATATGAATTCACATGGTGTCATTGCTCAGCTCCATTTCATTCAGATGCAACCTTCAACAGTCTCAACTACTCCCTTGGATCTTTCATTCTGATGCATCCTTCAGATGCCTGATTTTTCCAAGCTCTTCACTCTTGAGAGTGATGCTTATGACAATGGACTTGGGGTTGTCCTCTTTCAAGATGAACATCCCATTGCATTCACCGACAAATCCCTTTCTGGAAAGAATTTATCCACCTCTACATATGAGAAGGAAATGATGACTATTTTGCACATAGTACAAAAGTGGTGGCCATCCCTCTTAGAGAATCCTTTCGGCATCAAGACGGATCACCAGAGTTTGAAATATTTCCTCGAATAATGGCTCTCATCCCCAACATAGCAGAAATGGGTTAGCAAACTCAAGGATTATGACTATTAGAAGGATCAGGACAATCTTGTGGTGGGTGCTCTTTTCCACACATTTGATGCCCATGTTTCACATTCAGTTATTTCTCTACCTATTCCAACTTGGTTACACTCTGTTCAGCAAGGCTATGTCAATGACTCCTCATTATCTGAAATCATCCAACTATTGACCACTAACCCTTCTGTGGTACCACATTTCTCTTGGGATGGCTCTTCTCTGAGATACAAGGGTCGTCTGGTGCTTCCCCAGAGCACAGATATTAAACGTGCAGTCTTTTATGAACTCCATGCTTCTCCAATGGCAGGACACTCTAGGTTCATGAAAACATATGAGATGGCCCGATGTCACTTCTTTTGGAAGGGAATGAAACGAGAAATTCAACAGATGGTTTTCGAATGTGCTACTTGTCAGTGCCACCAAGGTGAAACTACGTCACTCCTTTCCGGATTGCTCGATTCTTTGCCCATCCCTACAAGGATTTGGACATATATTTCGATGGATTTCATTCAAGGGCTCCCTAAATATGGAGGGAAGACTGTAATTTTGGTTGTGGTTGATCAGCTCTCCAAAAATCATCATTTTTGTGCTCTTAGACCTCCATATACCACCTCCTCAATCACACAAATTTTCATGGACAAGATATTCCTTCTTCATGGAATCTCTTCTTCCATTGTCTCAGACTGCAATGCACCTTTCACAAGTCATTTTCTCGTTACTGACACCAAACTGAATATGAGTTCAGTTTATCACCCACCAATGGATGGTTCAAATGAAGTCATAAACAACTATTGGGAAACTTATCTTCGTTGTTTCACCTCTGAAGAACAACATCTGTGGGAAAAGTGGCTCCCTCTCACTGAATGGTGGTACAATACTTCCTACCATATTGCATCTCAAATGACTCCATATGAAGTAGTTTATGGTCACACACCTCTAGTACTCCTTCCATACAGCCCCAACAGTTCACCAGTTCAGGCCGTTGACATGGTTCTTCGAACCTTACATTAGATTCTTCACCTTCTGCAGGATAATCTTCACATGGCTAGAACCCGCATGAAACACCAAGCCGATCAGCACTGTTCTGAGTGCACTTTTCAAGTCGATGACATGGTTTTTATTTTTCTACATCCTTACAAACAATCCTCCTTGAAACTCAACGGGAATCAAATGCTCGATACAAATATCTCTCATCGATATACAGTTCTTTAGAAGATTGGGTCTGTTGCATATAAATTGGCACTTCATCCTTCTTCTTGCATTCAACAAGTGATTGGCACCAACATCAGAGCACAAATTGTTTTACCAGAATGGGATAATGAAGGATCCATCATTTCATATCCAGATGCCATCCTCAATAAGCGCACTTGTCAGCTTTGCTCTCAGTCCATCACAGAGGTCTTAATTCAGTGGCACAACATGCAACCAGAGGATGCTACATGGGAACTGCTCCTTTAGATTCAACAACAGTTTCTACATATAAATCTTTGAGGACAAAGCTTTTTTTTAAAAGGGAGGGGATGTTAAGAACCCGTGTCAACCCTCCTCTTTATTTTGTTAGTATATTTTATCAAATGCATATGCTTTGTAATTCGTCCCATCAGTATGTTGTATTATCCCACATTCATGGGGAGTAAGTAATAGTTGTTAAGTTGTCTAGTTATTATGTTGCATTATCCCACATTCATGGGGGGTAATAGTTGTTTAGATTAGACTTAGTATATAAGTATGTGTTAAGGCTAATGAAAGGATCGAAGAGTTATTTTGTATTGATCTTGCTCAAAGGAGGTTGCCCCCTCGAAGTGGCCTGCAATCAATAAAATCTCTTTTGTGCTCCAATATTTCTGTTATATTGTGCATTTTGATTGTTCATTGTAGGAGGTTCTCCACATACCTATTCAATATTACCTTATTGATGGTGTTGTATGAATATTTTTCAAATTTTTATTACCTATTCAATATTAGGGGATCCAATGGAAAAGCATGGAATTGTAGGAGAATGATATGGAAAACTCAACAATTAATTTGATTCTTGTATATGACTAAACACTTATCCATTTGCAGATTTCGGCAATAAAGAATGAGAGTTTTATGAAGAATTCAATAGTATTGCCCCATGGTATTGTTTTGATGTAATCCTATGGCTCGGGTATTGTTGTGATGTAATACTATAAAAACTTGACTCTAAACAGAAGGAAATCAGTATGCCCATTGGTGTTCCATCATTTATTCTTCATTTTTTTGCTAATATTTAACATGGTATCAGAGCGTATGGCCTGATCCATTCCTTTTGTGTTGGGTAATCCTTTTCATAGTGGAAACAACACACACATGGAGGTTGTGGTTGGCTGGAACACATTGATGAAGCAGGTGTATTTGTTTTTATCTCTTGGATCGCCAACACATCGTGTCCCTATTGGGAACTATGACACCTTTTCCCCAACGCACCCTTTTCTCAACCAAAGTGCGGTGGAAATGCACTTTCTATTTAGAAAAAGTGTGATACCAATGCACTATTCATTTATCCAAAGTGAGGCAATATAGAGTCTAGTTTTCCAAATGGTTGACCCAAAGTTGCCTCGAGGAGTCCATTTTCCCATGGACTTCAGGAGCTACCAACGCACATCAAGCTTGTAATATTCTTGCATCCACCTACAAGGGAACAAACTGAGTAAAAACAGTAAGATTGCAAACTCTTCAAATTCAGTTTAAAAGTTTGAAAATGAAGGAAACAGAAACTATAGATTAGCTTATGACTAGTGTTTCAGGCATTGTAACCTAATTTCAAACCTATGGCGAACATTAAGAATAGAAGGTACTTGTTCAGAAGATTCTAAGGTGTCTCACAAAAAAAAATTCTATGGTAGAGACTGCCATAGAGGTGTTAGAATAATCAACCCATATTATTTACCCACTTAGACATTATTTCATTTGTTTTGTCTTATTTGCCTAGTCCATGAGTCCCACCATGTGCAAGTTGCTAATTTCCTATCCATAGAGGTCAAACTTGCCATTATTGACTCATGGAGCACTTGGGAAATCCTTAGGAATCAAATCTTCTTTATTCCTGGCCTCCTAGGCGCCCTTCTGCTTTTTCTGCTTTATTGCCTGCTTTTTTCAGTGTTTTAAGGCACATAGGAAAGCAAGACTAGGTGAGGTGAATCAGCTTTGTTGCCTCTTCCTCCTCCACCCTTTCCTCCATGCAAAAGCATGTATGAGCTTCCATTTGACCACTCTTTAGCTTGCCCATGCGCCCTTACTAATTCGTGGGGTCCTTGATAGATTTGGGATCAGCTTTTTACACCTATGGGGGATTTTCCTATTTTGGGTAAGCCTGCTTTATGCTAGATTTGGATGCTTCCTTATGCATTCGATTTGCTCATGTATTCTATATATTCAGCAGCCTATGTTATTACAGGGTTGGCTATTGTACACTCAGTTAATATAATTTTGTGTTACAGCTCCATATTCAGTCTCCATTGTTGATAATTTTGCATGATCAATTGTTAATTGTTGTGGGTGAAATTAATCTACTGCAGGCATGAATCTCTACAAGAGGAAGTAAAATATCTTCCCCAGTTTACCCTAGAAGAGTTGTCTGTATCCCTTCTATCTCATGAAGCTCGATTCAATCTAGAAGAAGAGTCATTGACCAATGCTTTCAGCACCCAATATTCTCTCAACAGAGGTTGAGGAAGAAGATGATGAGGCAGAGGAAGAAGAGGCAGAGGGTCTCTTCATGCAAAGGATAAAACCAATCATGAACATTCAGATCATCTAGAGCACTCTCACAACTCTCAAGTTCATTGGGGGAGAGGCAAGAGATGGACCAATAAGTCCAATATTCAATGTAACTACTACACTAGGTATGCCCATTATGAACGAGAATAAATAAAGAAGAAAGTAGACCAAAACAGTGGCAAAGACAATGTCTCTAAAGTGCTCAAATTAGATCAGATCAGATGGTGGAGGTGAATACGATTCACATGAGTTTACATATTTCTACAAGAAGCATGGAATTCATAGACATTTAACCACCAAATACACTCCACATCATAATGGATTTTCTGAACGCAAGAACTGAACCATCATGAACATGACATGTAGCATGCTGTCACATAAGAAGCTATCATATGAGTATTGGGATAAATTTGTTGCATGCTCTGTTTACTTGCTCAAAAGATCACCCACTGTGAGTGTCCAGGACAACATTCCTGAAGAATCGCGGAGTGGCACTAAGATTAGTGTTGCACATCTAAGAGTTTTTTTTTGTTGCATTTTCTCATGTACCTACTGAACTTAAAAGAAAGCTAGATAATAAGAGTGAGCGGTCTATTTTGTTTTGATATTAATTTATTGTGACAAAGAAATCATGCCATTCCCAATCGAGAATACTAGAGTGATGTGTAGCTCACTTAAAAAATTCAATAAAGAATCTTATGCTAAGTAGCCATGAGTGGGGTATCTACTTCAACAAACTCACCTAAGACTTGCACCTAGTAGAAACTATATGCAACAACCAATTTGCTTGAGATAGATGGTCCATGAGAAGCAAAAAAAATATTCTTGGGAATTCGAACCTTCGCAGGGAATTTCATTTCCTACAGTTAACCATCAAGCATCAAGGCTATACCTTATTGATGGTCTTGTATGAATATTTTTTATATTATTATTACATATTCAATATTACCTTATTGATGGTGTTGGATAAATATTTTTCATATTATTATTACCAATTCAATATTAGGGGATCCAATGCAAAATCATGGAATTGTAGGAGAATGATATGGAAAACTCGACAATTAATATGATTCTTGTAGATGACTAAACACTTATCCATTTGCATATTTGAGCATCAAAGAATGATATTTTTATGTAGGTTTTTTTAGGAATTCAATAGTATTATCCCATGGTATTGTTGTAAATTTTTAGTACCTACAAGAAGGTACAAACAAGTAAATTTATAGTATCTAAATCACTACGAGCCTTTACATTTAGGGAAATTTTAGTTATGTTACATGCAATACCTTTTTTAATAAATGTATTTTTAGCTCGACCTATTTCCTTTCACAGGTCAGATATATAGAGTGGTTTCCCCAAAAATATTGAATGGGGTTTTGACTATTGGTTGGCTCGTTTCTTAGAGGGGAAACAACCCATTCTTGAACCTATTAAAAATGATTAAAATATTGATTTCCCAACTAGCTCGATGGTTATAAAGGGGAGTACTTGACACTAGAGAAACAACAAAAAGGAAGGGTGGGTATGTATATCAGGATTATAGACCAAGATCTATTGTTTACCACTTCACCAACCTGGTAAACATCAAGGTGCATACACTTTTGAACAAAAATAGGGCACATATGTGATACTTGCTACCTCATTTAGAGTATGAGATATTGATGGTCACCATTAGCAATAGATATGATTCAGATGGCTTACTCGAGTGAGTGCATTCTGAGGTTTTACTAGATTCCCTAGTATGGGTAGATTGTCAGGTGTGTTATTTAAGCTTTAAAGTGTGTGTTGAAGCACAATTTCAATACCATTTACCTATACAATTTCAATACTAACTTATGATTGAAAAATACCATTCACAGACATCCTACTATTCATAGTATATTGGACAGTATAAACACAATCCTACATGCTCAGGTGAGTTATCTATAAATAATTTTTGCACAATTTCATTAGGTTCTCTTTATTTTCTGACGAGAGGACTAATGTTTAGCATTTCTTGTTCCTAGGATACAAACACAGTCTATAGCACATTGGAGGCACCAAAAACTAATGGTGGCTTTAGATACCACAAAATAGAATTCAAAAATAACATGCTCTAGAGTTGTTGCAATTTACATTTAATGATTTTTTTTATATTAATGCAGATTTTATTACATTCATGGGTCAACTCTTACAAATCTTGCATTGTTGGGTCAACTCTACAAAAAACTCCACCATGTGACTATTGGTAGTACTACCATATCGTCCTTTCCCATACACACCTGCAAGAGCCAATGGCATGCAATTATGCTTCTCCATTTGGTTTTTCGCTCTAGGACCGAAAGTCACCAAGTGTCCCTGAACCACATTTTGAGGCGACTTTCAACTGGACATAAGGCATCAACCGGAGGTCGGATTGATGAACCGTCAACTTTGCTGGTCTCCTTCCAAGCGACTACATATAGGGGGCCTCTCCACTGTGTTTTCATGGCCCATTTTATACATTGTGTATTGATTTCGTAAACTAGGGTTTTGCTCAGTTTCCTTGAATGCAACTCTTGCATTGGTGGGTCAACTCTCCAAAAAACTCCACCGTGCGAATACTAGTAGTGTTCTTATATCAGACTTGCCCATACACACCTGCAAGATCCTACGACATGCAATTATACTACTCCGTTTGTTTTTTCTCTCCAAGACCAAATGTCACCAATTGTCCATGAACCACATTTTGAGGAGACTTTCAACTAGACATAAATCGACAACTGAAGGTCGGATCTATGAACCATCGAATTTGTTGGTTTGTTGGCATGTGACTACATCTAGGGGGGGCTATCCACCATGTTTCCATGGCTTAGAGACTACATTGTGCATTGATTTCATAAACTAGGGTTTTTCTCACTTTTCTTGAATGCAACTCTTGCATTGGTGGGTCAACTATTGCATTGGTGGGAAAACTCTTGCATTGGTGACACACATATGCTAATTTATGAAGTCTCATTAATTTTCCCTAGTTCAAAACGTTTCTACATGGCATCATAGTTTTTTTTGGTTGGGATCACTCTATAGGTGAAAGAGGGATTTGGTATTCCAATTTTTGTGTGCTTAGGTTAGTAGGATATGTCATGATAAGGCTTACAATATCATAATATCACATAGGTGAACCACACATTATGTATCATTCTAATTAAACACATAATTAATCAAAGAAATAGTTAAGCATAAATTAAAGGCATAGAATAAATATCATGTTCCCATATCAAGTCAACCATAGATATAAATATGAACCTTTCTTTATATTATTTGTACATATAATGTTTTAAAAAATGACATTCCATGGCCATAATACAAAATAGTGGAATATACTGTACATATGTGTGTATACAAACAAAATGGTACATATATATATCCCCCCTATACATGAATTCTATTCATTCCCTCTATACACGAATTCTATTTATCCCCCCTTTTACTTCCACTGTTAGTGGCTTTTGAAAAATCTATCTTTCTTTTTCGGTTGCTCAATGGTGTTCCCCAGCACTGAACAAGAGGATTGGATCTCATTTCCGGAGACTTCACACAAACCAAAATTTTTAAGTTAGTTTACCAACCTATAAAATTTCTAAGTACATTTATTCAAATTCCAACCCAATATAACATTTTTACCTTACTATCCGTGTGTAAGTGATGGTGGATCGGGGTGTAACTCCATGTACCGTCAGTGAACAGTATTTTTTAACAATTCTAATATTATACTCAAGTATAGTATTCTAGGCGATTGTTTTGGATTGAAATAAACATGTTTATAGATAGGTAGGAGAATATTAAATATGAAACATAAAATTAACAATGAAATGTGTACATTTTGGCGAATATTATGATAAAAATATATACATTTTATGTAAATATAGGTGATATTAGACACTAAAAATGACCAAATAGCGAATTTATTTTTTCAAAAAAAACCCTAAAAAAAGTCAATTGGCGAAATTTCGGCCCTAAAAATTACCCTGTGCCTCACTAACATCCTACAAAAAATAAATGGTACCAACAATTACATACATGTAAAACCATGTATAATATGAGCAATTATATAAATATTTGAAAACTTATCTACATCCTAAATTTAATTTTTCAAAGAAAGTGAGACATACATGTGCCTTGGGGGGGGGAGGTGGGTGAGCAATGGCCCTGATTGGGTGCTCTTCAAGAACCACTCACTCACTAGAAGGCTGCATAAAATAATATATGCCAATGTCAACAAATTAATGGGTGCACCAAAAAGATACTTGCATGTACAAATAAAACTATACTACATGGAGGGACAATGAATTTTTCAAAGAAAGTGAGACATACATGTACCTGGGGGGGACAGGTGGGTGACTAGTGACCCCGATTGGGTGCTCTTCAAGCACCACTATCTCACTAGAATGATGCATAAAATAATATATGTCAATGCCAGCAAATAAATGGGTGCACCAAAAAGATACTTGTGTGTACAAAGAAAACTATACTACATGGAGGGACAATGACTTTTTCAAAGAAAGCGAGACATACATGTACCTGGGGGGGAGAGGTGGGTGACTAGTGGCCCCGATTAGGTTCTCTTCAAGCACCATTCGCTCACTAGAAATATGCATAAAATAATATATATTTCAATGCCAACAAATCAATGGGTGCACCAAAAATCTACTTTCATGTACAAACAAAACTATACTACATGGAGGGACAATTGGGGAAACATAGATACAAGATAAGCGAGTTATACATATACCTGGGGGACGTGAAGATGTGGGTCACTAGTGGTTGAAACAATTGACACTAGCCTAATAGGATGGGCACATGCATCAACGAGCAAGGCCGCTCGGTGGAAAACTCTATCGAACATATGTTCCTACATCAAAAAAACATAAAGATACAATTGAACAATTTCAAATAATTAGAAAAGTACATTCTGAATCATTAAAAGCATAACTAAAAGTATAATTGAAATCATACATGAATTTGTGAATCTTTCTCTATCTGTGATGAACCTGTGTCAAATATAACATACTCATCATGCCCACCCTACATAAAATATATTGTATCAATATTAAGGTGTATTAAATGTGCCAATTGCTACTATACATATGTAAACCATGATGATAAATCAAAAGGTAATTTTCTTACAAGTAATGGTGAAGCACCAAAATCATATGCATCATTGACCGCTGCATCCATATCATTAGCATCAATGGGCGGAGTATGGGATTCTGGGCTGGCATTGGACACTAGTTGTAAATGTGTTCACGTAAATTGTCAGATACTTAAGATATAAATAATTTATGAAAAATTGAACAATGTGATATAAAAAATAATAAAATATGTGAAGAACGAGTTTTAATTACATATTGCAGTATCCGATCGCCGTGAAACTCTGAAGAAGACCCATATTATATGTTTCAAAAATTTGTGCAAGGATGCGGCATGATGTGATGATATGAACCCTCTGCATGTCCAGTGTGATCTCTATATCTGGTAGGGTCTAGAGACCTAAGTGGATCCTTTGTGTGTGATGGTTTAGCCCTAGATGTATGAGCCCCAGATGTGCCAACTCCTTGGCCTACATTGCCATCGACATCAGTCCCATGTCAAAGCAATGTATCTTCCAAATCAAATAATTCCTCATGTGTGTTAGCAATCACGAGACCTACAGGAAGATATAACTAAGGAGGGTTTGGTGTGCATGGAGGTTGTCGCACATAGTTTGGATTAGACATCACCCCTTTCATATCTTGGGGAATCCCATTTCCTACCCCCCGAAACTCTAAAATATCGAAGTAATTTACATGTTTACAAAATATAAACTCAACATACAATTTTCTGAGGAAATAGAATGGGATGTATCTATTCCCATGAGGATCTTCATTGAATACCATGTATCAATGATCCATCCAGTTAGATTTAATATTTGGTTCTATGCACTAGTCTATAGAAATGTGTGGCCGACTAGTGGGAGGAAACAATCCGATGCTAGGGTCCCGAAATAGTGAAAAAAAATTGTTCTTTTGTTATCTTTAATTGCTTTTATCTTTGCATCTCATCCCAATGGAATAGTATTTCCTCTAGGAATCCATTTAGGACCTAATGTTGTATAGTGCTCCCTGGGCATTGGAAATTGTATTTGTAATGTTATCTAGTGCCTCTCCCAATGATCGTCTTATGTGGTCTCCCCCTCTAAAAAGTGAACTAAGGTGTCTCAATGCACCCAAATGAGCAAGAATTTCAGAATTCCTATCGTGTTCCTCCTCCATGTGTTCGGTGTTTGGATTTGGTTTTGGGTTTGGGTTATTGGTGGTTTGATTTTGGACATTTTATTCAGGATTTGTGTTGTATGTTAATATAAAAACAACAAATTTTAAAATGAATTAATATTTCATTATTTGTTGTAATTAAAAATTTATTAAATTAAAGAAAAAAATCAAAACAATTCTTACGTAATCCAAAACCAAAAAATCAAAGCAATTCTTTCCTAATCCAAAACCAAAAAATAAAAGAAATTCTTACCTTCCATTGCATTCAACCTTGTCTATCTCCTCCCTCAAAATACTCCCTCCAAATCACATGCAAGCTAAATTTCCTTCCCCATATATCTTCCTTTCGTTCTTCATGTCCTGCAATGCAAAATAAACAAATAGAGGTCGTGGGCCTGTGTTTCTTTTTTAAGTTTTACAAATCACACCTGTGATATATCGTGCATGCAATATATCACACCCGCGATATATCGCACCTGCGATTTGTAACTCTTTCAAAACACATGTGCAATATATCACACTTGTGATATAGCCTAACGATCTTTTGCTTTGATTTTAGGCTCAGGGTTTTCTCGAACAAAGCCATCAATAATGCATATGCATTATGGATATCTATTTTGGACTTGCGTTTTGGATTTATATAATGGCACAACAAAGTGGATCCATCTTTAGGCATGCATCCACACAACAATCTTCATTTCAAACACTAAATTATATATATACTTTTCGTTCACCATAAGAATATAGTTGTCACAACATGCATCAAAGAAGTCTTCCATGATATTATCATATTGTTTTCTACAACAACTCAATTCTTAGTTTGCTCAATTTGTACCTCCATGTTCAGCCCATATAGGTCCCATATAGGTCCCATTGTTGTAACATGATCTCTGATACCGTATGTAACATACTTATAAACCTAACATATTCTTGGGGTGTGCAATATAGAGTTTCTTCTTTTATTCTGTTCAATCACACCAATTAATTTAAACTCATTGATTACATAACCATAATCATTCTTTAAAGATTAAGATCCTACAAAATACAATCACTCCAATGCTAACTCACATAAGCAAATTTCACTAAATACTATAATAAGGCACCAACATTATATTAGTTGCATGACCATGACAATTACATATTAACTATGTCCTTTAGTTATGGTTAACACACTCCTTCTCAAAATACCATATCTTGTACTTGGTCTCCTAAGCACCATCGTCAGAGGTGGAGTATAAGTCTCCTGAGTCAGTTGAGGAGAAAACAACAAGGTTGGATGACTTTAGATGATAAAAGAAACTAATTTACGAATTATGTACATATACAAATTGATTTTCTCTACACTTGTTTTCCATGAATTAGTCCAATTCCTTCCACCCTTGGAACACATTTTGTGAAACCACCACTTAAAATTCATGCTAATTCAATGTACATATTAGTACGATAAATCAAATTATAAATCTAAAGATGTAAGCTACATAATAAGCTTGAAACATTATTAAATATTTCCATAAACAAAGTTAACCATTATAGATATCACTCTAGTTTGAAAATCACTTGTACGACTGAAAGCACGGGGTACGACTTTCCTTCCAACCATTAACTCGATTTGGCATATGTTATTCTTCCTAGATTCACCCTCGAGCTGGGAGAGGAATCCAATAAGGTAAATAATAAAGATAAAACCTTTCCCAAGATCTGTAACATGATCTAAGTTTCAACCACTCAGTTATGAAATAAATAAATAAAACACAGAATTAACTTGCAGTTAATCGGGAACATGAAAAGATAGCATTTACAAAATAATTATAGAATTTTACAAGGGTTGATCTCCCTTTGGGATAACCTAACCTTTCCTTGATCAATTCTCTCATAGGTCCTATAAGATTTAGAACTCAACTTTGTTTTATTTAAGATGTGGATCATACCATGTGTGGATCTCTCATACCTGAAATTTGGCATCTTATAAGCTAGATCATAATGCTAAACAGAAACATTTATACAGAGCTCGACAATCTATTGATCTAACACTCAACATCTCAAAATATCAACCAAAATGCAATATACAGGAAAAACATTTATACAACATTTGAAACTACTCATGACACAATTTAGATGCAGTCAGAGTCTTTCCAGGTTAAAAATGAAGCTAATATTTAATATATATGCATATCTCAAATAAGAGTCATTCCCATCTCATAGGGAAGTCCCCTCAGTTTCGACTGTTAAACCAGCACCATCGAGACCATTCTCGAAAACCCTCTACACTGTTGGAAGGCCACACAACCTATGACTCTGACTCAAATTCATACCCATCTAAGCCAAACTTGCATACGGCATCGTCTATCCCCATGGCTAGCCGAAACATGAATCCTTTCTCTAGAGGGGTGGTCGACAGTGGATCCATGCCCACGCCCATGCCTCACATCACCACCAACACCCCTGTTGGTGGTCCTAACACTCCTATGCATACTATCATAATTCAGCTACCCCTTGGTAGCAGACCTACACCTATACTAACCATTTCCTCTGTTCCACCTCTCATACCTGGGGGTAGTGGCCCTCTTATTACTGTGTCGACTATCCTTGTTGTAGGAAGTCAGTCACAGGTACCCCCAGTCATACAAGGCCATCACATTCCTATAAACCCCAGTGCCATTATCGGTCCCTCCCACACTAACCTTGGGTCTAACCTCCCATTCATGGCTCACCTTAATTTTCCTGACTTGGCCAGGTTAGCCAATGACCCAATTTGCCATCAAGCCCATTGGACTCCCATGCCAACCAAAATCCCATCAGACATTCCAAAGTTTGAAGGGAAGGTAGGGGAGTGCCCCCAAAACCACATAATGACGTTTCATGTATGATGCTCATCAAACAACATTGTAGATGACTCTATCAGAATCAGGTTGTTCCAACATACCCTCACAGGTGTCGCAGCCAAATGGTACATTGAGCTACCTCAAGCATCATACCTAGATTTCAATCCTTAGCCTTCATATTTCCAACTTCCTGTCCGCTATGATGAGGGTGTAGAAATATTTCTATATTGCCGCCACAACACTATGACCCATATAACTGACCACATCCATGAGTGGCGATGACGTCGTAGCTTGTGCAAAATCAAGCTTGATGACAATGTTTTTCTTGACTGGTTCTTGAAAACCTTACTACCACCCATCGCCAAGGAAGTTTCCTCTGAACGTCCCCAAGCTGAGGAAGAGGCCATCCTGAAGGCCCAATAGTTTGACTTAATCTATGCCCAGTCTGGATATCTATACACCATTATTCCATACGCCCCCTATGCAGGCACCTCCCATCATGATGCGCTAGGGGCATCCCATGTTGCAGATGGCATCATATGTTATGTATCCAAACAACCACAGTATTATGTGGGACCCCCTATGATGCTACCACAAGCAGGAAACACCCCTAATGTTTCCCAATAGAACCCAGTACCCGACTACTCTAGAATGATAGCTCATTTCGGAGCCACCACTTCTTATATGCAGCCTGCACCAACCCAAAAATCCCATACACCAACTTGACGAGCACAAGCATATTCAGGAAAAGCAACCAGATTTGTAGCCCTCCTAGCTCCTCTAGCATACTATACACCACCTACGAAGGCCGCCCCACCCCCCTCCCCCCCAACTCCACCAACACCCATGGGATAAGTGTTTGCTCAACAAAATTTCCCCAACAAAACTTCCCCCAACAATCAACAAGGATAGGGCAGAACAAACAGGCAGGCTAGGAACAGAGGTAACAACCAACCCCAAAGAGGCGGCCAACAACCAAACCCTCCCCGCAATGGCGCCAATCCGCTAGCCCAAAACTCCCAACAGCCTAACCCACCTCGACAGAATGCTCCATTGCGAACCAACCATCCATGCGAGTTGTGTATTTTTTACATGCACTACACTCATGAATGTTCTTTCATGGGACACACCAAAAAGTACCTCCAGGACGAAGCCCAACAGGGCACTAATGTGGCAGCCCAAACACAACCCAATCCAACAACACCAGGCTCTCCACCTATGGTGCTCCAAAATCTGTTACCACTCCAAGGATTGGTAGAAACTACACCTTTTCCACGACCTACTCTTGCAGTTCCCCCTGTTCCCCCTCCTGCAGAGACAGGGGTACATCACCTGCTAGCAGTAACAACCGAAGAGTTCAACCTACATACTAGGCAAAACTAGTATGGATTTTCCACTGAAACCATTGATGCATCAGTGGCATCTGCATCCAACACTGCTAATGTCCCTCCCCACCTGCCTACTCCTCCCATGGATGAGGCAGCTAGAGCTCCGTGTCTCCCCTTTCGGTAACTCGCCAACAATACCACCACAAGAGTGGCAGTCAATTATAGCATTATCGACGATTTAGCCCAATCACCCACGACCATGTCCACTCTCGAGGTACTTAAAACATGCCCAACACAACATAAATCTTTACTAGCTTCCCTCGGTGTCGTAGACCCCTCCGACTCCAAATTGATCACTTTCGATGTGGACAATGGAGAACCCCGGATGCCATCAACCATTTCCTTCCAAATTCTAGTATCCATTCGGAATTTGGTCATACATTGGTGCATTGTTGATGAGGGGGAATCCACTTGTGTTATGTCAATCTTGGTCTGGCAGAAACTTAAGTTCCCAATCCTGCAACCATCCACCACTACATTGCATGCCTATGATGGCCACCCCACTAGAGCCCGAGGCATCCTTCTACATGTCCCCATCTCTTTAGCAGGTAAGACAATCTTAATCGACATAGAAATCATTAACGCTCAATTGGATTACAACCTTCTCCTTGAACATAGCTACATGTATGCTATGAAAGCCGTGGCATCCACTGCCTTTTGCCTTTTGATGTTCCCTCATGATGGGAAGATTGTGACCTTGGACCAATTGACTTACCATGATCCATAGGGGCCAACAGCACCAACCAGTGTCATCCCTAATAATGATATTGTCATCGACAACACAACCAACCCCTCATTATTGAACATAGGCCCTTGGTTTTTTTCCAACACCTCCATGACGGCTTCCTTCCCCTTGGTGCCACCTCCACCAGCACCAAGCGATACTATGGATTTGTGCATGCTTTCATCTAGCACTATTGCACCCAAACCCCAACTCCAGCCGCAACACCAACTGCAGTCGCAACACCATCCGTAGCCACAACCCCATCCGTGGTCGCAACTGCAACCTCAAATTCAGTCACCGGGGAATTACTACGGCTCCTTCCCAGTCCATATAATTCCCTTCTTTTTCCCCCATCAGGCATCATAAGTAAGCTAGTGATGGCCACTTTAAAGCTACCCAATTTTTCGTTGGGAATTCTCGTGTGGTACCTTGACCCACTCGCTCAATATTTAATGACCCAAGTCCTATTGACTCTTGTGCAACCCATTGCAGTTGATTCACACCCCCCACTTGGCTCACAAAAACCACCCTTTGCACTGGCACCAACTCCACCTCACCCAAATAGGCCTAGGAGAAAAAACCCTAAAGCGACAACTGAACCCCGACATACTCCCCCATGCACCATATGTGATGTACATGGTCATGCAACTCAAAGCTTCCCTGATATTCCCATGATCCGTGCACACTTAGATTCCATGGATTCAACAAAGAACATCCCTGTGGTTTTCCTCTCTAGTGGGCCAACAGTGAAAAACAAGTCTTCGAGGACAAACCATGCATGCGCCCTTTACGGATTATATGGACATTATTCTCACCACTTCCAGGACCTTTCTGAGTTTTGAACGACCCTAGCTAACCTTCAAAAACACACCATTGAATCTGAGATCACTATGATTGAAGAAATCCACCCCCACCCCCTTCCTCATACACCTTGTCCATCTACATGACGTCTAGTTCCATAGGCCCTCTTATCTCCCCAATCACCGATAGTCCCTCGGATATGTCCCATTGTTGCTTCTGCAATGATGAGGAGATACTTGAAGCCTTAACTGCTCTTGAATACCCTTCGGATGACATGCACCATCTCTTGTTCTTCATCCCCAAAAAACTTGTGTTGCCATCTGATCAGTTATAAGTTGAGACAAATGATTTAATTCATGGGAAAGTTGACTGGTTCAAAGATCCCATTCCGGCACCTGATGCTTTCGAAGAAGGGAACATGGCCAATATTTCACCAACCATTAAATTCAACATCTCAACCATGCCTGATATTGTTGAAGAAATCATGCTAGGGGCATCCTGCTTCTTTGAAGAAGTCACTTCCTACAAAGCACTTTTCCAAGAGTTATGTGATATATTTGCTTGGTCCTACACTGAAATTCCCGGATTGGATCCATCAATTGTTGATCACCACATCGACACATGGCCTGATGTGGTACCCTTGCACCAAAAGCAACAACCGTCCATCCTTCCAAAGTTGTCCCAGTTAAAGAAGAAATTGAGAATCTACGCACAGTCGGTTTCATTTACCCCATTGCTTACACAATGTGGGTTTCAAATACTATTCCCGTGAATAAAAAAAGGGTACCATTCACGTCTGTACAGACTTCGGCAATCTAAATTGGGCATGTCCCAAAGACAACTTCCCAACACCCTTCATTGATTATATCATCGATGTGTGTGCCAGACATGAGGTCTTCTCTTTCATCGATGGATTTTCCGAATACAACCAAATTTAGATCTGGAGAGAAGATCATTACAAGACTGCTTTCACAACCCCTTGGGGCACATTCACATATCGAGTAATGCCCTTTGGTCTAAAGAATGTTGGGGCCACTTTCCAATGTGCCATGATGTATTCCTTCCATGACCTCGTCCAAATAATATTGGTCTACCTAGACGACCTTACCACTCAGTCATAGGATTCATCACAGCACTTAGATGACTTGAGACAAGTCTTCCTATGATGTCGTAAGTACAAAATCCTCTTGAACCCCCTCAAGTGTGTTTTATGTGTCCTTGCGAGTCATCTATTAGGGTTCATCGTATCAAACAAAGGAATGGCAGTCAAACCCCTTAAAGTTCAAGCCATCCTTGACATTCCCCACCAAAGACTTTTCTCCAACTAAGAGTCTCCAAGGAAAGGCCAATTTCCTTCGCTACTTTTTACCAGATTACGCAACCAAAGCTCATGGTTTCTTACATCTGCTTCATTCCAACATTCCATTCGTATGGGACCAGCAGGAACAAGATTCTTTCAATGCGCTAAAACAAGCTATGGCTTCCGCACCATTACTTTCTACACCCAACTTCACTTAGGATTTCATCCTCTATGTGTCAGCCTCCGAAACTGCTATTACTAGTGTTTTGGTCTAGGAATACGATGCTCGTCAAGGCCATGCAATTTACTAGGTTATCCAAAAGCTGACCGGTCCTCCTTTGAGAAATCCACCCAAAGAGAAGACAACCCTTGTTGTCATTTCCTCAATCCAAAAGCTGCATCACTATGTCATCGCGAACCACACCCATGTAGTGGCCGATTCCAACCCCATGCATTACATCCTGAGATATCTCCTATTGCAAGGCCATGCATTGAAATGGGTATTCATCCTCCAAGAGTTCGACTTGGAATTTGTCACACCAAAAAGAACTAAGGAAATGGTGCTAGCTACGTTAATAACAGATCTAACCCCCATTGTTCACACCACCGCCAATCATGGTGAATATTCCAGATGAGTTTCTATTCATCATCTCCATGAAAGATCCATGGTATGGGGGATCCTTCTTTACTTAGGCACCTATAAGTTTGCATCCCACTTAAGCTGCGAAGACAAACGACGCATCCGACATCAAACCACTCACCATCTTCTTATTGGAGATGCTTTCTATCATC
The DNA here is from genome assembly GCA_001517045.1 of Pseudotsuga menziesii. Lineage (NCBI taxonomy): Eukaryota > Viridiplantae > Streptophyta > Pinopsida > Pinales > Pinaceae > Pseudotsuga > Pseudotsuga menziesii. The sequence continues at coordinate 247,022 of LPNX011063866.1, forward strand.
GGGGAATCGACACCATATTACGTTGTTTCCTCACCCATGACGAGGCCGAGACAGTCCTTAACTACTCTCACAGTGGAGCCTGCGGTGGCCACCTCTGAGGCTTGGAAACTGCCCAAAATATCCTACGTGCTGGCTACTTCTGGCCATCTATTTTTTCTGATTGCATCAAGGTAGTCAAACACTGCCATAGCTGTCAGCTCTTTTCCCCAAAGTCAAGGAATCCCCTTGCACCATTACACCCCGTGGTCACATTCGACCCCTTCTACAAGTGGGAAATCAACTTTATGACAATCAACGCTACCTCGACCAACAACCACAAATACATTATTGTGGCCGTCAATTATTTCACCAAGTGGGCCAAGGCTATGCCCACATTCAATTCCAAAGGTGAAACAATGGCACGCTTTTTCTTCAACCATGTCATCACACATTTTGGTGTCCCCAAACAACACATCTCAGACCATGGTTCACATTTTGAAGACATAGTTTGGGCTGAATTATCAACCATGTTGAAGTTGAAGCGCGAGTTCTCATCCTCCTACTAACCCCAAGGGAATGGTCAGGTTGAAGCAGTCAATAAAACCATCAAGATCATGCTCCAAAGGATGGTAGGAAACCATAAAACAAATTGGAATCACATGTTGTTCTTTTCCCTATGGGCTTATCACACATCCATGAAGACTGTAACCAGCTTCACTCGTTTTTGTTTAGTGCACATCATTGATTTAATGCTCCCCATAGAATTCTAGACTCCCTCCCTCCAGCTCATTATGGAATTCCTCCCCGACACTTCACCATTGGAAGAATGCCTCCTCATACTGGAAAAATCCAACGAAGACCGTCGTGCGGCTCTCCAATCCATTGAAGCAGCCAAATCCCGGTCAAAGTCACATTATGACTCCCATGTCCACCCTCGCACCTTCAGCAAAGGAGATATGGTTTTGGTTTATGACCAATCCAACGACAAGTTGGGGAAAGGAAAATTTGAATCCATGTGGTATGGCCCATATGTCATCCACCGCTTTCTTGGAAAAGGGGGATATATCCTTGTTGAATCTTATGGACAACTCTTTGAGAACCCTCACAACAGGATCTAGCTCAAGAGATTATACCCTTAAAACGTCACCAATGAGTTACTTGTAGCATAGATTTGTTATTTTTTGTTCTACACAGTTCTTAAAATGAGTCTTATATATTGTTTCCTTGATTGCTCTAGATGGATCCTACCTCACGTCGCTACATTGGATTTGCTGATGGAGCAAGCAGATGGTCTCCAAACCTCACCTCGGCTACATGGGTTATCTATTCCCCATCACATGAGTTGATCCATATTGACAGAATGTGTGTGGGAATTGCAACCAACAACCAGGCTGAGTATGATGGTGTCACTGGCCTCTTGGTCACCGCCCTCTAGTTGGGAATTCATCACCTCGATGTCTTCTTAGACTCTCAGCTACCTCTTTAGAAAATTCCTGCACACTAAATAGATGGTTAGAACATTTGAATCTATCACATTCACACATGTTTCCAGAAACCTCAATAGTGTAGCAAAGCAAATGGCTAATGACATTCTAAATTGGCATATTCATCATCGTATATAGGAAGCATACAAAAACTGCATCATGCATCACACATAAATATGCATACATATGTAAAATACATCAACTAGGCATTTTTTCATATCATCATAAAAGGTCTCACATATAAAAACCATGAAAGTGCATCCATGTGCGTCAAAAAATATAAATATAAATATAAATATAAATATAAATATAAATATATATATATATATATATATATATATGGCATGCCCAAAATATGTCCAGTACAAAAGGAGAAGCTACATATACTTTCTCAACTGAGTGTACATCACGATACAAAACTCCTAGGCACACCAACGCACTAGGGTCAGCCCCACTAGTTGATAATCAGAGCCAAAATCATCCTCATCATCAGGATTCATTTCCTCCTCCTCCTCGGTGGAATCATCATCCTCCATAGGAACATCCCCCCGCGCTTTCGCGTGTACATACTCGCAAGCCACATCTGTTCTCTTTATCAAAGGAATCCACTGTGGAGGCACATTGAAGCAGGAAACAATCATATCATTGTATAAGTACTATCAACCATCATCATAAATCCCATCTAGTAGCCGCTCCACCTACGACAAAACAGTTTTCAGCTCCTGCCGCTCCCTGCGAGGGTTCCTCGCAGGAGCCTTCGGCCCACCAACTAGTCCCACCCACCTCTAGAAACTTGGCGGCAGATGAGGACCAATATTTGCACATGCACACATTATGTTGCATGTGTGATCTAGCTACCACCAGGATAGCATACCGTTAGGTCCTTAGACCTGTCCTGAAATTCAAGGCCTCTTCATATCTCCCCAGTTGTACAATACTCTAAGGTTGAGAAATGAACTTTAGACTGCCTCCCTCGCTACTGATTCTATGGGCCATTTCCTAGAGTCACGTCACTTTGCGTGTCACCACATGGATCGCTTTGTGTGTACGTTGAGCTAGCTCCATACACATAGGCCTCTAGTTGGTCTAGTTTTTCCCCATGCACCACCGCACTACGGGCAACATCACTAGCTGCTAGTCAAAGTCATCCGAAGTTCGTTTGAGACACCGTTCACACCATTGGGTTCGGTTTTCCATCCTGTTAAGTCAGTAAATTTTTCTTCATTTCTATTTTATTTTCTCCATTTTTGGTTTGTTTTTCAATTTATTTCAATTAAGGTTTTGGTTTTTTTTTAATTTTAGTTTTAGTCTCCTTTAGGAGTTTTATGGATGATTGAATAATTTTTGAGCCTACTTTTTATAAGTTTTATTTGATATTTTGGTCTTTTGCATTTCAAAGGGGGTTAAAGAAAAGTCATATTATCAAAAATTGATTCATTAATGTTTATTTGGAGATCAGCTAGACTTGATTTTTAACCTAGCAACTTTTTAAACCTCCGACAAATTAGCAGAAAATTGAAAAATAGCGAAAATTTGGCATGGGAGTTATTCTTGTAGCGCTGGACAAAAATTTTACAAAGGGCGCGCTACAAGAATATCGCGGCCCTTTGTTTTTTCAACTTTCAAACAAATTTCTATCATGATTTTGTTTGTGAATGACTAATCGCATTGTGTGAGTGGTTTAGTACGTGTATGCTGCAGTTTAAGCACGATTTCAGGTGGTTATCAGTCACGAAACAAATCAGGTTCATTATTGCTTATAATGCGGAATCAGTTGGACAAACATTAGTAAATATCGGTCTAAGCTGGCATAATTCTCTTTTTACATGCATTATCATAGGAGAAGAGTGCTCGTGAAGCATATCAAATCGCTAAGAAGGTGGATTGTGTTGCTGTGGAGAAGAGACAGTGTTATAGAGGACAACAGAAATTAGGGCTTCTTAATTCACTTACCTGCAGTCAAGGAAATTATATGAAGACGCCTGTACGCATAAGGAGAGGCCGTTGATAGCCCAAGAATAAGGTTTAAGCCGTGGCAGTTGAATAATTGACAGGTATTTCAATACAAACCCCTATAATTGAAAAAATTGGGTTTTTCTCGCTGGAGGCTATTTTGGAGAAATTGGTTGCTGCGGAGGTTAGAATAGGTTTCAAAATGAACTATTCTCCACAGAAATAATTGCTTGGAGCTATTTTGAAGAATTTCACTGAACAGAGCATCAAAATAGCCTTAAATTTAAAGCAGCCAGTTTTAGAATTTCGATGACAGTTTGAAGGAAGGTTGCCTATGTTTGCTCTCCAATATACTAAAAGAAAAACTCTGATATTGATGCATATTGGCTACAATGAGCTAACTGAAAAAGATTTCTCTCAGACTTAATGCTCATTTGAATCAGAATCTACAGGAATCAACATTGAGATGATTTATAGATTTCATTATGTTCATCCTTCACACAGAAAATGTTCAGTTTATTGGTGAAACTGTTGATAACTGTCATGATTTGTAAAATCAATTGTTTGGAGAACATGTTGGCTTTTATATACAGGTTTTGATGACAGTTTTTTGGCTAAGATGAATATATTGCAGACAGGGGTGTTTCTTCTCTCTTCTCATACAGATAGTCTCCATTTGGATTAATAAACCTGTGGTTGAGGTTACTCTTGCAAAATTTGAAGCTGTGATAATGTTAGGGTTTGAGGATCGAGGCTGATTGATACACAGAAAGAGGAGGACATACTGAAAATAGAACAACCACATTCACTGACAGCCTTCAATTACATTTAATAGCCTGGACACTGCAATTAATCAAAGTGCTATTTGTGTGATTTGAATCAGTTTGTATTGAAAGAGGAGTTCATATCTGAATTCATATTATACTTCTAATCTCCTTAACCCTAAATTGAGGAGTTTTAGTGCCTTATATATTCTAAAACAGTTCGACATTATGCCTAATGGTGCCTTTTTGAAATTAAGCAGTGCTATATTGTTCTTATGACAGTTTTCATTTATGATTGATCTATTCTCATAGTCTATCTATCCACAGACCTAGTTGTATGGTTGAGACAAGGGAACATTGAAGGTATGTCCAGGAGTGTACAGCAGATTGTGAAGGAGTTCAAAGAACAGAAAACCAGTCTACAAATCATCTTTGAAACCTAAAACCAGATTGTTTCTAATTCTTGAAAGAAGAAGATGGGCAAGAGTGGGAAAAGTGGTAAGGTCAACATGGCTGAGCCCACTGACTTAACTTGGATTGAGAAGCTTCCTAACTGTGCAGAATTGTTCAAACAAGCAGGTTGGCTGAATTTCTTCAGGAAGATAGATGGCTACAATACACAGGTGTCTTGTAAGTTTGCTAAGGGACTTAAAGATGATATGGTCATGCTGGATGCTCTAAAATTCAAATTGACTGTGGAATTAATTGCAGAGGCTACTGAGATTAGTAATGAGGGTGAACATTGGTTCAAAAAGTTGCCTTTTGATTTTGAACCACAAAGGTACCTGCTGCCTAATGTGACTCCTGACTGGAACAAGGGTATTCTTATTCAAAATTTCAGGAAATATTGGATTGAGCCCATAAGGATACTTCAGAGCTATGTGACCTGTGAGGGAAGGTATTCATTTGTATTTAAATATCATTTTAGATTCCTCCAACAAATAGTAGGAGTCTCTAAGATGAACCTTCCCTTCTTCTTTTTAAGGAGCCTGCAGAAGATGTCCAGCAGGATAAAGCAACATGAAGATCATACCTCCCAATCACTTTTTCATCATAGTCTGATCAAACTGATCATCTCCACAGTGTTGCAACATGAGGGTAGGACTTGGGAATTCTTTTTGTTCTGGTCAGATGTTCATCCCCAGCAAGAAGACCAGCAGCTTAAAAGGCAGACTGATAAGGGAAAAGTGATGATGAAAAAGCTAGGTCACACAGCTAAACCTGCAGATAAAGATAATGTTAAGGCTAAAAAGGTAGCAAAACAGGTAAAAGTTGACAGTCAGTTCAAAATGTCTTCAGATTGCCCTAAAGATAGGTACTCATTGTTTGTAGGAGAAAAAGTGCAGCCTAGTTTGCAATTGCTACCAGCAGCAGATACTCAAGAAACCAAGACTGTTGATGAAGAGAAGGCTACTGTACTTGAAGATGAAGTGCAAACTAAACAAAGAAGCCCCCTCACCATTTTATCTGAGGATGAAGGATATTTATTAGAGGATGAATAGCCAGTTGATGAAGCAGAGATAAGTGCTGAAGCATGTGGAGAATTCCTCACCTCAGAGGTTAAACCAGCTAGACCTAAGAAGAAGAAAAAGAGGACTGTAGCTTCATACAGAAGGCCTAAAACTAGGCTAACTAATAAACTCAGGTGGAATATGAAAAAGCTACTTGATCCCAAGCTAAATTTCAGATAAGAAGCTGTTGTGATTGATTCTTCCTCTAATGAAGAAGCAGAAATTGTTAAACAGGGCAGCAAAAGCAAGGGGAAGTCAATTGCCAAGCCTTCTTCTTCTTCTCAACCTACAAAGACAAAAAGATCACAGTTAGTAAGATAAATTGAACAGCCTAGGTCTGAATTATCTGAAATAATTGTTGAGATTAAAGATAGACTCATCAAACAGCAAGAAGAAGAAAAAGCAAAGGCATGTACTCTTGAAAATCAGGAATGGGATGAAGAGGATCAAGCTATACTCAAGCAAGCAGGAATTTTAGAAGAGTCAATTGTTCATGTTGATTTCTCATATCTTTTAATGCAGGATGCAAATGTATTGGAAAACCCTAATTTTGATGATGAAAGCTTGTAGGTAAGAGTTCAGAAATACAAGCAGCAGGTAAAACAATTACAGGAAAATAATGACAGTTTGTTTAAAATCAACAAGGGGCTATAGAGGAGCTGCAAGATGTACATCATCATTTCTTACAGCTATCAGAAGTGTCTAAAGAAGTGTTAAAAAGGAAGGCAGCCACTGACAGATATTCTACAGAGCTAGAGAAGACAGTTGAAAGCTTACAACAGGAGAATGAAGACCTTCAGAAAAAGGTAGCTGATATGGAGAAGAAACACAAAAGAGCAAAAAAGAGGTCTCGAAACCTAAATGGTTTAGACCTACTTGCTGAAGCAGCAAAGGAGATTTGAATTAGTTATGCTTTAATTAATGAATCAGTTTGACAAACAGTTTTTGTTAATGATTTGCTATTTTTAGCAATTTGTAATTTTGTAAAAAAGTACTTTTTACTTTACCTTAGTGATTCGATGGGGACAGTTAGGATGTGAGACCTAACTGATTTTGGGAGAATGTTCCTATTTAGATGAGTTAGAAAGACATTGTTAGGGTTCTGATTTTTGGGAGCATCAGGAGGTCTGCAAGCTGCTTATACTTTCAGACTTGTTCAGAGATAGGTACTGTAACTCTTATATGCATTTTCTGATGAAATAATGTGATATATGACTTTTTCCCCTTCATTTTGTCTATGTTGGATTTGTTATTGAGCATGTTTTTCTTCTTAAATGATAAATTCATTGCTAGTTAATGTGTTTTTCTGGTAATGCTTATCCTTTAATGTATGAACTTCAGCATAGTCTCTTTGATTGGATCTTATGTGATATGTCAGGCATATTTATCAGTTTATGTTTATGATTTAGTTGTTGCTTTTCTCTTGAATGTATTCCCTGCATGTTCTTAAAGCTTACAACCATTTAAATCATACCAAAAACCCTAAACTTTGTTTTATTTATTGAGTTTACTCTTGAGATTGTGTTGGCTTGTTCCCCTAGCATTAGGAACAATTTCTAGCATAAACATCTTTGGTGCCGTTGCCGGGAATGAAGCTGAAGCATATATTCCTTGGGATACTTATCATTTTTCCTGGTTTAAGAGGTGGACTTAAACCAGCATCTTTTGAAGGCTATTTTCACCAAATTTGGACACACTGGCTTCTAGAGCAGTGGGAACCCGGAGTAGACCTATTTCACCATTGTATTCAGGGGTTTCAGACCCAAAACAGATTTTAAAAACAACAAGAAAACTTAGAAGGTCCCAATCTTTACCAGCCTTTTGTGACCCTGACTAGTTGGGTGATTCATTAGACCTAACTGAAGACTCACCTTGGATAAAACCTACCATTCCTGAAAATACCTTTCAAGTTTTTACCAACCCTGAAACCTTTTTGAAAGCCAAGACTACTTCTCCTAGAAAAATCCCTCTTTTTCAGCTGAAAACAGGGAAGAACCCTTTTCAAGCAAGTTCCAGTCAAGTTTCTTCCTCCTCAAAACCTCAGTCCAAACCTCAGTCCACAATGGCAGGACAAAACCCACCCATGGATATGATGGACAGGATGGTAGCAGCCAGATATGCTCCATTAGTCCTACCTCAGCCTTTACATGCTTTGCCTGGAGGAGATTATCAGAAATATATGCCCAGATTTAATGGACAAGGTGAAGTAACTGCAGAAGAACATTGGGAGGCTTTCCTGAGTTATGCAGACAATTAGAACATTGAAATTAAAGATATATGGATGAGGGTATTTGTTCAAAGTCTGGATGGAGACGTGAGAAAGTGGTTTAGAGAGTTGCCTGCCAACTCTATCACCATAATTGAAGAACTTCGAGACCTATTTCTGAGGCAGTGGGGAGACACCAAGGACCATACTTATTATATCACTGAGTTTGGTGCTCTCAGAAGAAAGAAAGATGAGACTGTTGCTGATTTCTCCAAAAGATTTAACAAGATGTATAGTAAGATTCCAGCAGAGATCAAACCTACTGAAACATCAGCCAAGCTGACTTATGCAAATGCATTTGACCATGAATTTTCATTATTACTCAGAGAAAGAAGACCCACCACTCTGCTGAACATGCAAGTTGCCGCATTGGAGGTAGATTCTAATTTGCTGGCTTCTAACAGGCTTAAAAAAGAAACACCTCAGCAGCAGTATGAAAGAAAGGGAAAGAAAGAAGCTGTTTCAACAAGTGCTGCTCCTCAGTCTGCTGAAGCCAAAATTGATGAAATGGATAAGCTTGTGAAAATTCTTACTGCCAAGTTAAACAAACTAGAGCTTGAAAAGAATTCAACTAAACCTGCTCAAGAAGCTTAGAGGAACCCAAATAACCAAAATCAGTTTAGAAGGCAGTTTGCTCCTAGATTCATGCCAAGGGAGCGAAGGAATAATGACATCCAGCAAGAAAGAAGAGAGAATGAGGAACAGAGAGTACCTCCACCTTTCTAGAATAATGTAGCTGATGAAGAAGAGGTTGATGAACAGTTGCTCTTTGAAGAGACTAAAACAGATCAGGATATAAACCACTTTGGAGATGGTTTATCTGGAGGTTTCGTAACAGAAGAAGATTTTCTGAACTCTGAGTATTATGATGCTGATTTGTATGAAGTTGAAGATGATTTGGAGTTTGAGAAAACTGCTGTAAATGCAGCTGCTAATCAGAATGGAATTAAGAAGAATATTAATCTCAGATCTGGTCCGAAACAAGTAGTCCAAGCTCCCAAGAAGAAGGCTGTTGCAAATGCTCCTGCTACAAATTCTCCTGCTGCAAATGTTCATGCGGTAGTTGTTCCTGATAAACAAGTGTCTGATCCTGTCATGAAAAAGAGGCAATCTGCAGAAAAATCAAAGAATGCTGAAATTGAAGAGGTAAACAAAGCTGCTCATAATTTCAATTTGGAAACTGAATTAGGAAAGCTGAAATCCCTATTCCATTGACTGAATTAATAAAAAATCCCTCTTATAAACAAACAGTTTTGAAAGTAATGAATTCTGCTAGCAGTCAGCTTGTTTCTGACACTGTAAATTTACAAGAAGAAATCCCAAAGATATTCATTGGGTCTGCTCTAGCTGAGAAAACAGAAAATGAAGCTGGTACTTCTCCTCCCTTCTATGTTACCTTGACGGTCCATGACCAGATGATTCATAATTGACTGTTAGACTCTGGAGCATCCCATAACTTAATGCCCAAAGCTGTGATGGAAGCCCTTGGTCTCAGTATCACAAAACGTTATCATGAATTATATGCCTTTGACTCCCGAGCTGTCAAGTGTTTAGGAGTAATTGAAGATATGGTTGTTAACCTTACTCAGCTGCCCATGAAGAGTGTCATAATGGATGTTGTTGTAGCAGATATCACACCCAAGTTTGGTATGCTTCTTTCAAGATCCTGGGCAAAGAAGGTTGGAGGAACCTTACAGATGGATCTCTCATATGCCACCATTCCTGTTTTTGGTGGAGAAAATAGGAGACTTTACAGAGAACTACAGTTTGCCTACATTGTCACAGATGATAAAAATCCCACTAATCATCCATTGTACTCTGTTGACAAAGATCTAGGGACTTGCATGTTGAATTTCAGTGATGAAGATAATTCTGTTGGCCTTTTACAAGTTGAAAAAGAAAAACCAGTGAAACATTGTAGAGAAGAAGAAGATCAGCTATGGGAATTGTATTTTGATGGATCCTCATGCAAAGAGGGTGCTGGAGCTGGGGTCTTACTCATTTCTCCTGGAGGTGAAACAGTGAAGCTCATGTATAAGCTGGAGTTTGTTACCACTAACAACACTGCTGAGTATGAAGCTCTGATACTAGGACTGAAAGCTGCTAAAGACTTAGGCATTTAGCAAATCACTGCATATGGCGACTCTGAGTTGGTTGTTCGACAGGTGAAGAACAACTATCAAGTAAATCAGGATTTGTTGAAGGTCTACATGAATGAGGTATGGGATATGCTTGACAATTATTTCATAGCATTTAATATCACTCATATTCCAAGAAATCACAATGAGACTGTAGACTCTTTAGCTTTGGCTTCCTCATACTTCAGAATTCCTAAAACTACTCAGCTAAGGTATCCTATAGAGGTAAGGTACAGACCATGTGTCCCTGACAATGTGAAGCACTGGAGGGTTTTTGAAGATGATATTGAAATTAAGAAATTTCTTGAGCTTATAGATGAGTTTTTCAATGCTCAAATTGATCAAGATGAAGGAGAATAACAGGATTGTGAGTCTGCTGAAAATGAGTCTGCTAAATGTGAGTCTGCTGAAAATGAGTTTGCTGCACAAGAGATAGCAGGCCATAAGATCATTGAGTTGAAGAGTAAATTTATCCCTAAAGGCTTAGTGCCTTTAGAAAGATTTTTTACCAAGGATGACACTCCTTCAAAGCCAGTGGTTCAATCTTCAGAAGACAATGTAGTGGACTGCAATATTGGTACTGCAGAAAACCCAAGAATGGTAAAAATTTCTAAATCTCTGACAGCTGAGCAAAGGAGCAGATATATAAAGCTTTTGAAAGAATATATGGATGTATTTGCATGGTCCTATGAAGAATTAAGAACCTATGACACAGCAATCATTCAGCATAAGGTTCCCTTGAAGCCCAATGTCAAGCCTTTCCGAAAGAAATTGAGAAGGATAAATCCATCCTCATTTCCTGTGATTGAAAAGGAAATAAAGAAGTTACTGGATGAAAAGATAATAGTGCCTCTCAGGTACTCTTCCTGGGTTGCAAATCTTGTACCTGTTAGGAAAAAGAATGGGGAGATTAGACTGTGTGTTGATTTCAGGAATCTTAACAGATCTTCATTAAAAGACAACTATCCTTTGCCAAAGATTGAACAGGTTTTACAGTAGGTAGTCGGAGCACAGAGGATTTCCATGGTGGATGGATTTTCAGGGTACAATCAGGTTGCCATGCACCCCGATGACAAAGAAAAGACAGCTTTTACCACACCCTGGGGGACTTTCATGTATGATAAAATGCCCTTTGGTCTGATGAATGCTGGAGCAACCTTTCAGAGGGCAATGGACATTGCATTCGTGGGAGAAAAAGATAAATTTTTTGTTATCTATTTAGATGACATTACCGTGTTCTCACAGTCTGATGATGAGCACTTAAAACATTTTAAGCAGACTTTCCAGAAATGCAGAAAATTTGGCTTGTCTTAAATCTCATTTTGCTGTTCAAGAGGGCAGATTGTTGGGTCACTTGGTGTCTGCTGATGGCATCAGAATTGATCTGGAGAGAGTCCAAGCAATACTGAAGATTAGTTTTCCCAGGAGTAAGAAGGATGTGCAATCATTTATCGGTAAGATAAATTTTCTGCGGTGGTTTATTCCTAATTTTGCTGAAACCATAAAACAAATCACAGCTATGTTAAAGAAAGACCAAGAAGTCAGGTGGACTGTTGAAGCAAAGGCAACATTCGAGAAAATCAAGGTGGCTCTGACGGAAGCACCTGTGTTGGTAAGTCCTGATCTTACCAAGGAGTTCCTTACTTTTTATTTTGCTTCAGTAGATACAATTGCAGCTGTCTTGCTTCAGAAAAACAAGGAAGGACTAGAGCAGCCCATTGCCTTTTTCAGTAAAACTCTCAGGGATTCTGAACTGAAGTACAGCATTCTGGAAAAACAAGCTTATGCTTTGGTAAAGGCTTTAAAATTTTTCAGAATTTATGTATTGCATTCAAAGGTTGTTTCATTTGTTCCAAATGTTGCAGTGAAAGATGTCTTGACACAGCCCGACAGTGAAGGAAAGAGAGGAAAATGGATTGCAAAGATCATGGAGTACGATGTGGAAATCAGACCTACTAAGCTTGTCAAGGGACAAGGTTTGGCTAAGCTACTGGCTGATTCAAATTTTCAGGCATTAGGATTACATATCATGGCTGAAGATATTGCTCATGAAGAAGATCAAGTATCACTTGAAAAGGAAAAGATCATGGACTTTTATTCATCTTCAGTTTGGTATGCTGATATTGTTTATTTTCTATTATTTTTGCAATGCCCTGAACACTTGGATAGGAAGGCTGCCAGATCTCTGAAGCTGAAAGCTACAAAGTACTGTTTGGTAGAAGATCAATTGTTTTGGAAAGACCCAGGAGGTATCTTGTTAAGGTGTTTGGATCAAGCTGAAATAGGGGAAGTAATTTCAGAATCTCATGAGGGAGCCTGTGGAGGGCATAAGTATTGGAAAGCTACAGCATATAAAATCTTACGAGCTGGATACTATTGGCCATCCCTATTCACAGATGTTTACCAGTAGGTAAGAGCTTGCATACCCTGTCAAAAATTTGCAAGTAAACAGAAATTATTATCCTTGCCATTGAAGCCTATTGCAGTCAATGCCCCTTTTCAGCAATGGGGTCTGGATTTTATTGGAGAGATAAATTCAGCATCTTCAGGACAGCATCATTGGATTCTTACTTCCACAGATTTCTTCACAAAATGGGTAGAAGCCGTTCCTACAAGGAATGCTACAGATAAGGTGATTATGGAGTTCATTGAAGACAATATCCTGAGTAGATTTGGCTGTCCACATAGATTAATAACTGATAATGCCAAAGCATTCAAATCCAAGGAAATGGTGGCATTCTGTGAGAAAAATGGCATTATTTTGAAACACTCAACTCCCTATTATCCTCAGGGAAATGGCCAGGCTGAATCATCTAACAAGAATGTCATTCAAAGCATTAAGAAATTGCTAAAACATAACAAAAGGTCTTGGGATTCAATGCTGAAGTATGCATTGTGGGCAGATAGGATTACAGTAAAACAAGCCATTGGTACTTCTCCTTTTCAACTAGTATATGGCACAGAGGTAGTGTTTCCTGTTCAGTTGGGGATTCCAGTGATGAAATTCCTCCAAAACTCTCAAGAGGAACCAGATGACATGCAAAGGAGGATCTTTGAAATGATAGAGCTACAGCAGCATAGAGAGAAGGTGGACAAAGAAGCTCAGTTGTACAGAGCTAAGGTAAAACACAGGTTTGACAGAAAAATTAGAGAGCATACTTTTTCAGAAGGTGAGTTGGTTTTAAGATGGGATGCAAGAAAGGAACAGAAGGGAAAGCATGGAAAATTTGATAATCTTTAGTTTGGCCCTTTTCTAATATCTAAAGTTTTGGAAAATAATACATTCATCTTGCAGTCCTTGGAAGGTGAGGAGTTGCTCAGCCCTATTAATGGGCGATTCCTCAAGCATTTCTACAGTTAATGAGATCATTGTCACTTTTCATTGTACATATCAGTGTGAGTAAGATTGAATAAAGACTCCATATCCCAATGGAAGTTTGCAGACAGTTAGATTGAAGACAGAAGGCACTAGTCTACAGGTTCTTGAAGCCTCACAAGGAGGACTTCATCCCGCAGTTGGAGCCAGATGTTAAGTCAGTAAATTTTTCTTCATTTCTATTTTATTTTCTCCATTTTTGGTTTGTTTTTCAATTTATTTCAATTAAGGTTTTGTTTTTTTTTTAATTTTAGCTTTAGTCTCCTTTAGGAGTTTTATGGATGATTGAATAATTTTTGAGCCTACTTTTTATAAGTTTTATTTGATTTTTTGGTCTTTTGCATTTCAAAAGGGGTTAAAGAAAAGTCATATTATCAAAAATTGATTCATTAATGTTTATTTGGAGATCATCTAGACTTGATTTTTAACCTAGCAACTTTTTAAACCTTCGACAAATTAGCAGAAAATTGAAAAATAGCGAAAATTTGGCGCGCTACAAGAATATCGCAGCCCTTTGTTTTTTCAACTTTCAAACAAATTTCTATCATGATTTTGTTTGTGAATGACTAATAGCATTGTGTGAGTGGTTTAGTACGTGTATGCTACAGTTTAAGCACGATTTCAGGTGGTTATCAGTCATGAAACAAATCAGGTTCATTATTGCTTATAATGCGGAATCAGTTGGACAAACATCAGTAAATCTTGGTCCAAGCTGGAATAATTCTCTTTTTACACGCATTATCATAGGAGAAGAGTGCTCGTGAAGCATATCAAATCGCTAAGAAGGTGGATTGTGTTGCTGTGGAGAAGAGATAGTGTTATAGAGGACAACGGAAATTAGGGCTTCTTAATTCACTTACCTGCAGTCAAGGAAATTATATGAAGACACCTGTACACATAAGGAGAGGCCGTTGATAGCCCAAGACAAAGTTTTAAGCTGTGGCAGTTGAATAATTGACAGGTATTTCAATACAAACCCCTATAATTGAAAAAATTGGGTTTTTCTCGTTGGAGGCTATTTTGGAGAAATTGGTTGCTACAAAGGTTAGAATAGGTTTCAAAATGAACTATTCTCCACATAAATAATTGATTGGAGCTATTTTGAAGGATTTCACTGAACAGAGCATCAAAATAGCCTTAAATTTAAAGCAGCCAGTTTTAGAATTTTGATGACAGTTTGAAGGAAGGTTGTCTATGTTTGCTCTCCAATATACTAAAAGAAAAACTCTGATATTGATGCATATTGGCTACAATGAGCTAATTGAAAAAGATTTCTTTCAGACTTAATGCTCATTTGAATCAGAATCTACAGGAATCAGCATTGAGATGATTTATAGATTTCATTATGTTCATCCTTCACATAGAAAATGTTCAGTTTACTGGTGAAACTGTTGATAACTGTCATGATTTGTAAAATCAATTGTTTGGAGAACATGTTGGATTTTATATACAGGTTTTGATGACAGTTTTTTGGCTAAGTGTTGGGACGCGCACCCTAACGACCCTTAAGATGGATAAATCCACGAGGGTGGACCCAAAATAGTCTTAGGGGTGTCGGGGTTGAGTCAAAATCTTCTGTAATAAACCCATGGTTTAAAGTCTAGGGTTTAGGGTTTGGGGTGCCCATGGTTTAAGACCATGGTTTTGTAAAAATGCACAGTATAAATAAGCACTTGTGTAAAGAAGATAGGTTAGGTATTATGATGTAAGAAAGATTAAGGCGAAGCTAAGGTTGATTTTGAGAAGAAAGGTTAAGTCCCAGCTGTGTGCATGGACGACCTCTGCAGCTGTGTGCGCAGAGGGTTTTTGTAAAGAAGATTGAGGAAAGACCTGCAGCTGTGTGTGAAGGGGCCTGCTGTTGTGTGCACGGCCGGTTAAGGACTGAAGGGATCTGCAGCTGAGTGCGCAGATCAAACTATGGTTTTGTAGCAAGTTGAATAGAACACAGTTTGTGGATGTAGCCCCTACATTGGGTTGTGAACCATGTTATATCTGGTGTTGTGGTTTCTTATGCTGTTCTGTTTCTGTTGTCTTTTATGCATTAATAATTGTATACATCTGATAAGTTAGATCGCTACTAACATTTACTTCGCTGTGAATTCCCTGTAGTGGGTTGAGCAAGTCACGACTGTTTATTTATCTGTGAAGTTGTATGTGAATGAATGGTGAAACCTTAGAATTATTGACTAATAAGGTTATTAAAATGCTAAGGTACAGTAATCCCCCTCTCGGCTTGCAGAAACCTGATTCTGCGGCACCCCATAGCTATTTCGGGTGAGACTGCAACCTGTGCACAGGTTGTTGCTGAAAGGGCCAACTCTATGGGTCTTTTGTTGGTGCGACACTAAAGGATTAAATCCGGGTCTACCCTATTTCCCAAAAAATTGGTTCCGTTGCCGGTTGAACTCAGTACCTGATCCAGAGGGGTTTACATTGTACCTCAAGGGCTCTGTTTTGGAGGCCCTCTATGAAGGAAATCAGTGACTGGGTTGCTGAGCTCTGTTGACATTTGCGCAGCAAGAGAACGCCAATCCGCGGTGTAATGCAAGTGACTTTTCAAGAGGTATGTTTTTGGTAATGCTTATGAAATTTTCTTTGGTAGTATCCACATAGAGTTGCACCAGTGGTTGTCTAGGTTAACAGAGAGAAGGCCGAACTTCCAATGCTCGACGGGTTCCCGCGTGGACCCCTGCGAGGGTCAATATTGTGCAACACGTGAACACTGAGGTATCCCGCGTGGTTGATTCTTGGACGACGTGAACATTGGAAGTCTTTGCGACGGAGTTTTCCCTTGATGCAAGTAACTCCTTCAGTGAAGCTGGACGACGGTTCTTCAAAGGGCCCTACGGTAAGTTTTGACTTTATTACGCTTAAGGATTAAAATACTATTAGCTGAAAAGGGTATATTGCTGTTTGAATCAGACTATTAGTTTATTCATACTAACATATGTTTGCAAGTGACACTCCCTTCGACGAGCAAAGTGGGTTGCTGCGAAACGGAAAAAGGTATAAGAGAGATTTTGACCCCTCTTCCTTAGGTCAGGATACCGCGTCCACCCCTGTAAATCCTGAAGAGTCAGATTCCGAAGAAAACCCTTCGGTTGGAAACCCTCCGGTTACCCCGCAACGCCGCTCCGCTACCCCTGAAATTCCATCGCAGTCTGAGAGTCAACCAGGTCCGAGTATTCCGGCCACAGGCCAGTCTGACCTCGTAAATCCCTCCCCATCCACATCCTGTCCCCCTATCAACCCCCCCAGAAACTTCATGGACCACCTTGTTGATGACATTAAACTCCCCATCTTTAAAGGCACGGGATCAGAGGAACCAGAACAGTTCTGGTTCCTCTGTGAAGCAGTATGGAACGCGAAGAAAATTACAGATCCAGATGTGCAAGCCGCGCAACTCATTATTTCCTTTCAGGACTGGGCCCTGACATGGTTCATGAAATTTTCCAGCACTTAGAGCCCTACCTTAGGCGAGATCAAGGCGGCCATAATCAAAGAATTTAAGAAGCCTAAATCGGAGTCGCATAGCATCACTGAACTCAAGGAGATTCAACAGCGACGAGGCGAATCAGTGTGGGACTTCGATCAGAGATTCAAAGTTCTACTAGACCAAGTCAGCTTTACCATTAGTCCTGCACAGCACAAGGAATGGTTTATTGTAGCATTGTTACCACATATCAGAACTCCACTCATGCAACAGAAGGTTGCTGACCAGCAAGAGGCTCTGGAAATCACAATGAAACTAGAGACTGCCCCTGTCGGAGATGACTCTGGTATTGCTCAAATCTAGGCGCAGCTCACCGTGATGGCCCTAGAACTTCACGAGATGAAAAAGGGAAAACCTGATCGTGAAGAGGTTTGGTGTACGCAATGTCGGACCGAAGGTCACGACAAGGAACGGTGCCCTCTGGTAAACAAGTACTTGCAGACAGGTGCGCCGAACCCCTTTCCACCACAAGTTCTCTATTGTGAGCTCTGTAGAATGACAGGTCAGCACCGACCCGAGAACTGTCACCTGCTGCAAAGGTATGGACAGGGACCTAAGAACTCCTACTGTAATTTTTGCAAATCTGTAGGTCATAATGAGGAAGAGTGCCGCACCTATGATGCTTACTGCGTGCACACTGAAGGCCCAAGTAATGATAGATATGGGTACCAAGGGGGTACCTCTAGATGAGGTACTTTTGGAGGCCGTGGTGGCATGGCCGGGCGAGACCGAAGCCAATTCGTGTGTTACAATTGTAACCAAGCCGGGCATTTGGCTCGCGACTATCGGAACCCCACTACGACGTGTCGGTATTGCCACATAGTAGATCATGTGATTGAGCAGTGTCCCCAGTTGATAGCTAAGATTCAGGCACGACAAACTACCCCTACTCAGAACCTCCAGATGATTTCTGTGGAACCCTGCCCTGCTGCGGCCATCAATGTCGTTACAAGAAGTGGCGCTACGACACACATCCAAAATACACCAAACCGACCTACCGAAGCTCTAGTTCGTAAGGCTCCTGAGAATACCCCTGCATTTGATATCATCAGAGAGAAAGAGACATTCATGGAGGCCAAGAAAGACTTTGCTGGCCCTCGCCCATTCAGCGCACCTGCGCACCCTCAGTCGCCACCCCGCAAAGCTTCGCTGGATAAAGTACGTATCTTGTCTACCTTTTTACAAAGTTGCCTCAAAATTTTAAGAAATCAAGATGACCTGAATGAGCTGCAGAACATCATCGCTTCCTACGAATCTCTGCAGAGCTGGGGTCGAGACAAAACTGTTCATCGAGTCAGCAGGACCGGCAGGGAAATGCGATTGAATGCTCAGATAGGGGCATATGATATGACCGATGTTATTCTTGACTTAGGGTCTGACGTAAATGTGTTAACAAAACAAACCTGGGAACAAATGGGGAAACCTACCCTTGCCTGGTCCCCTATCTAGTTGAGGCTAGTCAACCAGCAAAAGATTGTACCTTTAGGAAGATTCCTGGATCTCCAAATAGATATTGACAGAGTCAGCACATTCGCGGACTTCGAAGTAATTGAGATCATTGATGACAGCAACCCTTACCCGGCCCTGTTAGGAATTGAATGGGCAATGGAAAATGCCGCAGTCATCAACCTAAAGAAGAGACAGATGGTCTTGGAAGGAAAAGACTTCAGGGTCATCCTGCCCCTGGATCCTTCATAAGGGGAACGGTACACAGAACCACTCCGACATGAGGATCAAGCTGATGTGGAACCCATCTCTACTATCACTGCGCAGGAAGAAGGTTATGAGAATCCTCCAACCGCAGGGTGGGAGTCTGGTAGCTCCTGTATGACGGACTCGGAAGATGAATTAGAAAGCTGGAAACACCGGTTATCTGAGCACCATAGGGGCAACAATGTCTACCCTACCAAGTCTCTCAAATGGGTCGACTCACAACCCAGAACTATACCTGTATATGCGGGTTCGACAGATCCTGAACCGTTTATTGTACAATTCTCGAATCAGATACCTGACCTACAGAAAATGGAGGCCCTGGAGTCAGCATTCAACGCCATAGCAGTCAGATGGTGGACGAGCCATAAGAAGCATATCCCTACCTAGGAAGCATGTCAAAAGCTCCTTCGCCTGAGGTTCTCAGACCAGTTTACAAAGGTACGAAGCAAGTTTGATGGAAAAACTTGTCCCTAGGACCACTTAAGCAAATGTTACGAGACATGGAAGTATGTACCTTAGGATGAGTGGGTACATAGATTTGTGCACACGCTGGGACCACTAGCGAAGAACTGGTATGCGGCGGCTGAACTTCGCCAAGATACTGTAAGTTGGGACTGTCTTGTTCATAGCTTTATCACTACTTTCTCTACTAATGATGTCTGTCCAGCTCTAGACGCAGCTATCAGGATCATCCATACTAAGGTATTTAACGAACAAGAAGTGACAGAAAATCACCCTGATTGGGCTATACAAGAAGCCCTCGCAGTCGAATGTTATAACTTCACAATCGACAAGGAGGAGGACCCGCGCCATCTTGATATCCCTGAGTCAGAAGGATACTGCGATGTGCATGGACCGGCAGTCGAAGTTCCCGAAGTGACGCAGCCCTTGAAGACACGCACAGTTAACATTGGATCCGATGCACAGCCTAAGTTTGCCACTATTGGCGACTATTGGGATGATGAGATGGTAAGCAAGGTCACTCAACTTCTCCACGAATACCAAGATCTTTTTCCGACCAAGTTCTCTGAAATGAAAGGTATCCTGGGAGATATCGGTGTAATGAAGATCCCTCTGAAGCCTGATGCGAAGCCTGTGAAGCAGCGCCCTTATAGATTGAATCCAAAATACAAGGAAAAGGTTAAGCTCGAGTTGGATAAGATGCTTGCTGTAGGAATAATCGAGCCTGTTGAAGAATCTGAGTGGTTGAGCCCTATGGTCGTCCAGGAGAAGAAGACTAAGGGTGAGATCCGAATCTGTGTCGATCTAAGGAAACTCAACGATGCCTGTCTGCACGACCCCTTTCCCACTCCCTTTACAGATGAAGTGCTCGATAATGTCGGAGGTCAAGAAGTATACTCTTTTACCGATGGTTTTTTTGGTTACCATCAGATCCAAATTGCTCCAGAGGACCGACATAAGACAACATTTGCTACCAAAATGGGATCCTTCCAGTATACTGTCATGCCCTTCGGGTTGAAGAATGCACCTGCCATATTTTCTCGAGTAGTCATTTCCGCGTTTAAGGAATACATACATAAATTCCTAGAAGTTTATTTTGATGATTGGACTATTTTTGGGCTAGTAAAAGACCATATAACTAGTTTGAGACTTATGTTGGACAAATGCAGACAACACCAAATTTCCTTAAACTTAAAAAAGTGCATTTTCTGTGCACCCTTTGGCATTCTACTTGGTCATGTGGTATGTAAGCAGGGATTGATGATGGACCCTGCAAAGATTGCTATTATTGTGAACCTGCCACCCCCGAAGTCTGTCAAACAACTTCGCACAACGCTTGGTCATACCGGTTACTACAGGAAATTTATTCAAGGATATGCCAAGATTACCGCTCCAATGGAAAGACATCTAAAGAAAGATATTAAGTTTGAATGGACACCGGAATGCCAAGCAAGCCTCGACATTCTGAAAGAAAAAATGGTCACTGCCCCTATCCTAGTATTTCCTGACTGGAACAAGGAATT
The DNA here is from genome assembly GCA_001517045.1 of Pseudotsuga menziesii. Classification (NCBI taxonomy): domain Eukaryota; kingdom Viridiplantae; phylum Streptophyta; class Pinopsida; order Pinales; family Pinaceae; genus Pseudotsuga; species Pseudotsuga menziesii. The sequence continues at coordinate 267,684 of LPNX011063866.1, forward strand.
TCATGTGCATGTTGATGCATCCTCCATTGCTTTAGGTACTGTGCTCGCTCAGCGAGGTGTAGGTAATATCGATCACCCTATCTCTTTTGCCAGCAGAAAGTTGTCTACAGCAGAGAAAAATTATACTACGACAGAACACGAAGGTCTTGCTATGGTATATGCACTACAAAAATTTCGGCATTATCTGCTAGGATCTCATTTTAAGATGTTTACTGATCACTCTGCTTTGAAGTACTTGGTTAACAAACTTGTTATAGGTGGAAGAATATGCAAATGGTTACTTCTATTCCAAGAATATGATTTTGAGATCATTGTTAAGCCTGGAAGACTTAACCTAGGACCTGACCACTTGTCGAGGCTCGAGTCAGGCGAAGAAACTACCAATTTGGACGAAGGCCTCCCCGATGCACAATTATTTGATATCTAGATAGTTGATGAATATTTTCAGGATATTGCTCAGTATTTGTCTACCGATATCCCCCTTCCAGAGATGACCACACAGCAGAAGAAGCAGTTGGTGGTTCGAGCCGCGGATTTCACTTTAATAGCATGACAGCTGTATAAAATGGGACTAGATGAGATACTGCGCAGATGTGTTTTGGAACATGAAAAACCTCTAATATTGGCTGAAGCACACTCTGGTGCAGCAGGAGGTCACTATGCAGGCAAAGCCACAGTGCAGAAGATTTTGACAGCTGGCTTAAGGTGGCCCACACTTCACAAAGATACAAGAGAATATTGCCACAGCTACGACATCTGTCAGAGGACAGGTAAACCATCTAGGAGGGATGAAATGCCCCTAGCTCTGCAAGTAACATTACAGGACTTTGACAAATGGGCCATTGAATTTGTTGGTCCTATCAACCCCCCTGCGAAAAAGTCAGGAGCCAGATACATCATTACAACAACTGATTACCTTACCCGTTGGGCCGAAGCTCAACCAGTCAAGACCTGTAGTGCTGCTACTGCTGCGAAGTTCATCTTCGACAACATTTTATCCAGATTTGGGTGTCCCAAAGTTCTTATGAGTGATCAGGGGTCACATTTCCTAAACAGGACTATTGAAGAATTGACTGAAGAATTTCAGGTGTATCATCAAAAGAGTACTGCATATCACCCACAAGCAAATGGGACTGTCGAGGCTTTTAACAAAATCCTTGAGCATGCCTTGACAAAGGTTTGTAATGCTAATAGGAATGATTGGGATATTCAAATTCCAGCAGTGCTATGGGCTTACAGAACTACTTGCAAAAAGTTGATAGGCCACACACCTTTTCGACTAGTTTATGGACAAGAAGTTGTCATGCCCATGGAATACATTGTTCCCAGCCTTCGGATATCTGCTTTCACCGAGATGGATGACCCAGCCATAATCACAGAGAGACTGAAACAACTATTAGAACTTGAAGAGGATAGATTTGTCACAGGTTTCCAACAACAGGTGCAGAAAGCTCGAGAAAAAGCATGGCATGACAGACACATCAAGAAGAAACATTTTCAGCAGGGTGATCTTGTACTCCTTTATGACAACAAATTCATGAAGTTTCCAGGAAAGTTTAAGACACATTGGAAAGGACCGTATGAAGTACAAAAAGTTACTGAAGGGGGCGCAGTCCAGCTAGCTAAGTTAAATGGTGATCTCTTTCCCTCTATGATCAATGGGAGCCACTTAAAAAAGTACAAGGACAGACCAAGTACTCAGAATAGGAGGTAGCACCAAGCAAAATAAGTGAAGATGCTTGCAGCGTTATGAATTATCGAAGTCTATTTTGTCTAAAGGATGCGAAGCTATAGGTTGGTCATAGGGCGTAAGGTCAGACTGTGTCGACGTCGAAGGTTGGCAAGGTGTGTCGCAGCCCAAAATGTGACGGATGGGACATACTGCATTCGACGGCGTTGGCACGAGACCTGCTCTCATTACTGGCCATAATGAGATTTTGGGAAAATCCGGCGCTGTGTGGAGCAGATTTTCGGAACTTCATCAGATTTGGCATCATTACTACGCCATGATGACAAATTCCGCCTTGGGATTCTATAAGAAGCCATCTCGACCTGTGTTGTCTGTCTTAAGAACATTTGTGAAATATTCAGCCAAACCATGTCGAACGACTGTAAAGTTCAGGAGCTAGTACGAGAGATAAGGGACAGAGGTCTGCAGCACCTTCTGAGTACTCTGCCAGTCCAGCCCTACTTGGCTAAGTACATCGACAGGCAGGAGTTTGCTCTAACGTAGAGCAACAACGGGCATGAGGCCTCGCAGAAAGACTCTGGGGAATCCCGCCATACAATATTTTGGCGTAGCAAAACCATGGCAGCTATATTCCTTCTGTAGTATGACACGCGATCCCAGGGGACCCCAAAGTTGTGGATGGTCAGGCATCGGCAATTGGAGTAAAGGATGGTGTTGCAGAAGGATCGTGACGGCTTCATTAGCAAAACTTCTGCAAAGGACAGAAGTAGGCAGCCGACAGCAGCATGGAGAGCTTCAGCAAGCAATGCACTATGCTTCGTCAGTGGAATTCTGCCACAAAAGAAACTGAAGAGTGTCCCGGGACGGGCCACTAGTGAGTCTTAGGGGCCTGTTGGGATGCGCACCCTAACGACCCTTAAGATGGATAAATCCGCGAGGGTGGACCCAAAATATTCTTAGGGGTGTCGAGGTTGAGTCAAAATATTGTGTAATAAACCCATGGTTTAAAGTCCAGGGTTTAGGGTTTGGGGTGCCCATGGTTTAAGACCATGGTTTTGTAAAAATGCGTAGTATAAATAAGTGCTTGTGTAAAGAAGATAGGTTAGGTTTTATGATGTAAGAAAGATTAAGGTGAAGCTAAGGTTGATTTTGAGAAGAAAGGTTAAGTCCCAGCTGTGTGCGTGGACAACCTCTGCAGCTGTGTGCACAGAGGGTTTTTGTAAAGAAGATTGAGGAAAGACTTGCAGCTGTGTGCGCATGGGCCTGCTGTTGTGTGTGCGGCCGATTAAGGACTGAAGGGATCTGCAGCTAAGTGCGCAGATCAAACTGTGGTTTTGTAGCAAGTTGAATAGAACACAGTTTGTGGACGTAGCCCCTACATTGGGGGTGAACCACGTTATATCTGGTGTTGTGGTTTCTTATGCTGTTCTGTTTCTGTTGTCTTTTATGCATTAATAATTGTATACATCTGATAAGTTAGATTGCTGCTAACATTTACTTCGCTGTGAATTCCCTGTAGTGGGTTGAGCAAGTCACGACTGTTTATTTATCTGCGAAGTTGTATGTGAATGAATGGTGAAACTTTAGAATTATTGACTAATAAGGTTATTAAAAGGCTAAGGTATAGTAATCCCCCTCTCGGCTTGCAGAAACCTGATTCTGCGGCACCCCATAACTGTTTCGGGTGAGACTGCAACCTGTGCGCAGGTTGTTGCCGAAAGGGCCAACTTTGTGGGTCTTTTGTTGGTGCGACACTAAAGGATTAAATCCGGGTCTGCCCTATTTCCCAACACTAAGATGAATATATTGCAGACAGGGGTGTTTCTTCTCTCTTCTCATACAGATAGTCTCCAGTTGGATTAATAAACCTGTGGTTGAGGTTACTCTTGCAAAATTTGAAGTTGTGATAATTTTAGGGTTTGAGGATCGAGGCTGATTGATACACAGAAAGAGGAGCACATACTGAAAATAGAACAACCACATTCACTGACAGCCTTCAATTACATTTAACAGCCTGGACACTGCAATTAATCAAAGTGCTATTTGTGTGATTTGAATCAGTTTGTATTGAAAGAGGAGTTCATATCTGAATTCATATTATACTTCTAATCTCCTTAAACCTAAATTGAGGAGTTTTAGTGCCTTATATATTCTAAAACAGTTCGACATTATGCCTGATGGTGCCTTTTTGAAATTAAGCAGTGCTATATTGTTCTTATGACAGTTTTCATTTATGATTGATCTATTCTCACAGTCTATCTATCCACAGACCTAGTTGTATGGTTGAGACAAGGGAACATTGAAGGTATGTCCAGGAGTGTACAGTAGATTGTGAAGGAGTTCAAAGAACAGAAAACCAATCTACAAAGCATCTTTGAAACCTAAAACCAGATTCTTTCTAATTCCTGAAAGAAGAAGATGGGCAAGAGTGGGAAAAGTGGTAAGGTCAACAGGGCTGAGCCCACTGACTTAACCTGGATTAAGAAGCTTCCTGACTGTGCAGAATTGTTCAAACAAGCAGGTTGGCTGAATTTCTTCAGGAAGATAGATGGCTACAATACACAGGTGTCTTGTAAGTTTGCTAAGGGACTTAAAGATGATATGGTCATGCTGGATGCTCTAAAATTCAAATTGACCGTGGAATTAATTATAGAGGCTACTGAGATTAGTAATGAGGGTGAACATTGGTTCAAAAAGTTGCCTTTTGATTTTGAACCACAAAGGTACTTGCTGCCTAATGTGACTCCTGACTGGAACAAGGGTATTCTTATTCAAAATTTCATGAAAGAATGGATTGAGCCGATAAGGATACTTCAGAGATATGTGACCTGTGAGGGCAGGTATTCATTTGTATTTAAATATCATTTTAGATTCCTCCAACACATAGTAGGAGTCTCTAAGATGAACCTGCCCTTCTTCTTTTTGAGGAGCCTGCAGAAGATGTCCAGCATGATAAAGCAACATGAAGATCATACCTCCCAATCACTTTTTCATCATGGTCTGATCAAACTGATCATCTCCACAGTGTTGCAACATGAGGGTAGGACTTGGGAATTCTTTTTGTTCTGGTCAGATGTTCATCCCCAGCAAGAAGACCAGCAGCTTAAAAGGCAGACTGATAAGGGAAAAGTGATGATGAAAAAGCTAGGTCACACAGCTAAACCTACAGATAAAGATAATGTTAAGGCTAAAAAGGTGGCAAAACAGGTAAAAGTTGACAGTCAGTTCAAAATGTCTTCAGATTGCCCTAAAGACAGGTACTCATTATTTGCAGGAGAAAAAGTGCAGCCTAGTTTGCAATTGCTACCAGCAGCAGATACTCAAGAAACCAAGACTGTTGATGAAGAGAAGGCTGCTGTACTTGAAGATGAAGTGCAAACTAAACAAAGAATCCCCCTCACCATTTTATCTAAGGATGAAGGATATTTATTAGAGGATGAACAGCCAGTTGATGAAGCAGAGCTAAGTGATGAAGCATATGGAGAATTCCTCACCTCAGAGGTTAAACCAGCTAGACCTAAGAAGAAGAAAAAGAGGATTGTAGCTTCATATAGAAGGCCTAAAACTAGGCTAACTAATAAACTCAGGTGGAATATGAAAAAGCTACTTGATCCCAAGCTAAATTTCAGACAAGAAGCTGTTGTGATTGATTCTTCCTCTAATGAAGAAGCAGAAATTATTAAACAGCGCAGCAAAAGCAAGGGGAATTCTATGTTGGATTTGTTATTGAGCATGTTTTTCTTCTTAAATGATAAATTCATTGCTAGTTAATGTGTTTTTCTAGTAATGCTTATCCTTTAATGTATGAACTTCAGCATAGTCTCTTTGATTGGATCTTATGTGATATGTCAGGCATCTTTATCAGTTTATGTTTATGATTTAGTTGTTGCTTTTCTCTTGAATGTATTCCCTGCATGTTCTTGAAGCTTACAACCATTTAAATCATACCAAAAACCCTAAACTTTGTTTTATTTATTGAGTTTACTCTTGAGATTGTGTTGGCTTGTTCCCCTAGCCTTAGGAACAATTTCTGGCACAAACACATCCTCTATAATTTTCCGAAACCCTTGTCTCGTGCTCCCACTATGATTTTCTGGGCCTTTACCAGAAGTCACCCCAATTTGTGCACCATCGTGTGAATCTCCCTTTGTATGTATTGGCATGTTCATGAGCCATCTGATCCATCCATGTTGCACAAATGACTACTTTGGACCAACATCCATTGTCCCGCAAGTGGGCACCATCAGCGCCCCCTTGCTTTGTTGACCATTATAGAGTTTCTTTTAAGCTCTTTTCTGACTCCTAAATGAATGAAAATATCACTGAGCACATTTTCTTCCTTTCCTACTCATTAAAAGTACTGGAAAGTGCATTTACATAGCCTCATTTATCTCCATTTGCGGATTGTGCTGACTACCAAATGAAAAGGACCACCTAGACATATTCAATCCAGGAACATATCCCTTTGCATCCTTTTATGATTTCTCGAGCATTAGGACCAAACTCTATGAAAAATCTCACCATGGGTTGTCTTTAAGCTCTTTTCCAGCCTTCTCATAAAGAAAAGATCGTCGAGCAAACTTGGTTCCATTCATGCTCGTAAAAGTATCTGAATGATCATCCAATTAATACAGGTTGAACCTTTTCCAGCCTGATTGTACTACAAATGGTAAAGAAGTCTCCCATCCCCTAAAATGATGGATGATCTCTCCTATGTACACTTTTAACCTTTGTCGGGCATAGGAGACTATTAATGAAAAAGAGACCCCACTGGACTCTTCTTTATGATTTTAGTCTCTCTAAAATTAAAAGAACCATAGAGCATTTACTTTCTTTGGCTCGCTAAAAATCCATGAGATTGTACCATAATGGTGTTTTTAGACACCGCCCCACATGTTACAGTCTAGAAGCATTCCCCCATTGGGTCGCCTTTGTTCATAGTATTCTGTGATGATTCTTCCTTGGATCCCATGGATATCAAAAGTCTAAATCACCTCCCCCCCAAGTATTTTGCATCTACAGTTACATTCCTGGTATTACAAGATATGATCCCTCTCCCATGAGTCAGTTTCATTTGTTTCCAGGTCAGCCCTGTCATCCTACTCTGAAAAAAGGAAGTTTGAGTCCTCTGCACTCCCTATGCCCCTGTTTCCCCATTCAATGTGCCAGTCCCCAGATTGTCCCACAACTTTGGTTATCCCCCTCATGCTTCTTATCAAGGAAACCTTATTTCCTTGAAAATTTGCAGGTCTCCCTCTATTGACAATAACAAACCTATTCCAGAGGATAGACCCAGAGGTCCCCGTATCCTAGTTTCATTAACCTCATTGATGAGTTCCTTGGACCACTTGAGAGGAGTCCTTAGTGCCTCTTGGGATGGTTGGGTCTCATGTGCTCAACTTCAGCAAACATCATCACACCATTGAGATTCATATAGGGTATTGGTCCTTACAGTATTTGGTCGAAGACCCCAGTTGTCACCTGACTCTAAAACATTGGTGAGTCAATTAAGGGACCCAAATAGGTTCATGTCCCTTGTGATCTTGGAGTTGTGTTGGAAATAGTGTTCAAAATCCCCAGCATTTCTTATGTATATATTCATGATTGATGCAACATATTGTACCACATAGACTCTGACTCTCCATCAGTAAGTCCCCACAGTTATGTTCCATTCCAGACTCAGTAGGTCATCAGTTGTGAAGATATAGCATTCCATGAGAATTCCATGGGTCTGATGTATCAGTTCTTGATAGCAGTATTGTATTCAGCCTCTTATTGAGGCCACCATTATGTAACATCAGTTATATATGATCGGCTCTTGCATGTAGGAGGTTGGATCGCATTATTCTTTTGACATTTTTATGAGCATGGGGATGCCCACCTCGTCCATATAAATGTCACATATTCATTGCATCTCACCCATTGATGGGAACCATATTAATACAAAAACCAAAGCCACCATGTCTCGAATGAGGAAGCACCGCTTCTTCACAAGTCTCTCCACGATCCCCAAGATCTAATGATGTCCGTTGGCCATACGATGAGCTCCTACCCTCACACATCAGGGGGGAAAATTTTAACCCAAAAAATTGCTCATATATCCTACACCATACATCTCCCATTCTACCCCTACACCCATTTAACCAATATTTTTCTCTCAAATAAGCTCCAAAATACCCTCAAAGGGATTAAAACCCCACAAAAGAGCTTTAAAAGCTCAAAAAGAGGGATAAAGTCTCAAAAGGGATTAAAACCCCAAAAAGGAGCTAAGGAACAAGCGAGAAGGGCTTAAAACCCTGGGTAGGGCCAAAAACCCTAAACCAGGGGCTAAAAACCCTAAAATGTTGAGAAAAAAGTATAAATAAAGGTGTAGGGGTCACCGTCAAACACATGATTCCTCCTCCCTGTCATCATAATTCCTATATGAGTACCTTGAGAGACCTTTCACTCTCAATCTATTCATCCCCCACAACTCCATTCCTCCATTTGATCATTCCCTTGGTGTGTTGAGCCAAAGCTCCACCCATTCCCAGCCTGTGGAGAGGAAACTTCTGAGTTTGGGAATGGTGGCCCTCTTTACCAGATAGGAAGGTATAATGATTCATGTTTTATGTTTAATCTGTAGGTTCTAGATGTTTTGTATCTGATTTGTATTATAATGGTTTATTGCAGGTTATCCACAGTTTGCATCTAACCTTTCATTGCAGGTTTCCTTCATCCACAGAGACTCCACCCTTTCGTCCTATAGACGAAAGGGTAGGTGCTTCTACACGTAGCTAAGGATTTTTCCCTACTACATGTACCCAAATATTTTTCTATGTACCTCTACATTAGACTAGGGAGGAAATGTTCTAATGTCACTTGGAAAAATTAAAGAAGAATAATTAAGTGGTGAATTGGGGTCATGAGGCACTATGGTAAAACCAAGTCCAAGGAAAAATCCATGTATCAAGGAATTATTCTCTCCTAAAAATTAATTTTATTAATATTTAAAAATAATTTGGATAAGGGGGGTGCATTACTGGTGGAATGAGTCCAAATATGTAGTGTAACTCTCATCCAAGGTTGAAGGAATCCTATTATGGAGGCATTTCATGGGTTGTAACTATCCGGGATAAAAATATCAAATATATGAAAACCTATGAAAAGAATAATATCCTATGACATCTTATGAAAACTTATGAAAACCTATGTCATGTTTCGGTTCCCAAATTTATCCAAGGAGGGCGCTAGAGGAGAGGGGGGGAACATGCTATTATAACATCCCCAAAATCAGTCTAAGCTTCTCTAATTTGAATTTCCAAGGAAGATGAAGGTATTGTTTCTCCAAATAAAATCAGAGAGGAATTAAATGTGTCATTCTCTCATAAAATAACATTTCTTAATATTTTATTAAATATTTGTGAGAGAATTCGAGAATGTGGGGGAAATGCTCCATGAATATTTATAAAAAGGGTGAAGACACAAGTTAAGGGGATTTTGGTCATTTTTATTTCATGATATTGGAGAGATATTGTATATTGTCATATCTTTGGATATGAGTCCCTTTCTATATTGGGCTATCTTCCCCTTGCAACTGTAAAATGGTTTCGGTGGTGAAAGATTCCACCCTATCTAGTAGAGAGGAGGAGATCACATAGATCTCTTCAGTGTGCTTCACGAAAATTGATTTATAGGAGAAATCACTTTCATATTTTTCTACATATATTTATTGTAGGTTTTTATGTTCATATACAGAATTCAGGTTGAAAGATTGAAGGTGTGTCCAAGTTCAAGTCAATAAAAGTGTGAATTTGTGGTGCTTCTAGAGTGCATTGTTTGTGGTGATTTATTCTTGAGGAGGGAGCACTTGTGGTTGTATAAATATAACTGAGAATGATGTAATGGTTGTATATCACTAATATTTGATGGAGTGTGCACTGTAGGTGGTATGTATTAAATTTTGGGTCAAACTATTGCTTGTGGAGGGTGCAACAGTGGAAGGAAATCACTCATTTTGAGCAGTAACTCTCCCTCTCTTATCTATGCTTTTGTAGCAACCATTTCTACTATATTTGCAACACTTATTTCTATGAATTTAAATTTTATATATAATCCATCAATTTAATCTTTGTAAATGTTCCATTGATAATAAAAATTGCATTGTTATTCCCCATATGTTGTTCATTATTCAAGCACACTTTAATGTATGAGTAAATGGTAGACTATGAGAAAATATTTTAAGTTATGGTTGTGTAAACTTAATGTTATAGCCTAAAACCTTCATATGAGTCCCTTATGTCTCTTATTAATAAATTTTTCTTGATTCAAGTGTATTTGGAAGCATTTGGGTTTGGATTGGAATCTCTACAATTGTGGGTGGTCTTAATCTTATGTCGGTGTTAAGGGGGTAGAAGGTCACTTTCTGGTTCGACCATTTTTTAGTGTTTCTGGGTTTTAAAAACTATTCAATTTCATTGGGAGTGTCGTTTCCAGTTGGACACACTTTTTGTTTCATCCAAAAAGGTTTCCATATGCCCAAGTTATGATTATTTTTCCCCTAGTTAAATTACACTTTTATGCTTGCACACCCTCAGTTAAAAATGTATGTGTAATATAAGTATCAATGTTCCAAGATTATATATGTGAGTCATTTAGCTGAGTTAGGGTGTATTTGGGTCAAGTTGAATATTCATGTGGGAAATATGGGTCAGTTAGGAGTTGTTTGGGGAGAGATGGAAATCTAGTGTTAAGTGTGCGCAAATTTGAACTAGTCCTCCTAGTTTCAATCCAATGGTTCTTGGGGGTCGTATTGGGGTCCATACCTTTGATTTTGGATCAATAATATTACAATGATTATTTATCAGCCCTTATTGGGCATATTATAGTGGTTTAACAATACATTCCTTTGGTCAACGTCATATTATTCATATTCCGATAAACATAATAAAGCCATTGTTTGGATAAATTTGGGAATCAATTTACTCCCTATTGGAAAGTTGGATCTAATGTGCCTAGATTTTTAATTGGGTACACTACAGTGGTATCATATCTTGGTCTTGGATAGTTTTGGGAAATCAAGTGGAATTCTAAAGAATATTTGAGATTATAACTTTAACAATAAGAAGTGCGTCAGGTGATGAGGATGTTTTCTTCAATGGCTAGACTTGTAGATGGAAGAATGCTACCCACTTTCCTTCCTACATTTCCCCTAAAGGAGGAGAATCCCAAGAAGAAAAAGTAATGAATGGACATGAGAATTTATTGAAGCACTTTGATAAGACACAACATGATTTATAGCATAGCTTGCAACAATGAAAATCCTTGTTACCAGAATGCTCTGCATCACAACTTAGGAAGACGATCTTTGGTATGTTTGCAAATAGAGCACCCAAAAGTTCCTATGATGAATCTAGTTCAAAAGGTGGTGAATATACTATCATTTTTCAACCTTCAGATGTACATGAGGATATTAAAAATCATCCATCATGTGGGAGTCCCAAGAAAAATGAAGCCATGTTCAAAAACTTTTTTTATCCATACAAAAGTTTGGATCAAAGGGAAGCACATATTGCAACCTTGAGTCTTCAAGATGAAATCAAATTATAGGAGCATATCATCATGTATGGACCACATGAGAATGATGAAGAAGAAACACAAAGGTATGATTACAATTTTGAATATTCCAACAACCACGTTTCCTTGGAACAGTATGATATAGATTTTTTTTTTTGGTAAGAATGTTGGTCTTGCAGAGTCCTCTAATGTTGATCTTGTGAGAATCTTCTAATGCCAATTTGAGTGTAAGATAGGAATTGTGTGTTGTGTATTCAAGCCACAAAAATTATGATTTTGTACATCAGCCATTAGTGAATGTGAACAATACAAAATCCTTGGAAAATAAAAGGGATAAATCAATTAATGAGAGCTTGCATGATCCACATGAGTTGGATATCCCCTTATGTGACGACATACACAATACTAGTAGGATGACATTTCATGACTTAGAGAGTCAATTTTTAGTCATAGAGGAGAATATGTTGCAAGTATTGACAATGCCAGATGGTGCACATAAATTTATTGAATTCCTTATGTGGAGGACTCATTTAGAGGAGAGACATAAAGGTTTTGTTAAAGGGGTCACTAGTTCCCAACTGTGCATCATTAAAGAAGAGTTGGAAATTATGAAATCAATTACTTGTAGCTATTTCTGGATAGTGACCTTTCTCTCAAGTTTGATGAAGACATGGCCATGGAAGTTGAGAAACTCCACGAGGGCTTGAGAGGATCACATCCTTCCTCATACACCTCATATAGTCAATTATACATGGATGATTGAATTCATGATTTGAGAGAGGATCCTTATGTGAGTATTGCGCATGAAGAGCTTTCATATTTACATGTGCTTGAGGAGAGTATTTGAATGGATTATTTTTTCTAGACACTTGTTTTTCATCAGGAGGATATGAGATGCCTTTTTGGGAGAGATACTTATCCATGGAGGAGGTAGATGAGTACATAATTTCATATGGACTAGTCAGTAAAGGAGGATACACATCCATGGAATTGGTGGACAAATGTATGTCAGAGATGGATATGCATTGGGGTCAGATCATACCAGTCAATGTTCAATATTTTGAGTAGAAGAAAAGCCATCGATTGTTGTTATATTATTTCTTCATTATACATAGCAAAACATGGGATTTTCATTTGATTTAGCTGTATGGGATCAGTGACATTAATGTGATACATATGACTAATGTGAAGATTGCACAAGAGGAGATTCTTGTTATATTGGAGAGGCTTACAAAGGTTTGGATGACAATTGGGAGTGATGAACTTACAATTTGGTGATGGGATCCTGGCATCCTTCAAAGTGATAGATTGTTCCAACTCATACTAATGATTGGAGGGGTGAAACATTGAAAATGGGATCCTAGTATTACTTTGTTAACCAATTTAATAGTTGGGACATGAGGTAGATCAATCCATTTTTGTTAGGAGCCTACCCATGTGGAGCAATGGATTAGTTTCCTAAGTGGGAGACCCTATGATGGATGGATACAAATTTTTCCTACTTGGTGGCTAGGGAGACTATAGGAGGCTCCTTGTGTGGAGGCTATGCAGTGTAGATGAGGATACAATAGGAACTTTGCATTCCTCAGGTTCATTTGGGACCTTGGGATCTTTGTTGGACTCAATTGTTTCAGATAGGTTGTTGATATGATAGTAGGTTAGATGGAGCTATCTCTTGAGGGGATTGTTATATTTCATGAGAAACTAAAAGTCATGAAAATTTATCAGGACATACTTCCTTATCATGTATTCAACATAGAGTATGGCAACATGATGGTGGATTTCACTTGGATGTCTATGTAGGTCACTATCCATGGTGGTAGATTTAGTTTTCAAGTTTTTTTCATCTTGGATATTGACGAGAGGAGGATGAATACATAGTATGATAGTGGGATGGTTATGATCAAAGTTTCATAGCCGAAGCATGGTGGTCCCTTTCTAAGATTAGCTGGGGATATTGGAGTTACAATGCTAGGCATATTTTCAGCAGCAAGCCTATAGGTGAGAGTTATATTTGGATTTCATATGATGATATTTTTGTAGTTTAGTTGTTGGGGAGTTGATTGATTGGTTGCAGTGTAGAGTTGTTTATCTTGGTGGAAATGGTTAGGAGGATTCCTATGAGAATACCTTGAAAGACCATACATTTAACATAGTATAGTTCCCCTCCTTTTGATTGGTTTGGAACCATGATATTCTTGTCATACTTATTTTGGTTCAATTTGTGGAATAAAGAGTTGATGACTTGGTCCACTTGAAATTGCATCCTTTTAAATAATTATCAATAACGGAGAATGTAGAAAAATTAATTGTGCATAAAAGCTTGGGGAAGGAGAACATGTATCACCCCCAAATTTAAATTGCTTAAGGATAAGAAATCTTGGGTGAGGAGGATTATAATGTCCCCAAATACTTTTTTGTGGATCACTCCATTAGATTAGGGAATAAATGACCTAATTTCACTTGGAAAAGTTAAATAATAATAGTCAAGTCGTGAATTGGGGTTAAGAGGAACTATGGTAAAACGAAGGTCCAAGGAAAAATTCATAGAGAAAGGAATCATTCTCTCCTAAAAATTAATTTTATTAATATATTGAAATAATTTGGACAAGGAAAGAACATTAGTAGTCCAAATATGTGGTGTAAATCCCATCCAAGGTGGAAGTAATGCTATCATGGAGGCGCCTCATGGGTTGTAAGTCCCCGGGGTAAAAATAACAAATCTATGACGACCTATGACATGTATGACAACTTATGAAAAGAATAAAATCCTGTGACAACTTATGACAGCCTATGACATGTTTTAGGTCGTAAATTTAGCCATGGAGGGCACTAGAGGAGAAAGGTGGGCCCACATGCTATTGTAACTTCCCCAAAATCAAGCTAAGATTCTCCAATTCGAATTTCCAAGGAAGATGAAGGTATTATTTGTCCAAATAACATAAGAGAGGAATTAATTGTATCCCAAGGTGTCATTCTCTCATAAAAATAACATTTATTAATATTTTATTAAATATTTGTGAGAGAATTTTAGAATGACGGGGGAATCCTCCATGTAAATTTATAAAAAGTGTGAAGACACAAGTGACCCAACAAAATTTGAACCCAAAATCCGATGAGAAAATCCAACAAAATTGAGTGTGTCATTGGATTTTACCTATAAAATTACGAATTTTGATCAAATTTTTTTAATTGATACATGGCACTGTCAGATATTTGACGACCCTCGAAAAACCAATGACTACTGTCGGATAACCATCAATATCCCGTCGGATATCCGGCCATGCCATGTTAATGGTAACTATGATAATAACATCATATATCCAAAGAATTTTAAATTTTAAAAACTATAAATTATGGTAACATTTCGACATGTTTGCTATACAAGCGACGGGATGCTGAAATTATATTCTTCGCACAAACTATTTTCCGTAAAATAATACACAACTATTTAAATTATTTTTGTGATTAAAAATAGTGAAGTGTAGAGCTTGATTTTTTAAGATTCATAATATTCATTCAAGATCTTTACGAGAAAATGTCAAATAGAAATATTTTTTGTCCAAACAAACAAAATCGACAATTGCTTGCTAGATTGTGGGATGGACTGAAAAGAAAGGGTGATGGGAAATGTCATTATCCATGTAGTCAATGCAGGGGATTTAAAAGGATAATAATAAATATCACAACAACCAGAAAACATTGTAGGGAACATGGACACGCTGAGGGGGGACATGAATATCGTCCATTTGTAAGTTTTGCATTATATATGTTTTTATATTGTTTTCTTTTGTAAATGTATGCATTATTGTAATATTTATTTTATTAACTAATATCTATTAATGGTTTCTTGTAATTATAAAGGAAACACATCATACGACTTATCGCCCGAAGGACATGCTTTCAGAACAAGTAGAAGAGGAACATGGAGCTATGAATAATAGAGAACAAGTTAATGATCATATTGAAGAAGATGATCATACTGATAACACAGTTGAAAATGATGGTACAAATACATTGATCCATGATACATTTAATGTAAGAATGGATGATGATGATGATGATCATGAAAATGATGACTTTGATGGTGTTCATGATTTACCTCTTCTTGAGAAGGCATACAACCCCCTTTATGAGGGCTCCAACACAAATATTCTCTCTACTATATTGTTGATAATGCACTTGAAGTTTATGAATGGTCATTCAAACACATCAGTTACACGGATGCTAAGGTATGTAATATATTCCATCACATATATATGATCATGCTAAAGGTTATCATTGTTCATCTAATAAAATTATTGTTAATTCATAAGTCAAATTAATATGGATGAAATGTGTTTCATTAATATTGTTTATATATAATATTAACTAGATTTTTATTTTAATTTGTTGTAGCTTAATAGCTTAATTTTTGTTACCACCATCAAATATTTTACCTCACACATATAAATATTTATCTACCATCATGAAAGAAATTGGAATGTAGTATGAAGAAATTCATTCATGCCCCGATGACCATGTTATATATTATAATCAGCATGAATTTGAAACTGAAAGTTTGGAATTTCATATTAGTAGATATCAAATAGATTAAGTAACAAAAAAGGTTCCTTGCAAGGTTCTTCATTATATTCCCATTATTCCATGTCTGCAATGATTGTTTAGGTACAAAAACATAATGCAATTTATGGATTATCATCCACAAAACATAAGTCAAGATGACATTATTCGAATGTCTTCAGAGTGCTCTGCATTTAGAGATATGGAGGAAAAATGGCCTCACTTTAAAGAAGAACCTCGTAATATTAGGATTTCTTTGGCAGCATATGGTTTCAATTCATTTGCAGAGATGATATATGTTTACACTCTGTTGCCTATTTTTGTTATCAACAATAACATTCCTCCATGGTTGTCAATAAAGAGGGAGCACATAATGTTGTCGGTGATTTTTCCAAGTATGTGTCTAGAACTTTTTTTATAATGTAGTGGCATCTCATTTGTCGTATTTTGTTGCATAATGTCATATATGTGTTTTTGTTTTCTCTTGTGCATGGTTTATATATCTAAATGGTTGTAATAATTATATATTTTATATGTTCAAATCAATCAGGTAAGTATCGAGTTAAAGATATGAATGTATATATTGAACCTCTTATTAACAAGCTACTAAAGTTATGGCATTGTATCACTATGTATGATGTATCTAGACAAATACGTCAAAGGAAATTTCAATTCCATGCAATGCTTGTATGGACAATACATTATGCCTTAGGGTTAACCCATTTTGTGGTTTGTAATTATAAGTTCTAGTTTAATTGCATTTATTTTTATGAACTAGTTAATATATTATGCACACATATTTTTTTAAATAATCCATTCATTTTATATATAATTATAATTGACATGAATAATCCATCTATTTATGTAGGTCTTCAGACAAAGGGAAAATTTGTATGTCGATTTTGTGGTCCTAAGATCAAATCTTGTTGTTCCAAAAGTTTAGGAAAGGAGGTGTTTGATGAGTATAGGAACTTCCTCTCTAAGAATCATAGGTATCAAAATACCAAAAAGCATTTGTTCATTGGGAAGCAAGAGACTGTAGGTGTTTCATTAAGTGTTTCAATAGGTGTTTTAGCACGTGTTTCAGCATCCTCGAGAATCATGGGAATCATTGTACCGATTGGGCTTTCCACCCATTTAGGGATTCTTTCTTCAATAATAGGGGATGGAACATCCTTAGTGAGAAAGGGTTCCACCACCTTCCCAGAGCATAAATATAATTCATTGCATGGGATAAGCATGATAGAGTAAGACAGCGTGTTAAATGGTTCAATTTGTTGCACTGCCTTATTTTTTAGGTTAGGATTAGGTTGAGCAGGAAACTAAGGTCGTAATGGTACTTTATAAATTGGGGTAGGGTTAGTTGGGAGTTGTAGTTGTGGCTGCTGAAACTATGGATGAGGGAATTGATTCCCTGGGTAAGTATTTCTCCAGCCTGGGGACCAAGGAGTTGGTTGATTTGGTTGTGATGACCATGGCATCCATGGTGTAGGATATTTCATTGTAGATTGAGTGGATGGGTATATGGTTAAATTTGTGCTTTCATGGACTGAAATATGGCATGGTTAGACTAGATGCACGCATTGACACTCTGGGAAGGTTTCTAGACTCAAACATGACTGGCACTAACAATTCGAGCACCAAAAACCATAGCTATAGATTAATTAATGTGTTTCATGGGGCCAACGTTGAAATTTTTTAAATTTGTGCTTACATGGACTAAAATTTGGCATGGTTAGACTAGACACGTGCATTGACATTGTGGGAGGGTTTCCAGACTCAAACATGACTAACACTAATAATTTGAGCATAAAAAACCATACCTATATATTATTCAATGTGTTGCACGGGGCCAACATTGAAATTTTTAAAATTTGTGCTTGCACTGCTTCTTCAATAGACAATCCATTAATACACTTTAGTATTTGTTCTAGATTTTGAAAATTAATCATGTAATAATTCGATGCTAGATTCTAAATATGAGAGATATAGATATTCACAAACTAATTATCAACACCCCCATTAAAACTATGAAGAAGAAGATTGAACCACTTCTCTCTAGTTTTTGTTTATAACAATAGATCTTGTATACTAAGGTTTGGAAGGTTAAGTTTTTAGGCATAGTTGGCCTTGTATCATGAAAATTCAACATGGTAAATTAACTTAAGAATGTTAAGTTTTTTATTGGTAGATAGTTGGTTTTGTGCTAATCTTAGAGGTTTAAATTAATCTTTTGATGCAAGAGCATCCTGCTCTCCATTCAAGTATAAGCTCAATGTTTGATCAGACCTAGAAGAGGTCTTCATATTCTGAATTAATAGTCATTAGATTATTACATTGAAAATAAATATATGTCGAGTATTATTCTAGATAGGTGATGAGTCATTAGGTGAGTGATGATTCATTAAATGAGCCATGTAACTAAGCCCATGTCAAATGGTAGCATTCGATAAGGGTCAATGCTCTCATTAGTGAGTCATTGAGATAGGGTTGATTATGTTGCTATATTTAGAATTAGTTAGCATATTGTTGAGCATATTTAGGATCTGAACCAAATGGGTTCATGAATCCTATTGTAGATATGTTTGTAATCCCTTGAGGAAAGGGGGAGAAGGGAGTAAAGGGAGAGACAAAAGTATCCAGAAGAGCTAGAGGTAGTCATTGAATATGGATAAGGAGTCGCCAAATCATTGTAAATCAAGAAAGAGTCATTGGCAGTAGTTATACTAGACTAAGGGGATCAGAACGTAGGTTCTGAGATAATCATGAATGTACAGTTTCATTGTATTGAAAGAAGGAAATCCTATTTCGGTGTATATTTGTGTGTGATTAAAATTCTTTATGAACGTATGATTTCATGAATTGAATGATTGATGATATTTGCTAATGATTGATAAATCGATATATGCATAGTCTAAAATTATGGCTTGAAATAGTTGAATATTACAAAGGATGTGTAAGACCACGAAGAGTTTGCACATATATAGAAAAGAGAGATTGATTGAATTTAATTGATCGAACCTCTAATCAATCAACAAAGAATTATGAAGTCGTGGGAGTCAAGTTTAGCAGATATTGGATGACTAAAAACATCTCAAGAATATGGATCGGTCGCAGGGAAATATTCACAAAGTGAATGTGAGTGGAAGATAAAAAATATGCAAGGTTAAGTGAAGTTTCGTTGGAGATAGCAAATCAACGGACAAGATCAAAGGCACAAGAGCTCTAACTCTCCAGAAGAATTCCATAAGAGAAAGGTGTAAGGAAGATAAAGTATCCACAAACATAAGATGAGATCCACATTTGATCTCAGATCAACGATCAAGAAGGAAGCCGCATGAAATAAATGGTTGTAAAGAGTTGCGGAAAAGGAACTGTGGGAGGGAAATTGCGGAAGTTCAACTTCTGGAAAAGTTGGATCAGCAATCCGCAATCCTATTGCGGAAAGGAGTGTTGCGGCCACAAGAGAGTGTGTGGTTTAAATTGATATTAGCCATAGGAGAGTGCAGAAGAAATCCTTGGAAGGATTTAACAGGTTACAACAGACTAAAGGAAGTGGATTTGTACACAGGACACTTATGTTCCTGATGAAGAAGAGTTTTTGAACTCTTAGAGGAAATTGGAAGCAATGGAAGAAACCATAAATCCAATAGAGGTTGGAAAAGAGAGGACTGGTGCATTTTCTCAAAAGAGAAGTGGACCTGCAGAAGCCAAACATAAGAGAAAAGGATATGCTCAAAAGGTTATAGAGGAGAAGAACCAGAGATACCAAAAGGACAAGCTCAAGGAGAGATAGCTTGTTGAGGTATAATAGACAAGTGTGGAGACTTGTTGAGGGAGGCTTAGGAAAGTAGTCCGCAAGTGGACAGGATGAAGTTCACAAAAGAGAGGCAGATAGAAACAATGAATACTGAAGGTCATTGCAGGGGTTCATAGGAAAGCCACAACAAAAGAAAGAAGAAACAAAGTCAATAAGAATGTAACACAGAGTTGCTAGAGTTAGAAAGATACATTTGGTGCTTCAAGAAGTGTATACAAGCAGTTGCAGAAGAAACCCAGAGGTATGGTGGGGTAATGAGGAAAAGGAAGGTAAGATGGCAATCACTGCAGGTGAATCTAAGGAAAAATATGTATGCTAGATTGAAATAAGAACTCAGGGCAGCTGAGTATGATATGGAAGTTTCATATTGTGAACCTGATTAGGGTCCTTTGCTTGGAGATGATGATGAAGCAGAAAATCAGAGACTAATTTAAAGTCTCATGGATTATATAAAGAGTACAGTTCAACTTATGGAGGAGATGACTGTGAGGTCAAATGAGACCAAGAGGTCTTACATTTTTGAGACTAATGATTTTTTTGTGTTTACAGGTTTTGTTGCAGATGATAGGTAGAATTTTGAAACTGTCTTAAATTTTGAAGAATAAAGACTCTCAAATGAGGAAAGATTTGAAGTATTGAAACAAAAGGAACTCATTGATGAGTTGCTTGATGGAGGAAAACAATCAATTGAAGATGATCTGAAGATGAAGGAAAAAAAAGAAATGTGCAAAGACATTTCTATAGGGAAGAATCAGAATTGCATTCTAATGAAGGAAACAGTTGAACAGTCTCCTTGGACTATCATGAAGTCTGAAGAAAAAGAATATGTTCTTTCCAAAAGCATGATAGCAGAATATAATTTTGTTATAGTAAAATATGATATGGTATCCTATGAAGAGTGTATGCATCCTGTATATCAGACTATTGAAGAAATAGGTGATGGTGAAAGTTTGATTTTGTTCTCAAACCAATACAAAAGGACGATGCCAAAATAGATATCAACAAGGACTTCAGAGTCTCGTGTTTTTAAATCTAATGGTTTGTGTATGACTGCAGGTATTGAAGAACACTTGGATGATGTGTTTATGCAGGTTGTTAAGGAAATGAAGAATAGGATGGATGCTTTGGAAAAGAAAAGAAGCATCACATTTGGGCCATTAACAGAGGAATATGTTCACTATTGTGTACCAAAACATGGAATCATCTTGGGAAAATATGGTGTAGATGTTGGACTAGCTGAAAGCCTCGTGAACTCTTGGGAGAGTTTAGATCAACAAAAGAATGTGCTGATAAGAAAGTAAATGGGTGATGAAAATCTCAATATTTTTGAAATTAATGAATTGTGTATATATGTAGGGGCAACATGTGATGAACCTTATGAGGTTGTCCCATAGGTAAAGGAAGAAGAATTAGAGTATCTGTGTATCCTTGACATGGACCAAAGCCATAATTTTGTTCTAGAATTGAAGGATGAGATGACATGGTCTCATGGAGATAACCAAAGGAGAACACTTGCATATTTTGATAATGGTGTTGGAAGATAGAGGAATAAATATTTCATGGCATAGGAAAAGACTATATTGTCTCAAAAGGGTGATTAGTACCTAGGAGAACTTGTCCTTGCAGAGTTGGCTACTGAAGGTAAAGAGAAACTTTTTAACCTCAGAGAGTATGATAAATAATTAAAAATTCTAGGAAATTGGTTATTCAATCCAAGGATTGACAAAGATGATTGCTTAATGTATGAAAGAATAGAAAGGTTTAGATACAACATTGGAGAGGAGAAAATGGGAATTCAAGGCATTGAATTGTCTTATAATGATATGATTTTGTTACAGCAGTCAAGGAAAATGGCATACCAACATAATTTTGTGGAGCATCTTGGAATACCTTATAGTTGGGGTATGATTGTAGATTAAAGGATAAATCCTAAAGACATGAGGATTCCACAAGTAGTGGGCAACAACAAAAAGACAAAAGACAAGCAGGGTAAGTAGGTGTACCAGCCAAAGGATAGACTGGACATGGAGATTGAAGAATTAAGGATGTTGATGGTGAAAGTATCATAGAGAAGAAATGAGGAAAGAATGAAGATTTACATCATCAGAGCAAATAGAAAAAACCACAACAGAAGACAAATGACAGAAGAAGATTGTAGAAGAAAAGTGTTGGCCTCTTTTCCCCACTTGCGCGACCCAGGTTCTGTGCAGCCTTCTGATCCAACAATTACTCGAGATACTGGCCCGATAGAGCAAGCCCCATCGACAACACCTACGAAGCAGGTGTAGTCTCACCCGAGATATCTGATAGATGGGTAACCGCCAAAACCATGTTTCCATGATTTTCGGGGAAGTATATTCCCTTGGATTGCAACCAAGGAGCTCAACGAAGGTAGCGGGATGGCTGGACGGAGGAGTCGATTCTGTGCAACTATGCACAATTGTATGTCATCGTGTGTGACCTGACTTTCCTTTCCACCTCGCAGCTGGCGTAACTTGTGTAGTGCATCTGATTCACGTCGATCAGCTCTATGACATAAGTCATGATTCATAACAGGAATTATACAGAATGATATATATACAGTTTCAATTTAGCAAGGCATTATCTTCATCCATTTAGCAATTACAAGAAAATAACAGAGACTAAACCACATTTAACATTATACAAAAAGAAATTAGTAATCAATCACATAACCATTCACCACATCAATAATTCATTTAGACACAAGAAATAACATGGAAACCCATCTGGGAAAAACCACCGAGGTGCTCTTCATCTAGCATGAGAAAGGATATAGCACCTTGCAGTCTACGAGATGCAGACTAATCTTGAGATATGTCTTTAAGTTCAGACTTATAGTTCTCATGATTTCTGTCTTATTTCTCCTAATCTACTGCTACTACCTACAGATACACATACATCCTGGATTGACTTTCCTAGCATCTGCATCGCTCTAGTAGAGCTCTCCCATTGCACTATTTTGACTTCCTCTTGTCGATTCTTGATTACCTCCCTCTTAGATCTGTCCTCTGCAAATACATACATATCTCATCTATCAAACCTAATTAGTAATTATGAATAACAAAAAGAAACCTTCAAACCATTAAATCTATCCTATTTATATTATTTTACATGACCACATCGGGTTGACTACTTACAGGCAGTCTGCTAACTGTCACCATCAGCCACCACCCAGGCTACAGCTGTGGTGATCATGACTTGACATGAGGCACTAACGACCTTACTTACAGTGTGCTTCCACTCATGTGGCACCCGCCGACTTAAGCCAAATTCTACACCCACGACTTCACTGTCACTTTCTGGCTGTTTATTATCTATGCTTTCCTTACCTACGTCGCACACCTCTTTGATATTCCTACCTGTGTCCTCTGGTACCTTCGTAATCTTTCCTTGCCTCCCTCGCACACGCATCATATCTTCTCCAGTTGCACGCACGAGTTTATTTCCTATATTCCTTTCCCAGGCCAACATGCCCCCAACAATAACCTATGGCTCATCTTGAGCCACTAAGCAAGGGATATCTAACGGTCGACACCTTTAGTGCATCTTTTCCAAAAATTCTCTCTTTTTTTTTTCTTTTTTTGTGCACAGTTTCTTCTGTTTTCTTAGCTTGCGCATCTTGTTCCTTATGTTTTTTTTTTTTTTTGAGTTGGGCTTATATGACTTCCTCTTTAGCCTGTTCTGATAAGTCTCGGCCTTCTTTATGGCGCTCATGATGCTCTGCTTCATGTTCCTACATTCCTTTATTTGCAATTCTCTCTTCTTCTCTTGTGGCTTCTCTTAAGTCTTATGTGATCACCACTGTGGCTATATGCTTATCCGCAAGTTGTTCTGCCTTGCTAACATTTTCCAGGAACCGGGTCAGAATAGGTGTAGGCCATTCTATCTCCTGGTAAGATTCATCTTCCTGTTGTTCGAGTTCCTGCACTGTGCCGTTGCTTGGGTGTTCTAAGGAGGTACTAGCCAATGCATGAGTGAACTCGTGGATTCGCTGTAAAACCGACTGAATGAAGTTTGTCATCCTTACAGCTTTGACTTGTTGTTTAACCATTTCCTTATTGTGCATGCTTTCTTGGTCATGCAGGGTTCTGGCCTTATTGAGGAGCTCCTTAAGCTCAGTGCCCCTAGCGATTTTCTCCTTCATTGGCAGCTTCTTAATCTCGACTTTCAGTGCCAATATTTATAATTCTTCTTGCCACGCTTGCTCGACAAGTTGCTCTACCAGTGCATCATCGATGATTTGTTCCCATGTTGTAGCAATTGCTTCCATTACTTCTGCACATATGCTCTCGACTTTCCTTAGCTGAGAAACAACTTGAGTTGTCGATTGTTGCATTTGTTGCAACACTTCCAGAGGCATGTTGGGATGCAGGTTGGTTTTCATCTCCTAGATCTGCTTCTAGAGGTCTGCGACTAGCTTGGATAGATGTCTCAATTGATGCATTGGTTCGACCTCAGCCTATGCTTCCTCATTGAAGAGTTGCGTCACTTCCTCTTTTATTGCTTGTTATAGCAAAGATTGCCTCTGGGCTTGGGGTTCTAGATCTATGCACTGGCAGTCGATAAATTGTTGTCGCTCCCTTGCTTTCCTGATTGCCTTAGCTTCCTGAGATGCAGCTATATTTTCTCATATTCTAATTTCTGTTGCAGTGGCTTGTTGAATAGATTATATCTACGGAAAAGTTAACTTTGAAAAATTTATAATCAATGTGTCCAAGTTATGGAGACTTGCCTCAATTTATTTTCTTTTCTTAGACATTTCCTCCATAGGTATTTCTATCATTAGGGGTGGGAGCATTATTGGTGTCGCTAGGATGTATGATTGGGTGAAACCATAGGTTCCATCCTGCATGCTCTCTCACACTTCAGTGAAAGTCTGTGTGAGTTGGTTAACATTTGTGGTGATGGCTTCTATCTAATTGGTTTACCTGGTCATGATATTTCCCAAAGTTTTCTCTGTAACTTTGGAAAGGACATTGCGCAGAAGGGTCAAGTCCGTGTCTGGTATGTCCTTGACATGGGGTCGATTAACCTTCTACCTCTTAATATACGGGAAGCTTAATGTTTGTTCGTCTTTCTCCTCTTGCATGGGCTGTCACATCCCCATGCCTCCGACTGGCGAATAGGACACGACTACAAGCTTCAAACACCCGGGCTAAGAGCCCCATGAACATGTACAGGCATAAAATTTGTAGAAACAGAATGCTGGAATAAAATGCAATGCAGTAGAACATGCACCAATGAAATTGTTTGTCATACACACATGAACATTTAACATGCACAGCTACAATCATCTATCAAACACAACGAAAACATCATACATTTAAGCAAGCATTCATTTAACAGGTTCATCATTTTCATTAACAGAATTTACAGTTACAGAAGTAAAATGGACAGATCACTTATCTTATGGAAACTTCGCTACGCAACCAGCTACGTCGCTGCAACGTTCCACCCAACCATAGGCCAGTGTGCTCCTTAATATCTCAGCAACGATGCCACCCCCGAGCTGGGCATGATTCTCCAACGAATAAGGGAACAACAGGCTTACACGTAGCCAAGGATACACCCAACACATAGCCAAGCCAACAGAGTTGGGTTTATCAGGCCATTAAGGAGCTGGAGAAGGAAAATTGCTAAGCTGGTGAGCTCATTACAGAGCCAAGAACACCTACATCAGAACTAGCCTGACCTCTAAGACACCCAAACACACCCAACATAAGGAATTAGTCCCTTCTCTGCTACATAGTCCCTCAGGCCCTGCATTCCCTTCCAGTTCTATTCAGGGGTGATGGAGAAGAAGGCCAGCCCTCTAGCTCTGTCTGTGTGGTTTCTAGCCACCAGGTTTATCAAGAAAATCTAAGCCAATATCCTTGCTCCTCTCACAGTCCGAAGACCAAACATTGCACTCCGGCAATTAATTAGCTATCACAGCTTAAACAGGGAAAAGACTCCCCAGCGAATTACAAAATCCCAACCACAACAGCAAATACAATTCCAGCAGGGGAAAAATCACAGCCCGTCCTGGGAAACAAAATCACCAGGAAAAATACACAGACCATGCTGGGAAATAAACTACCATCTTTCGACCTGTGCGTGAGCAACAAACAATTGCAGACCCCACAAATCATCCCGTGAGGAAAGGATACAGCCGCACTATTCACCAATCTGTAGAAGGAAAACCACGTGGGTAAAAACCAGGAAAAATTCATGTGCGTGAAAGCAATGAGCAGACCATTCGAAGTGCGGGAAGGTGA
This sequence comes from Pseudotsuga menziesii, assembly GCA_001517045.1. NCBI lineage: Eukaryota > Viridiplantae > Streptophyta > Pinopsida > Pinales > Pinaceae > Pseudotsuga > Pseudotsuga menziesii. The sequence goes on from LPNX011063866.1 coordinate 293,590, forward strand.
GCAACTACAAGAGGATGCGAAATTGCACTGTATGGGGGTTCAACAAACTCGTGGAGCCAAGAAAAATGTCTAGTGAGGGATGAACAGCCAAAATCATGAGTAGGGTGTGCGTGAAGGTTTTTCCTCCATAGTGAAGTCAACAGTGGTGGAGTGTGCATGAGGGTTAGGACTGACAGCCCTGCCACCCCACTCCCAAAGCAATTAACTGCCTCAACCACCAGCAGTAATTCTTTAATGAGAGTGGTTGGAAATAAAAGCAAGGGAAGAAGACACATGGGTTTTCACCCTATTGGCCAAAGTTGGAAAAATTCCCCCACATCCTTATCCTTGTGAAAATCATGCCCCTTTCGATTTAGTTGCCGCGATCATAGCTGGTCGGGTTCATTTTTAATTATAGATGCATATTTACATGATGACCGTCATAATATATGCCGCATGCCCCGATATACCATCGGTGACAAGTCAAATCCAAAACATAACATAACCGATCAATGGTGGGGCCTTGGCCTTTAGCTCCACACCTTGATCATTTACAATTTATACATCATATACATCTAATGTAACGGGGTCAAAACCGGGACATTACATGGGCTGCTTGCCCCTCTTTTCCTGGCTTGCTCTGCTCTTAATTCCTCACTCATAGTGGGGTCATCTAGGTTGGAATTGGGTAGATCACACTCATATTCTACTTCATCTTCTTGGGAGCCATCCTGGGGCTTTTGCATACTAGCATTGGCACCATGTTGGTTTGGGTTCTCTGCTGGAATCTCTCGCGGGACTTGCTGTCATGCATGTACCTTCTCATGATGGGTAATGCATTCCTCAGGCCAGTCTTTGATTTCTTGTTCAATATCTGCATCCCTAAGGATGAAGAATGTTTGAAGCGCTTGCTTCTTGGGGTCCCCACATCGTTGCAAGATGATGTTGTGTTGTTCTGCATGGAATTGAATGAACGAATACTTTGCAACTGTTGTAGGATTCAGTCGGTACTGCGTATGCATAGTTTTCCAGAGCCTTTCTCCCTATAGGAAAAATGTAATTTGGGAATCAGTCTTACACTTGTTGTCCTTATGGTCCCATAGGTTCTGGTAAGGCCTGCCAAGGGACTCTAAGGGGATATCCATGGGTTGATAGTCCAGTGGCGGAGCCCATACTGCAAAATAAATTAAAATTAAGAGCTAGGATAAGTGAAACATAGTTGTAGGTTGTTCTTGTGCTTCTCGTCCATTGTCCAACAGTTTTTCCAAGGGGAACTGGGACCAGTTAATGTGCACACCCTATGCACATTTTTAGGAAAGTTCTACTGTTGCGGTCGTGCACTCATCCGGCCTCATCTTACGCAGGACCTTGCTACACAATATATTTGCTACTGCTTGCACCACATTATCCTTAATGGAGCTGATGAGAAAACCCTTTCCACTGTGGAGGAGCTGATACTTAGCCTTCATATAATTTTTATCTATCTTTTCCCCCTCATTATGTAAGTATGGGGCTCGGTCGAGTCCATTCCATGGTAGACCTGTAATTGCTGATACTTAGCCTTCATATCATTTTTATCTATCTTTTCCCCCTCATTATGTAAGTATGGGGCTCGGTCGAGTCCATTCCATGGTAGACCTGTAATTGCTGAAATCAAATCCATCGTCACCTCATATCGTGTGTTCAGCCAAAGGTAGCCACCATGGAAGCACACATGAAACTACCTAACATACATTTCGATTGGTCTAGAACGGCCAAAATGGGGCATAAGGAGCAAGTTTAATATACTGGACTGCTCTAATCCACATGCATACTCTAGTGCAGAGACAATGTCTGCCTCCGGGGGTTGGCCATCTTTTACGACCATGAATTGATATCTGGAGATGTCTAGCTTCTGAGTGTCATAGTCTTCAAACTTTAATACCTGAAGCTTGGACATGATGGAATCCTGGGGTTTTGTGTCATCCTGGGGTTTTGTGATGCCCTCTGGAATTGTGGGTTCTTCTAATAGCTCTGGAATGTTCATCGACTGCTACGGCACCGAGCCTCCTGGGCGATACATAGGTTGGCAATAATTTATTCTCTTCTTCAGTGAGCTCTATTTTCGGTGATGATGGCCGAACCGGGTCGGCTCTACAATATTTGGGTATTTTTTCTACAATGTCGGAGGAACTTGGGGGGTTAGCATTCAAGGGTTGCATGACGTCAAAAACTTGGGATTCCACTGGTTGCAGTAGTGGTCGGGAGGTAGTTATCTACGTGAGCTTAATCCCTGCTTGTGATGGAAGCATCAGACTCTGTAGCGGATTTTTGACGATCCTCAGTCTCGATACTAATTTCAAATTTTCCTGGGTCTTCTTCATCTTCTTAGGCAACCAAACCGGTTCAATATGTCCTTACTATAGTGCTCACTATTGCTGAAATAATTTACTGAGTAATGTCTTTGGCTCTAAAGGATGGCTTGGTCTATGCAATGAGCTTGGATCTTTGGTTTGCTGGTTCGTCAAAGTAGTGTAAATGTTATACGGGAGAGGGTAAGGACTTCTTATAGGTGACAAGTCTTTAAGCTGATTGGATAGAGTGAAGGACCCTCTGGCGGATCATATGGGATCATCCTTTGCACGCTTAAGCTCCATTATACATTTGTCAAGGAAGTTAAGGGCACTCTACTAGATGGGACCGAGAAGTCTGCCACATTTCTCCTTGGACCTACCGCTTTAATGATACTGAAAATTTAATGGTGTCGGATCTTTTTTGAATTTCCCATGCCCTTACCAGCTGTTAGTGCCTACTAGCTGTTTGTCACTTTTGGCCAGTTGTCTTTTCCAAAAAATCTGGTTTTTTTGCACATCACAACTTTATGGGACCATGCCGCAGTCGTCACGATAGGGTTTTAATCAATGCCATTGATCATGCCCGATACCAGTGTTCCATCTAGCTTGTGTAGTTTTACTATGCCTGCTTCAATAATGTGTGCAACTACGTATGGACCTAACTAGTGCATTTTGACCTTACTCGAATGCTTGAGAAACTTACTATCATACATCAGAACAAGTCCACCAACCTTGAACTGCTTTGTTGTGATGTGGTGGTCATGCAAGGCTTTCTGCAGCTGCTTTTACACATTTTGATGGAAGCCTGTAATAAAATGGTCTTCTTCCTTTTGAACCAGCTACGCCAGCCTCTCTTCTACAGCACCGGTATCTGTCATCTTTGTTATCGCAGCAATTCATAGGCTCGGGACAATATATTCCATGGGCACGACTGCTTCTTGTCCATAGACTAAACGGAAAGGGGTGTATCAAGTTAGTCATTTGCATGTTGTTCTATAGTCCCATAATACCACTGAGACTTTCTGGTCCTAGTCATCTCTACGCAAATCACATACTTTAGTCAATGCATTCTCAAGTACCTTGTTGAATGCCTCGATGGGTCCATTTGCTTGAGGATGGTAGGGTGTTTTTTTCTTGTGTTGGATTCAGAATTCTGGAGTCAGTTCAACAATTAGCTTATTTAGAAAATGTGTACCTTGGTCGTTGATTAGGATTTTGGGACAACCAAATCTTGTGATGACGTTCTCAAAGAGGAAGTGGGCTGCAGTTGCTACAGTACAATTTTTTACAGGTGCTGCCTCTTCCCACCTTGTCAAGTAATCTGTAGTAGTGATGATATAACGTGCACCAGTCCATTTTCCCAGTGGACTGATAGGGATAGAAAAATCCACTTCCCATTTATCAAAGGCCTGCAGTGTAATTTGTGGCGCAAGTGGCATTTCATCACGTTGTGATTGTTTCCCCGTTCTTTGACACTTATCGCAATTGTGACAGTATTTCCTTGTGTCCATATGTATCGTTGGCCACCAGAGTCCGGCTTGCAAAATATTGCGCACTATTTCTTTCCCGGCATAGTGTCCTCCTGAGACACCCGCATGTGCTTCCGCCATTACCCATTGTCTTTCATGATCCAAGACACATCTTCACAATATTTCATCCAGTACCAACTTATAGATTTGTCCCGTGATTAGCATGAATTCTGAGGCCTTGAAAACTAGCTCTTTCTTTTTCCATGTCAAATAATCTTCAGGTGCATACCCTGTATTTAGTAAGTGTATAATCGCATCCAATTCTTTATCGACAACATCTATAGCAAATAGCTACGCATCTGGTAAATTGTCCTCTAGGCTGGTGGGTTCCTCCCCACTTTCAATTCGTGATAAGTGATCAGGCCTAACATTTAGTCGTCCTGGCTTCACAATTACTTCAAAGACAAATTCTTGAAATAGGAGGAGCCACCGACAGATTCCCCCCTCCAACACTGGCTTATTGACCAGGTACTTTAGTGCATAATGGTCAGTAAACATTTTGAAGTGTCCACCCAATAGATAATGTCTAAATTTTTGTAGTGCATAGACCATTGCAAGCCCTTCTCTTTTAGTTGTGGTATAATTTTTATTTGCCATTGATAGTTTCCTACTTGCAAATGTGATCGGGTGGTCAATTGCGCCATCTCCTGGTTGGGTTAAAAATATGCCAAGTGCAATCGATGATGCATCAACATGTACATGGAATTATTTTTTCCAATCTGGAAATATTAATATTGGTGCAATAGCCATTTTACCCTTCAGTTTATCCAGACTCTCCTGGTAGTTTTCATTCCACTCGAACTTGGAATCTTTTTTTCGCAGCTTCTCCATTAGGGCAGTTATCTCTGCATACCCTCTTATGAATTTCCTATAATTCCTAGTATGTCCCAATGTGGACTTGAGTTATGTGACTTATGTAGGCTGAGGCAAGTCTAGGATAATTTCTACCTTCGCGGGGTCGACTAGGATCCCATTGCGACATACTACATGGCCCAGTAGTACACCAAATAGTGCACATAATATACATTTTCTCAAGTTCAGCGTAATTTGATACTAGTGACACCTTTCCAGCATCATGCGCAAATTTTCAATATGGTCTCTTACCAAACCAAAGACCATCCAGTCATCAAAGTATACTTCAAGAAACTTATGAATGAAATCTTTGAAAGAAGATACTACTATTCTAGAAAAAATAGCAAGGGCATTTTTAAGGCCAAAGGGCATTACCGTGTATTGGTAGCATCCCCATTCTGTTACAAAGAATGTCTTGTGTCGATATTCTTATGCAATTCGGACCTGATGGTATCCTGAGAACCCGTCTGTGAATGAGTGCATTTCTTGTCCACCAACACTTTCCAAAACCTCATCCATCAAGGGTGTAGGGAATGGATCATGCAAGCAAGCATCATTTAGTTTCCTCAAGTCGACACAGATTCTAACTTCACCTGTCACCTTCTTGTATTGGATGACTATGGGTCTTATCCATTTCGATTCTTCAGCTTGTTCAATAATTCCTTCCTCCAACATGCGATCTAGTTCTACTTTTACTTTCTACTTCTAACGTGGGTTTAATCTATATGATCGTTCTTTCATTGGTCTTGCATCGGGTTTGAGTGGAATTTTCATTTCACCCAAATCCCCTACTATCCCCTTCATTTCCCTAAAGTTTGTTGGGAATAGGTCTTGAAATTCATGTAATAAATCGGTGATTTTGGCTACTCTTTCTTCATCCTAGTAGTCTCCAATGTTGGAAAATTTTGGATTGTCCTCCGATCCAATGTTAACCTTTTTAATATTTAGCGGCTTAATGAACTTCTCACTGGAAATGTCGCTTCCTTCTACCTTGCGCGATCCTTCTAATTCTAGAATATTGATATTGGTCGGATCATCGTCCGAGTCCCCAGAGAGATTGTAGCATGTCATCCAATGTTGGACTATCTCACATCATTAGTGGGAATGTGTATCACAAGGTTGAGAATACACAATCTCCAGTGGGATCTCAGCGAATATTTTCTCCTTAATAGTCTCAGCACAATATCCACTGTAGGTTGTTCATCTGCAAACTGGAATGTGTAAGTGAATTTCTACGCAACTTCTTCCCATTCCCTTGTCTCCTGGAGCAGCTCCATAGATGCATACCAGACTCGTGGTGTTGTCTCAAGAGTATGGATGAAATGGTGAACCGATTCCTGGCGAGGGTAGGTCAAGAATGTTGTGGAACATTGTTCTATGTGTTCGACAGGGTCTGACAACCCCATATATATTTGGGTTACAGTTGTAATTTATTCTAGCAGCCTTCTGCACTGACTTACTTCTAGTAGCCTTCTACACTACGACCATTCAGTTATGGCGTTCTTATGCATGCCCCACCATCGTGCATGCATAGATTTCAATGCAAAGTGTAGTGCAGACAGTTATTGTGGATCTTTTACTAGTTCTTCAAATTCAGTTAAGAACGTTGCCAATTTAGGCAGTCCTTCATATGTGGGCAATGGTCACGACTGAGTTCCTACTCGCCTAACAGACTTAGTTATCCTGGAATATTTTCTCGATGAGACTTCATGCAATCGGTTCTTCCACTTCTCCAGTGCCTCTCTTGAGTCTATTGTACATGAACTCTCACATTTCCAACTTAGGTTACCGTCTGCAGTAGGATTAATATAGTCTTCCCGAAGGGTGGTTATATTGTAGATGGTGTCAATATGGTCACCATGCCCTTCGTTGAACACTGGTTCAACGTAACTTTCTCCTTGTAGCAGGTCAAGGGGTGCAACGACCCACATCTCATCATCTTCAAATGATAGGATCCTTCTTTTGAAATTTATGATCATTTGGTTTTCCATTTCCCAATCAATCCCAAGTAGTGTAGGGTATGGGGTGGTATCATCTACTATATCTATGACTTCAAAGTCTGCCAAAGTGCGTAATCCTTCGATATCCACTTGAACCTGACCCAACCTACCAACAGGGAGGACCTTTGCTTGATTTGCAAGCCTTAATTGAATGGGGGACCATTTTATTATCTCACAAAATAAATTTATTTTCAATAAGTTCACTCATACAATTTATTTTGATAGGATGAATATTTCAAGTCATATTATCAAAGATATTGGGATGACTAACAAATTTGGGGTATTTGATGTTCTCTTATTTGATAAATTTGAAATTTTTAGCTTTCGGTGACTTAGGTGAGATTTTCATTAACTCATTAGTCGCTGAAAAGCCTAGATTTTAGCAGCTAATAGTTTAACCAGTACCATGATTATCCACCGAAATATTTCTCATCACGTTCTTATTAAAATTCTGGGAAAAGGACTTTCGGTGGCTTAGGCGAGTTTTCCAACTGCTCATTAGCCACTGAAAAGATTTGGTTTTGGCAGCTTAGTGAGTGTTTGCAGGAGCACATTAAACATCAAAATCAAATGAGATACATTTTTGGAAAGGGAAACTTTCGGTGGCTTGGACGAACTTTCAAATAGTTCATTAGCCACCAAAAGCCCTACCTTTTGGCAGCTAAACAATGAGATCCGCGAAGACAGTTAACCACCAAAATCCCGTTGATCACTTTTTTTGAAAAGGGACTTTAGATGCCTTAGGAGAACGTACCAACAATTCATTAGCCACTGAAATCCCTAGTTTTGGAAACTAAGACCGAAATTTCAGGGCACTCCAAGCCACTGAAAGTGGCGTTTTACTATGAAAAATCATTTTTTAAACAATGATTCTAATCGATTTGAGAATCATTTTGCAAAATGCTCGGAGGTTTTTGTTCCTAACAGGTCAAAGAATAATAAACTCTCTTATTTTTCCTACAATTGTTTCATATTGGGAGAATCGAATCCATCTCTCAGACCTACTTTTTGGATCTCAGAATTTCTTGTTTGACACATGTTTTTGAAATCCAAATCCCAAGCAAATTAAAACAAATTCCAAAAAACTGAGAGAGGTTTTTTCTCACAACAAACCAATATACAAAAAAATATTTCGTTTTATACACAAGTTTACATATTTGAAGGACCAAATCCATCTTTGAGCCCCCGTTTTCAGCAGTTTGGCCAAATTTTTAGGGCAAGAGATGACTTGTGAGTCCTCCGGGTGGCATTTTCGAACTCATCTATCAGTCCATGAATATTTGTTGTATATGTTGAGGAGTTCAAATATAAAACATAGGTCCCAGATAATCAAGCGACTATTATGGAAAATACATGAACTAGAGTTCTTAGAAGGAAAATCCAAGCCCTAACCCTAAAACACATCTTGTGCTAGAAATCCTAGCAGAGGCAGCAGCAAACTTGCAGGATCCGGAGGTAGCCCATGATGATGTTGTTATATAGTTTGAAGAAATCTAAGATTGATGAAGGATAAGTCCAGGCTCTACAGGATGATAAGAAGGTCAAGGCTGCAGAAGAAAGATTCAAACCCTAGAACACACCTTGCGTTGGAAACCCTAGCAAAGGCATCTATTAGCCTTCAGAATCCCGAGGTAGCCCATGATATTGCTGATATTCCAAATCTTATGCAGGTTGAGAAAGTACCAGAAGGATAGGAGTAAAGTGTAAAATTCTGATTTAAAGGCTAAATACAATTTTGCAAAAAACAGAGCTTTCAGTGGCTTAGGTGAACGTAGCAGCTGTTCATTAGCCACCAAAATCATAGCTTTCGATAGCTAACAGACCCAAGATTTTGCCTCCTTAACCATAGAAAGTAGAAAAGGGTGCAAAAGGATGTTTTGGCATGCAGAACCAGTTTTTGCGAGTACAACTACCTCAAGGATGAATATAAAGCTGAAATTTGTTGGAAAACACCATTGGGAGAGGCCTGTTCTAGTTTTGAGGATACAACCATGGAGAAAAGGGTCACAAACCCTACCTAATTTTTACCAATAGTGGCTTATCTATTAGATGAAAGGTTAAATCTATACTTCAGTGCTCATTGTATTCATCAAAAAGTTCAATGAGTAAACAAGAGTTAGCATTAGATAGACTAGTAGTTAAATTAGGGTTTCTAACCTAGTTTTGCAAAAAACATTAATTTTATCTATGTTTAGTCAAACAGATCCAATTTTTTAGGATCTGAATATTTTTGTAAAGGATATAAAGCATAATACTTATTTTGAAAAAAATATTCAACTTTAGGGACTTGTAGAACATTATTATTGTCAAGCTTCTCATATTGCTCATGACCTAATATAAGCTCTTTTTCTATCATATGTTCAGCTTCCATTTCTTGTCTATTTTGTGCTTATGCTTGAATGCGTTATTCAGGTTTATTTAGGTTAATTGATGTCTGATAGCTGTTATCCTAGTGGCATATTAATGATTTGAATTATAAGTACTTTCCTTTTTATGATTAGCCATTTATATATATCTGTTTTATGTATGAATCTGCAAACATGATAAGTTCTCCATCTCTGCACCATATTATCAAACCTCTGAATAGTGGTAGTTAGAATCCTTATCCTTGATTGAGTTTCATGCATGTCTTGAGAGTGTGAGGTCCTGTAGGTCACTTGACTTGATCCACTTAGAAAACCATAAAAAAATTAAGTTACCAGGCCTCCTCAAGCTGCAACCTAGAGGAGTTTCCTGGAGTGATAACAAATTGGCGCCATTCCCTAGGAGAGGAGATTGGATCTCAGCTTACCTGGGAGATGACATAGATCCTGCTTTGATGATAGACAAAGTTTGGACACTATTAATGTTGTAACCCTAAAAGGGACACTAGTAACACCTGTTTCAGATCCAAAAGAGATTCTAAGAATAGCTAGGGTTTCGCTAAGGAAAACCTCAAGAGTTGCAAGGGGAGATACAAAAGGTATTTCCAGAGGTATTTCTGTTGTTATATCAAATAGAATTCCATTTCAATATTCTTATGCTGAAGCATCTAGTTCTCAGAAGTTTATAAGTAGATTTGAAAATTTTAGGGTTGAGGAATCTTCAAGCACTGCCACTTGTGAAGATCTCATCCCTGGAGACTCCATTGAAGAACTGTGGCTCAGAGAAGGGCTTATACTAGAGAAAATCAAGAGAGGCCACCAAGAACACCTGTTTCAGACCCAGAGAAGATCATCAGAAGAGGAAGAGATCTACAAAGGCAAACTTCCAGGGCAGCAAGGACATCTAGATTAGATTTTTTTGTAGAGGGAGAAGAAAACCTAGCCCTATTGCTAGGACAGATTTACAAAGACTTCTATTTCCCTGATCCATCCAAATTTAATAAATCTCCACCATGGAGGACCCAGTTGATAAAAGATGAAGAGGATGAATTCAAAATCTAGGTACCAATTCATCAATTTGCTTTATGAACTGCTATTATTTTTTATCAGCTCCTTTATACTTTTCTCTTTACATGTTAAAAGAATTATCCTATGTTTTATATATTCTGAAGATTATCAGCCACCTTTTATAAATCCATATTTAGAAGAATATTTGCAGCCTACTTGTAATGTAGAAGGTGGATCAGTCTTTGTGCCGCAGCTCATTTATAAAAATGACCTTTGTATCCAAATTCCTTCGAAATCTGATCAGCCATGTAACCTTGACGAAACCAAAACTGATTCAAAACCTATGCAGATCTCAACACTCATTTCCATAACCTTTGAACCTTGTTAGCAGATTTTTATCCCTCATGATCAGCCCACAACCTTTCAAATCAAAATCAGGATGAAGATGTTTAAGCAATTAAAACTACCCTCTCATCTTCATCCTTATCCTCTTGACTGTTATGAGTATCTCCCTTGGTTTTCTGGAGAGGATCAAGCTTCAACTGAAAGGCACTTGGAATCTTTTGAAGATTTTATTGACCGTTTTCAGATTGTTCATGAAGATGTAATCATGATATTTTTCTCTAAATCGTTGATTAGAGATGCAGCTATATGGTTCAAGAGTTTAAGAGCTAACTCCATTGGCTCTTGGATAGAATTCACTGATGCCTTTTTGAAGCATTGGGTTGAGAACAAATATCTTGATTTGTATCTTGCTGATTTCTATGCTTTGAAGAGAGAGGAAGATGAAACATTGCGCATCTTCAATTGAATATTCTACAACACTTATCATGATATTCCTTTCGAGATCCAGCCCACAGAGATAGCTGCCATGATATATTATGTGATGGGACTACATTCAAAACTTGCCCTTCTTCTGCTAGAAATGAAATCTTCATCTTTAAGCATTATGTTTGAAGATGCTTTAGAGGTGGAGGAAAACATTTGTGCTTCAAGGAGAATCCCAGAGTACTTTGATTTTGAAAACCATCATCTACCTAAGCCAGATAAACATCAGTATGATTCATATTTTGAACAAGAAGATTATGAGTCTGAAGCAGATTTGGAAAAGCAACAAGCATGTGAGCTCCTTTCAGATTTAGAATTAGATTCTTCGGTGTTTGCAAAGTACTCCCAAGATAGGTATGAATCTAGATTTTATGATCAGTTTGCAAACCAGGTTGAGCCTATGATAACTAATGATTGTATAGGAAATTATATGTTTTCAACTGATCTTTATCCTGTTTTATCATCCTATTGTAATCACTATTCTTAGAAGGAAATTTTAATGATTGATGATCAAGATCTGATCATAAGAGAACAAGAAGGTTTAGATCAGCTGTTGAGCTTACATTTTGATCCAACAAATGTTGAGTAGTCCACATTCAACATTGACATCAGTGAAGGAAAAGATCAGCAGCATAAAAGGGTATTTTATGTTTGCTTTTATGACCCTATTACTGACTATCTAGAACTTATGAGCAACATAGATAGCAAAATATTTTTGTGAGATGATAGCTGGTCCTGTCACCCTTTGAAACTACATTGCTGCATGCTAGGGTTTCATTTTTTTTGGGGTCAAGATCAAGGATAAGTTCAGCAGATCAGCTTCTGACATGCCTTCATTGGAAGCATGATGTCACTTGATAAGAATACTCTACTTATTAGAGTTAGGAGTAGGAGTAGATAGGAAAATCAGCTCTTAATATGAGCAACTAGGTCATTTTCAGTTTTTTTCATGAATACGCAAAGGGGGCTATAGGCAGGTTGCACTGGATCAGTTACAAAAGACAAATGACTCCATGCCCAATGGAACACTAGAAGATAGATTTAATTATTCTTTTCCAAGAAAGGTATTGTTGGTTTGGGGTTCTTGGGACCTCACAGGGAGGTTCCCATCCCCGAGTAGGAGCCAGATGTTTTCTCCCAAAATAAATTTATTTTCAATAAGTTCACTCATACAATTTATTTTTGATAGGATGAAGATTTCAAGTCATATTATCAAAGATATTGGGATGACTAACAAATTTGGGGCATCTGATGTTCTCTTATTTGATAAATTTGAAATATTTAGCTTTCGGTGGCTTAGGTGAGATTTTCAATAACTCATTAGCCACCGGAAAGCCTAGCTTTCGGAAGCTAATAGTTTAACGTACGACCATGATTATCCACCGAAAGCTTGCTCATCACATTCTTATTAAAATTCTGGGAAAAGGAATTTCGGTGGCTTAGGCGAGTTTTCCAATAGCTCATTAGCCACTAAAAAGCCTTGGTTTTGGCAGCTTAGTGAGTGTTTTTAGGAGGACATTAACCACCAAAATCAAATGATATACATTTTTGGAAAGGGAAACTTTCGGTGGCTTGGGCGAACTTTCAAATAGTTCATTAGCCAACGAAAGCATATTGATCACATTTTTTGAAAAGGGACTTTGGGTGTCTTAGGTGAACGTACCAACGGTTCATTAGCCACTGAAATCCCTACTTTCAGCAGCTAAGACCAAAATTTCGGGGCGCTCCAAGCCACCGAAAGTGGCGTTTTACTGTGAAAAGTCATTTTTTTAAACGGTGATTCAGAGCAATTTAAGAATCATTTTACAAAACGCTTCGAGGTTTTTGTTCCTAATAGGTCAGAGAACAATAATCTCTCTCGGTTTTCCTACAAGTGTTTCATATTGGGATAATCAAATCCATATCTGAGACTTAATTTTCAGATCTCATAATTTCATGTTTGACACATGGTTTTGAAATCCAGATCCCAGGAAAATTAAAACAAATTCTGAAAAACTGAGAGAGGTTTTTTCTCAAAACAAACCAATATACAAAAAAATATTTCATTTTATACATAGGTGTCACATATTTGAAGGACCAAATCCATCTTTGAGCCCCAATTTTCAGCAGTTTGGCCAAAGTTTTAGGGCAAAAGATGACCTGTCAGTCCTCCAGGTGGCATTTTTGACCTCATCTATCAGTCCATGAAGATTTGTTGCAGATGTTGAGGAGTTCAAAGATCAAAACTAGGTCCCAGAGAATAAAATGGCTATTAGGGAAAATACATGAACTAGAGGTCTTAGAAGGAAAATCCAAACCCTAACCCTAAAACACATCTTGTGCTGGAAACCCTAGCAGAGGCAGCAGCAAGCTTGCAGGATCTGGAGGCAGCCCATGATGTTGTTGTTATATAGGTTGAAGAAATATGAGATTGATGAAGGATAAGTCCAGGCTCTACAGGATGATAATAAGGTCAAGGATGCAGAAGAAAGATTCAAACCCTAGAACACGCCTTGAGCTGGAAACCCTAGTAGAGGCAGCTATTAGCCTTTAGAATTTGGAGGTAGCCCATGATATTTATGATATTCCAAATATGATGCAGGTTGAGAAAGTACCAGAAGGAAAGGAGTAAAGTGTAAAAGTCTAATTTAAAGGCTAAATAAAATTTTGTAGAAAATAGAGCTTTGGGTGGCTTAGGCGAATGCAGCAGCTATTCATTAGCCACTGAAAGCAGAGCTTTCGGCAGCTAACAGACCCAAGATTCTACCTCCTTAACCACCGAAAGTAGAAGAGGGTGAAAAAAGATGTTTTGGCACGTAGAACCAATTTTAGTGAGTACAACTACCTCAAGGATGAAATATAAAGCTGAAATTTGTTAGAAAACACCATTGGGAGAGGCATGTTCCAGTTTTGAGGATACAACCATGGAGAAAAGGGTCACAAACCCTACCTATTTTTTTACCAATAGTGGCTTATCTATTATATGACAGGTTAAATCTATACTTCAGTGCTCACTGTAGTCATCAAAAAGTTCAATGAGTAAACAAGAGTTAGCATTAGATAGACTAGTAGTTAAATTAGGGTTTCTGACCTAGTTTTACAAAAAACATTAATTTTATGTAATTTTAGTAAAATAGATCCAATTTTTCAAGATCTAAATAATTTTGTAAAGGCTATAAATCCTAAGACTTATTTTGAAAAAAATGTTTGACTTCGGGGACTTGTAGACCATTACTATTGTCAAGATTCTCATATTGCTCATGACCTAATATAAGCTCTTTTG
>LPNX011063866.1:308771-412370 GCA_001517045.1 Pseudotsuga menziesii
TTCTAAGGGTGACTTTCCCATTATTTCCCATGTTTGGCATGTTAAAATGTTGACATCGGATCCCAGTTCGAGGATGATATAGTCCATATCATAATCACCAATTTGTGTGATTATCTGGAGTTCGCATCCTATCTTGAGCTTGGTCTTGAAATTGTTAACCTTCTTTGGCGGAGGGTCTCCCTCTGGAAGTATTTCAATGAGTGCTTCTAGTTCTGCAAGCACTTCCTTATCCTTGATTAGCGCTAAACAACATGACAAGAAAGGTTTAATTTTACTAATCTTATCTATAATTTTTTCCATACTTAGTTGTTCAAATATCTTCTGGAATGTTTCAGGAATATCTTTCACTTGTCCTGAGGTAGATGGCTTCTATGTGGTGACGAACTCTGGGCACACATCTAGGAATATGCGCTTTTGTTCTTGAATGTTAATTGGTGCTTTCTTCTTTATAGCAGGTCAAACCTAGGGTTGCGCATGCGTCGCAGGGTTTGTCTACTTAGCTTGGTCTGCACCTGTCATACCACCTCCCCTCATGACCACTGCCAAATTTGGTTCTCATGGTCCGGTGACTATCATATGTATATTGATATTGGAATTCGGGTTGGGAGTGTTGGAATATATTAAACCCACTCATAACTTAGGATAAAATAATTAATCATTATTTGATTAATTATTCACCCACTAGCTTAATTAGTTGGCATCCACTTGCACCTTAAATTCAATGCATGCCATCTATATCCTAGGAATGATTTATTTCTGATTCTGGGTTGATCCAAAATTAGTATACCGGACCTTACAGCAGATTCTGCTTTTTTCTGTTTTTTTCTGCTTTTTCCTGCTTTTCTATGGATAAGATAAAAGCTAGTCAACTAGGAAACTGGGAGCTTTTGTTTCCAACCCATCCTCCATTAGTTTTTCTCCATTTTCTAGGCTTAGCATGTTATTTCCATCTCCTTGACAACTCACTCATGCTTTTTCCAACTCGTGAGGTCCTTGATAGATTTAGCAAGTGCTTTATCCACCTATGGGGGTTTTCTATATTTTGGTAAGTCAGCCTTTTTGAGATTTATGAGTTGTTTCCATACAATTCGACTTTCCTAAGAGCGAAGCACTATTTATGTACCCTATTATTCATAATTATTCAATGGAAGGATACACACCAATATTCATCTCTTCATTCATGTGATTCGGTCTCTTTTCTTCTCTCTATTTTTCCTGTGTATGCTTGTGAGAATTCTTAGTAGCAAGATCTATTTCCTATGCTTATTGCACACAACATTGATCTATTATTTCTACATGGTATTACAGCTACAAGGTTGATCAATTTCTATAAAGTTGAGGAGTGCTTCCAGTCTCCTATCCCTCGTTGAAGAAGAGCTTGTATAGCTTACAAGATTTTATCCTAGTTTGTTTTGCAGGTTGCAGAGAGTATCTCTTAGAGCATATCAACAACTTCAATATGGATTCAAAATTTCCTCTACTATCTCCTTTCAACTATGCTGATTGGAATCCAAATATGTGTGCATACTTGAAGAGGCAATGTCTCTTTGATGTCTCCATTGGTGCATTGAGTGAACCTGAGTCTTACGAAGAGAAGATTGATTGGATAAATAATTGTGATAGAGCTTATGGAATTATATGTTTGGGAATGTCTCCAAATATATATCATCTCATAGATTCTGCTGAATTTCCATTTGAGCTTTGGAAAATTTTGGACAAAGCTTTTGGTTTACAAGAAATTGAAGATGAAGCATGGAGCGATCCTAGCATCTCCTCTTGTTCTCTTTCTCAAGATTTCTTGGCCTCTACATTCTCTGATGAAGTTGATCATGATGAATAATTTTCTCATACATTTCATTTTGCTTCTACCCTCTTTGATTCGAATGCTTCTTCCTTCAATGAAGAAGAAAATATTAAAGAGCCATCTTTTTTGGTGTCTCTTGAAGGTGATTTTTCTTCTTGTGATGCTAATGATGAAAAATAAGTAACATATGGAGCTGATGCTGATATTGATGTTTATTATGATCCTATAACCCATTCATTTCTCTCTAAATCTCCTATCTTAGATTCTGAGATCTATGTGACAGATTCTTCACACCTTGTGCATACCTCTCTCATTGATGGTGCGCAACCCAGTGACTTTTAGGATGCTTGATTAGCCACATAAAGCCTTATTTGTGTCATACCACTTACCTTACTTGATCTCATGTGCTTCAGCATATCCTCCTTTTTTCTTGGCATCAATACTCAGAGCATTCTTGAAGATTGTGAACATCTTATTCTTTCCTCCTTTCATACAGAGGATTCATTACCAGTGTATTCCCATGAGTCTATTGATATGCTTATATGTGATCCTTTGGATTCTGATTTAGAAGCATATTTGCAGGTTGATACACATATAATACCACTATCCATACAATCTACCATACCTCTGAATAATCCAAAGACTATACAAATCCAAAGCTCACTAGTTGACTCCTCATTGGTCTCTTATGCAGTGATATTTATCTTACATGGTTTGAAGTCTTTCCTATCTTTCATTGGCTGGTTATCCATGAACTTAGTCATATATGGACTGATATTAAACATTTTTGGATCTGTTCTAAACACTTATGGTTCAGATCTTATGCCCATCCATCATTCAGATTTTTACACCTATCAGTTTTCCCCAGTTGTTCATAATTTTCCTAGTCTAGCCCTATATCCTCATGGAGCCACTGAAGCCTTTTTCTTTGCTGTTCCATATGCTAATGTTTCTGATATATCAGTGTTTTATCAGCCTCATATCAGATCTATACAGGTGCTACATCAGATTGGAAGATTGACATGTGATTCACATCACAATTTTGCAGCTATTCAGGGAATTGGGTGTGAAATAAATTGCCTTATTTTTTGTACTCTTTGGGAAGGAGTATGCACAGATCTCTTTTCCATTTCAGATTATGTTTGCAGATCAGAGTTTGACAGCAGAAAGAAGCATTCAGATAATGCTCCTAATTCATCAGTTGATGAGATACAAGGAGTCTCTCCTCTTCCTTCTTGCAGGTTCTACACTCCAGCGCATGATCATGGAGTTCATGATTTCTTCAGCAAGTCCTTCATCCAGAAGCAGTTCAGTCAGCTCATTAAAGTGAAGATGAAGATATGTTGAAGACATATTTCAAAATTTTGTGCCCTGTCCTATCTTGAGGGAAGATTTTCCCCATGTGGTTTTGCCTCTTTCCTCACTTTTCTGGACATAATAATTGTTAAAGGGTGACCATAGCCTTGTTTTTGGGCCCTATATGCATCCATATGCATCCATATTTTTGTCATACCATCATAAATTCAGAATTATAGGGGGGTGTTGGAATATATTAAACCCACTCATAACTTAGGATAAAATAATTAATCATTATTTGATTAATTATTCACCCACTAGCTTAATTAGTTGGCA
Organism: Pseudotsuga menziesii; assembly: GCA_001517045.1. NCBI lineage: Eukaryota > Viridiplantae > Streptophyta > Pinopsida > Pinales > Pinaceae > Pseudotsuga > Pseudotsuga menziesii. The sequence goes on from LPNX011063866.1 coordinate 312,208, forward strand.
TCCACTTGCACCTTAAAGTCAATGCATGCCATCTATATCCTAGGAATGATTTATTTCTGATTCTAGGTTGATCCAGAATTAGTATACAGGACCTTGCAGCAGATTCTGTTTTTTTCTGCTTTTTCTTGCTTTTCTATGGATAAGATAAAAGCTAGTCAACTAGGAAACTGGGAGCTTTTGTTTCCAACCCATCCTCCATTAGTTTTTCTCCATTTTCTAGGATTAGCATGTTATTTCCATCTCCTTGACAACTCACTCATGATTTTTCCAACTCGTGAGGTCCTTGATAGATTTAGCAAGTGCTTTATCCACCTATGGGGGTTTGCTATATTTTGGTAAGTCATCCTTTTTGAGATTTATGAGTTGTTTCCATACAATTCGACTTTCCTATGAGGGAAGCACTATTTATGTACACTATTATTCATAATTATTCAATGGAAGGATACACACCAATATTCATCTCTTCATTCATGTGATTCAGTCTCTTTTCTTCTCTCTATTTTTCTTGTGTATGCTTGTGAGAATTCTTAGTAGCAAGATCTATTTCCTATGCTTATTGCACACAGTATTGATCTATTATTTCTATAGGGAGCATTCGGCATAGGATTTGGTGCAGGGTTTGGTACCAGGTTGCCTGCTCCAAGCGTCCGGACTTTCCATCGAGCTATGGGCATTGCTCCACATTATGATCCTGCCTGCAATACGAGCAATTCCTCATAGGTTCTGGGAAATCCCTAGCGCAATGCCCCGATACTCCACAATTGTAACATACAACTATCCCTCTTCCCTGGCCAAATCCTCCTCCTCCCTAGCCCCTATAATTTCCCCCTCCCCTTTGAGGTGGTTATAACAGTTATTATGGTTGTTGGTACTGTTGTTGGTATAAGTTATACGGGGTCGTATTCTGAAACTATGGTTCCATCTGAAATTGCTGCAGAGATGGGAATTGAGGTGCAGCCTGAAACTGGGGAGGATCCTAGAACTGAGGTGGGGTCTGTTCAATCTGTACTTGCTCTTTCGTCTTCATCAAATATGCATCTACCGTTTTCTTCCTCATGAATTGGTAGGCCCTACAATCCTTTTCATCATGGCCTATAGGTTTACAAAATTTACAATATAGACTAATTGGTGTACATATTGTCTTGTTCATGAATAGGCAATCGACGTCTAGGTGTCCTCTTGTTTGGCATATATTACACCAAGTTAATCCTTGGCTATTCAATGGGTTTGGCCCACCGAACGACACATAGTTCCTATATGTTGGGCATTCATATTTGCTATGTCCATTGGTCCAGCATCGAGTACACCAGAGGTATTCATGCTCTTCTTTTCCCCTTTTCATATCCTAGAGTTGAATACTCAGATTAGCCAACTGAGATTGAATCTATTTCATTCCAATGGGTGAATCCTCTAGCTTCATTGCTAACTCTAATGCCCTCGTATGGGTTGTGATCTTTTGCTGCATGAGCGGTTCTCTTATATGCGGTAGCGGCACAACAATAAACCACTCTTTATGTTGTACGTTCGACATCTAGAAACTGACCTTGGCCATCAGTGTTTTGAACCACTGGTCGAAGTCCCATACCATTTATGCTGGAGCGTGCTTGATTTCCTTGATCTCGATAATACATTGGGACTCCGATTGGGGATTTCAGAACTTTGAGATCATTTCCTATTGAATCTCCTCAACAGTCTTTTGTGGGGTTCCTGCTAGTGCGGCACAAAATTTCATGAACCAATCCAAGGCGTGACCCCTTAAAGTCATGATCATTTGTGCCTTCTTTATATCAGCATCATGTACTAAGCGTACCATCTTGATAGCTTCACAAAGGAACCAATGTTGTTCTGGGTCTTGTGTTCCATTCCCATTAAAGGTGGGTAGTCTAACATCTGTCCCCACCATTAGGGTGGCACTGGGATTGTTCATTGGACTTCCTGAGTTTACAAGATTTTTGTGGATCACTGATGGGATTTCTTATGCACCAGTCCTGACACTAGGACTGCTAGTGTTCACAAGTGGCTCATATAAGGGACTTCTAGGTCTTACTCTAGGTGATCTCTCTGGAATACTGTAGTCGCATCCTATTCTTGGCGATTCTACAGACCCTCTCGATTCTGCTCTCTCAGAAACCGGGCTATACTCCTCTTCATCTAGAATATTCGCCTAGACTTGTTGATTTCATCATTAAGTTGAACCTAAATGATAAACATAGATGAGAACTAAGAAAGCTACAACACTTTGTAGGAAATTGAATGAGTAGAGATATAATGTATGCAACAGTCTACATACATCCATCACTTGAATTATGTTAGTTCTTGAAGATCCTGTAGAGTGGATGCTTGGTTGCTCTATCAGTTGCTTCTTGGATTTTATAATTTTTTGTAAAGTACTGTACTTTCTCAGCAGAATCCTTAGTTTTCATCAATAGAATTTAGACATGTAGAATTCAATAGAAGTCACAACATCTTTTTGTAGCCTAATATACATAATTCCGTGGACCTTTTTGAAGATATTTTTTCACACTTTTAAATGGATAATAGAAGGTTAATGATAATTCTAGGTAGTGATAAAAATCATAAGATGGAAGTAAAACTTCACCCTAATCACTTTTAATCTTGGGCAATGATTAATCATTTCAGGTGTGTTTGGACAGTCCATCCACCCTCTGCCCTAAGTAGCTTCCTCAAATTAATTCTCAACAAACCACAAAAAAATTATTTTTGGGTGCAATCTCAACATAAATAACATCAGTCCTGGATTTGTTGCAACCGTGGAGAAGGCACTCTAGACATAAAAAAGGGAGTATTATGCACCTTTAGGCAAATTGGAGCTGCATATAATGATGAACCTGCATGTAAGGTGATGAGAAGCAATTGGAGGCTACCCTAATCAAGTCATTACTTCAACAATATACCTCAGATAGGTCATATCATTGATGTATCTCAATATATTGTCAACAACAATAACATCCACCTTCAAACCTGTCACAAATGATGGCAACCTTGTTTCAATACTGAAAAAAAGGTAGGTCGGAACGATTCTTTTATTTTGAAAGAAGTAAGGTCGGATTGATGGTTGTACTCCTAAATTTTGTTGAATATGTTAATCCAACAAAATGGCCATTTTGATTTTTGCACCACTTAATTTAGTGTTCTTCCCCTTGGCCTTTTGAAATTTTTTTGATGCAATTTATGTAACTTCGATTATTCAAATTCATGATATAGAAATCCTTGATACACATTTTGTATGTACCTCAAATGATAGATGGATAGTGTGGCCTACCCCAATACTTATCTATGTTGAGCATATTTACAGTAGAAAATGTGTTTTTCTCAAACAATGTGGCCCTTTTGAGCTTTTTGAGGTGCCTCTTGTTACTCTTACAAAAGTTGTAATAGTAATAGCATAACTCGTAGGAATGCATCTACTTGAAGGGTCATACAAGCTTAGCCTAGTTTTATAGTATTTTAGGATTCTAACTAGAAGGACATCTTCCTTATCTTCTTAGGTGTCAACAATGTTGAAATATCCATAAACAAGCCAAGGAGTTTAAGGGAGTTCATCCACTATCCATCTTTGCAAAAGTGAAACTTTATTCAATTTCAATGGTTGCATATATATTTTCTATCCCAACATGTTTCCATTTTAGATTCAACATGATACAAACTAGCCTTTATGTGTTGTTAGTTCCCCAATACACAACAACACCAACTAGATAAGCTGACACAAGGTTCACTACTTCTTGTTGACCTTCATAGGTATAGGTGAATATGGTTGTGTTTTGTCAAATATAGTTCAACGAATTCTTCAATAGAAATCCTAATCACCTTCATTTCTTGTAATAAAAACCATCAAGAATTTGAAACATATTCCTAATAATAAGGTGCATAATGTTTCTTAGGGGATAGTTTTCATCTTGAAATTCCACAATGTTACCTTCATTGAGTGAGAGTAGTGACAGAATCCATATTGTATAAGGCAATGCTATCATTCAAAATGACTAGAATATCGAAAAACTTCGAGGTTGATGGCCCCTAATGAACATGTGCAAATTAATTGCGCATGGTATAGAGCTTCTTTGGTGTTTAGAGGCACCTATGGGCCTATTCAAAGCCATTGCAACAAAATATGATGACTTGTTGGCTTGAATATTTTGGGTTGTTGTATACTTGTAGTGTTATTGGTGTGAGACTTCTTATGAATCACTTAAATCTATACTCTCCAATGTGATTGTTTCCTTGGGCAATTGATCGACTGTGAGGTACTTAATTGAATGGAAATTGGGTTAGGTAATACTTGGCCACTAATGGACAATCATGAATCTTATGGTTTATGCTTTGGGTCTTGAAGCAAGTATTAGGTATTTTGATGTCCTCCATTTGTTATTTGAACATTTTATCTCAATTGTCACTATGTCTGATTTTTGTTTGCCCCTCTTAAATTTAACATGAGAAGATGACCTTTGTGGTTTAGACAGTTGGTTAGCTTTAGAATTATTCCTTGATGTGAGTGATGTTTGATGTTTCCTTTCCCTTTTTCCATCCCATTAGTTTCCAAAATCAAACGGTTCTTCATATGTTTGTAGCAAATTTATCTTGATTTGACTGAAGCTCCTAGTACATCTAATAGATTGTTCTGTTAGTAGAGACTGTTGAAGATTAAAAACGTTTAATTTTTTCCCAGACAATTATAGTGAACCTATATGTGGTGTTGAAAAATCTAACCTCAACCTCTTTGATGATGGAGTAGAGAAGGACAAATTCGAGCTTCTCTTCTTGAAGCCTTTTTTATATGCTTAATAATCTCAACATAAACCAATTGATGCCTCCCTCAAAGAGTCTATAAGACTACAATTTTTTTCAAACCTCAAGTTTGTGAAAACGACGACAATATCTTACACAAATGATAAGAGAATAATAAAAGATCAACAAGAATTAGTGTCACTTGAAACATAGAACATAGAAACTAATGATAAAGAAGATGATGGTGTTCTTGTTGAAGACATTAGGTTAATATATGCCTCCTTGTTGAGTGATCACAAAAGGATAAGAAATTGGGTCAAAGTTGGAGGTGAACCAAACCATTTGATAATTTTTCTCCAAGTGGAAAGAGAGGAAAGGTCCAAAATCCATTCAAGTTTAATATGCTTGGTTGGAGAAAAATACTTTATCAGATTGATCAAAGTAGAATGCAATCCATTTAATGCCACCCTATTAGGAAATTGACAAGAGAATAACCAAGGATGAACAACATTAGCATCAATTGAAGCACATATAATAGAAATTAATGATAAAGAGAAAGGAAACAATATCTTTAGGTAAGTGTTTTGAGCCTTGTCTCACTATATTTACAAGACAATTTCAAAGGATTCATCATATCATTGAGGAAGGCATCATTAGAGGAAATTTCAACTCAAAATGGGCCTCCTAAAAAGAATGAATAAAATAATAGTTAAAATAATAAAATAATATTTATTAATTTTGGAGGAAGAAAAGAAAAAAACTACTTTTTTGTGTGTATTTTTGGCATATCTCCCTATGTTTTTACTCAAATTTCGATTGGGAGAGCTTGTTGGATGCGGAATTAAATTATGAATCCAACGAGTACCGACTCGGCATAATTTTGATGGACCCCGCTACCCCAAAAACAAGAAATTCCTGAAAAATGTGATGATGACATCATCATCACATTTTTCAAGTATTTCTTGTTTTTGGGGTAGAGGGGTCCATCAAAAGTATGCCGAGTAGGTACTCGTTGCATGCGTAATTTAATTCTACATCCAACGAGCTCTCTTGATAGAAATTTGAGTAAAAACACAGGGAGATATGTCGAAAATACAAACAAAAAAAGTAGTTTTTTTATGATACCTATCCCCAAATTTATATTAAAAAAGTGTTTATGGAATTTGAATCAAAGTTAAAAGGCCCATTTTGAGTTGAAATTTCCTCTAATTCAGACACAGTTAATTTAAGAGCCTTTTGATTTGTGTGGAATAGTCTTTTTTGGTTCTTTCTACTATGGGATAGCCTTAGGGTTTCCTTAGGGTTGAAGATTAATATGGGTAAACAAGTTAGCATTGCATTAGGGTTTAAAATTAATATGGGAAAACAAGAATCATCATGACAAGCTAAAAATGAATAAATCAGCAAAGATTACAGACTGATATAAATGTATTTAACACATTGTTTTCATTCCTGAATGTGCCAAGTAGCAGATATGGAAATGTCATCTCTTCACCACCATGGATTAAACATTTATATATGATTTCTGTAGGTTACCACTGGGAAATATGACTCCAAGAATGCCTGTAACAGCTGGTTTGATTTCTTCCATTGTTTTGGTGGTATCTACTTGAAATATCCCAATTCTGTTCAAGTTAGCGTTGCCTTAGGGTTGAAAATTAATATGTTGATGTTATACCATAACTTACTCTCCAATATTGTCTTAAATATGGGATGGAACATTGTAAAATCATATTTCCAAATCAACACTACCTTCTAGGGTTCCATATTCATCTACAAGGCAGAACTTTTGACATGAAGATACATACAAGATCGACATAAAATTGTGTTGCTTTTAGCAGTATGGGTTAAAAATAGAAGAGTACAAATCAAGGATAAGTTGGGGATAATATTCATTATAAAAGGACCTTTGGGTAGGAAGATAAGGGCATCATTTTATCCTCCATTGGAGTCCTTCAACCATTCATCTATCTCCCCTTCATTCGTAGGTCTCAAAATATTTAATTTGGGAACAAAGTACTTATACAGTTCGATCAAAGCCATCAACTGTGCAAGGTCCTAAAAGTAAGGATATTGTTTCATGTTTCACTTTTGTTGTCTAAAGTAAGAGTGAAAAGTTAGGAATTACCAAAGCTAGTCATTATGTGCAAGTGGACTTAATGTAGGGAGAGAAGTCATGTCTACCTTTTTTTTCTTGAATGGGAGCAATGATGAAACCTCAATAGTGTTTTATAGATGGATATTTAATAACCGTCTATAATATTCATGACTTAGTCATAAGACATTCTAGTGTAGTGTTGTAGGATTGCCACTATGCAAATAAGGCATTGACTTGATGGTCACAATCCCATTAGTATGATAAATTATGGGAGAGATAAAAACATCCCTACACAAATATTAACCGATAAGTATGGCTTTGGTGTATCATTTGGAGAATAACATCCTATAAAAATAGTTTTTATTATGACTCTTAAAGGGTCCTACATGAGATCTGGGCATTTTTAGGCCCTTGATATTTCAATCTTAAGAATCCATAAACAATAGGTATGTGCACCCTAGAAATTATGGAAAAGATCATAAAACATATTAGGTAAAATGGATCATCATCTACAAAATCACAACAACATTCATGGGACCACTAAAAACCACTTAAAACCATAAAAAGTAAGGGTTACAAGAACACCGAGTGTAGAGTAAGGAGAGAGGAGTGGCCAAGAAAGTGAATAATCGGGCCAATGTAGAGTGGAGAAGTCACCTAAAACTTTAGAAGAAGATATTAACCAAGATTCCTTGAAAAAGGAACTCATGTCAAAGATGCGTTTTGAGGTAAGTGACCAACTTAACAACACTATATCACTTCTATCCGAAGTAAATGTAGATGAATGTGAAGATATGTTCTTTCAAGGAGATAGTCCATTAAAGGAGAACCTCCAGGCCCTCTACAGACATATATTAGCATAAATTTCATTTTATATTTGCTGCATATGCATAATAGTTCGTCTCAAGCTTGACAACATTGAAAGGCCAAATTCCAATGGGCACAAGAATACATATGAAGTTTGTGAATGGAAAAAGGGAATTTGGAACTCCTCTGAATTAAGTTTTTGTAGTGTTTGTTGTTATGGATTACAAAGACCTATGCATTGGCTCCTTGAATGTAATGAGGACCGACAACATTAGACATAGACTCATTAAATATGCAAATATTATTGTTGAAAGGGGGTTAGGCCAGTAATAAGAACACCTACAAATCCAAATACACAACCACCATAATCTCCCCAACATTCTACATGTCATCATACTTGCTATATGTGATGTATGTTTCTAACATATTTCTAGAGATGTGAAAGCATTGGTGAGAAAGCATAGTTCCCATCCATGTATATTGCCAAATCCTTTAGGAACACACATTTATAATACATTATATAAATATTTGTGAGCATATCATAGTGCCCATGTATAACATGATATTTTGTGAGCCTACCCAATACATGTTAGGAAAAGGAAATGCAAGCAATAAGTGAGAATGGAGACTTGTATGTAACTAAAAGAGAGGCATACATTCGAATTTTTAAAGCTACCAAGTTCCCACACCTATTACCCAAACTCATTCTTGACAAGCATTTTCTTTAGGAAGTAGGAAAATTTACAAGGTTTTTGCTTATAAGTCTTTCCAAGTTTTTTGCTGGTATTTTGCTATGTTTTTGCCAAAAAAAAATTCGACCATGGTGCAAGTAGAATCAAACATGTATTTTTTAGACCTATATTCCTCCAACACAGGGAGTTTGGGAAGGCTAGAGGAAAGTGAGACATCCAGTAGGTCTACAAGGGATAGATCAACTAGATGTCAAAAGATCGGAAGAAAATTCAATAAACACATGGAATTTTTTCTCAAAGGAGGGGGGTCATGTTCCTATGATGATGAGACAGTTGGAGACATTGACATGCCCTTAAGGTACAAACACCTACTGAAACAATGGGTTCCTAGGGATCTTCCTCAAGTAAACCCTAATTTTTGTGTGAATGAGAGGATATATAGAATTGCACCTTCGTCATTGCATGGATTTGGGTTGTTTTTCATGGACGGCATAAAGGTTGGATACATAAGATGTACAGAATTGATGGAGTATGTTGGACCCTCTTACAACTACAATGGTTGGATGCACCTGGTCCAATATACACGAAGTATTCATAGGTATGGGTTGTCAACAAATTATATACAATTGAAAGACACAACTCAAAATAAAGGGGCAACATTGTACATAGGCGGAAGTCCAAAAACAACTAGTAATATTGCAAGGTTTATAAATAGTACACAACCAGGGTCTACACTTAAGCAACCCAACTACATATTCCAGTCGTAATAAAAGCTAATAAAGCAGATAAGATTCCACCCAGGTAACAGACGCTGAATGAAATGTATTGCTCATGCGCTGAATCGTGAACTCTTGAGTTAGAGTTGTTATTTTAGTATTTAGAAAGTATTGGCCCTAATCATTGGTTAAACTCCCTCGTAGATCTGGCTCACCCCTTCTGCTCTCATTCTCAAATCGAAATGACAATTTATGAATAGCAGAATTAGTGTTCATTCTCTATTAAGGCTTATACCTTCTTACAGTTGTGAATAGCAGGTAAAGCGGGGTGTTTTTTCCTCCTTCACTTTATTTGATGGAATTGTAGGTGCTGTGAAGGAAACAGTGTCTTTGTATGTGCAATTAAATCAATAGCTGCTGGCGAAGAACTGCTTATTAATTGCAATTTGAATCATGTCGATACAAACATGGTTAGTATGGTTTTGTTACATCCAACAATTTAACCAACCTTTCATTAATATATAATTATAATTTTCTACTTTTCTGGTTTCGTTAGGTAATTTTTAGTATGTTTTTTATGTAGAGTTCTCTTAGGGGCACCTCTCTCTCCGTAGATGTTTGTAGACCTGATTCAAGGTGGCAGGTATACATTGATATTGCCAATGTAATAAATTTAGGATGGACAAACAAATATGTTGTTATGTATTCATTAGTATATTTGGTTTGTTTATATAATTTTATCTGTTTTCCATGCAGAGTGTTGATCAGGGAAGCCAACCGGCTCTTGATCAGCTGACTATAGCGTCAGGGAAACAGGAAAACATGAATGTAATTCTCCATTTCAAATAATTTAAAATCATAAACATGTATATCGTGTAGCATAATGTTTATTTTGTTATGTATTTTTTCGTTTTTATGTTTGTGTTCATGATGATAATGTTATCTACCTTTTTTGCAGGTTGAATGGGGAAATTCCCCAACTGTTTATCAGACGACTAGAGCCTTGAGGCAGCTTATAAACCTAAATGTAATTACACATTCTAAATACTTCAAAAATGTACACATATAAAACATGTATTTGTTAGCTTTTACATATTGCGTTCATTGTAATAATGTTCTCTACTTTTTTTGCAGGTGGCTGATTGGGGTAAGTCCCCTACTATTGATCAGATCACACCCTCGTCTAGGATTCAGGAAATCCAAGATGTAATCCTATCAATCTATCATGATAGACAATTTTTTTAATATAATTGTTTTCGCACACTATTTCTTCAAAGACTAAGCAACATTTTATATATTTCTATTGCAAACAGGGGATTCGGTTTATGAAACACTGTCTCAACACTCTTTATAGAATGAGGTCTCCCAATTGATGAGAGATAGTTAAATTAGAGGGTTTGCAGACTCGTTGAGGGTGCTACAGAAGACCCCATAAAAACAAAATAAGGAACTAATTCTTCTGACATTAACAGTTCCACAAACAGAAGAGATCGAAGAAAAGATTCAATTGTTGTTACAGATACGTAAACAATTGTAAGTAAGTTCTCGAATAATAATGTAAATTCATTTAGAACTTTATAATATTTAATTTTATATGCTATTAAACTTTTAATACAATGGTTTGAATTTACAACATGTTATGGAGCTTTGCAGTGCTGGTCAAGGAAATGTTTGTCCCAGTGACCAAACAACTCCACGTAACCACCTAATGCTCCCATATTGTCAACTGAATAGTCAACAACATGCTCTGTGACTCCTGCGAGGCCCACAGAGGGTGTAGCCGATGCTACCCCACCCACAATAGATGTTGCAAAAGAAGGGATGGTTGCAGGGTTAGATAGAGAGCACTAGTACAAAAGCGCGGATTTTTCCATGGAGGTTTTCCACGTTTCTTACTTTTTGGTGTAAAATCCGATGTAACAGGAATGAGGCGTCGCTGTATCCACGCCTAGCCATCGCTGTATCCATGCCTGGACTCTTAGACATCACTGTATCCACGCCTAAACTCTTGGACGTCGTTGTATCCACGCCTAACCGTCTCTATAGCGACGGAACCGTCTTTTGTTGACTTTTTACAACGGTCAAGTTGACCTAGGGCGCAATTTCCCTTGGAAAGTACCTTGAAGGCATTTCCATAATAAAGAGACATATGGAATTCTAAAGATCTCAAAAAATACAATGGATGTTTATGAATAAATAATACCAAATACATATCTATCTTAAGATAAGGCAGAGTGTCACTATAGGCTACTAAAGAAAATCAAAATCTTTGGAAAAGAAACTAGAGTCAACAAGCCATGGGGTATGTATGCATAAATAAATTAACATCAAGGAAGGTATTGAAATTAAGGGGTAGGAGAATGTAACACTCATGTTAAAGCCCCCATATTGTAACATAATTGTAAATTTGATATGGATGAGGGCCAAGTATATGTAATTGCAACTAAACAATTAGTAATAAAATATGAAGCTAGCTACAAACGGGGAGAGAACATTGAGAAGAGATGGAGGACTATAAATTCATGAGAGGGGAAGGTGCGTGAGAGGAGAATAGAGTGTTGGTGTCATGACATTGTAGCTTAACCATGTCTTGGACCCTAAAAATATTCTCTAAATCTTAACTTTTTCCTAGGACCTTGGTCATGGGGATTAATTCTTTAATTTTATCATGATTAATGATTTTTTTTATAAAAGGTTTTCAGGGAAAGATCTAAAGATTTTATATAGTCATTGGGAGAAGGCATTCCATTCCTCATGGAGAAGGATTCCATTCCAAGAGTTTTGCCCCTTATTTATATTATTATTATTATTATAATAAATAACTATGTTTTTTTCGTTAATAATCATAATTTTGCAGCAAAAGGTTTCCCGCTTAAAGAGAAGAGGGAAAATGGAAATAGAGACCCAATGGTTGATTCGAAGGCTGAGTGAGTGAGTGAGAGCAGAGGCCGGGAACAAAATCGGAATTGGAATTGAAATGGAGAAGAAGATGAAGACTAACAATGGCTCATCGGCGACGGCACCAACAGGGTGTTACAAGTGTGGAAGGTTGGGTCATTGGTCTCGGGACTGCACATTTGCTCCAACTACATCTAGGCCCCCCAATTCCCCCCCCTCCTCCTCCACCTCAACATTAGGAGGAAAGCAGTAGCAGCAAGAGACCCCCTCAGCCGAAGCTCCCAAGGTGAAAAAACTGCCTCACACCTGTCCAAAGCTCACTGCCGATCTCCTCCTCTCCAACGACGGCCTCGATTATGTTCTTGAGCACATCCCCCACATGCTTCACCTCAAGGGCCTCGGTCATGAGGTCCATTATCCTCCCTTTTTTTTAATTGGTTTAGGAATTCGCTTTTGGTCTCAACAAATTTGATCCCTCAAAATTGGATATTTACAGTAGTGACTGATACTATTGCATGGAATGTCTTACCTCATGGTAATGAGCTCTGCATTTAAGTAGCATGTTATATGTTTTGTATGTCTTAGTAATGCCATAAAGTAAAAGCTTATTATTCTCATAATAAGTACATGAAATGTGTTGACAAAGTGCATTTGTTACAGAACTGTTTCAGAGATTGTTTCGACAAGACCTTCTAGTTGCAAGTCTCTTCCGAAATTTCTTGCTTGCAGAACGCATCATGCGCACTGCAAACTGTTCTCCCATTTCTTTTCCACATTTGCCACCTACTCATCAACATCCCATGTGTTAATGTGTTTTGGAAATCTGAAATCTTACTTTCATCATTAATGTCCATGTCTAAATGGTTTGTTGATTGAGCTTATTATTGCATCTACTTGTCTAGGGATGCATGGGATATGGCAACATAAATTTTCCTTTCTCAGCTTCCAACTTTGCTCAATGATCCAAATGTGGAGTTTCAAGTAGGTTCCTAACAAGCTGAATTGTATTTGTTGTGTGCATTCTGCATAATGTATTTTCCATAGTTGCATGGGAACTCATCTCGACTGCTGGTTTCAACACCTTTTTCACTAGTTCCCTCGTTCCAGAGAACATTGGAACATGTATGGAAGGTTCCTATATGGAAGGGAGCATCATTGGAAATGTTTGGAACATTCCCAATGTACCTAGTCCAAATGGGGGCATTCAGAGAGCTTTTGGCCTTTTGCATGATTGAAAAACTCTTTAAAAGTGAAATAGATATAAATTTGCATATCTTAAATAGTTAAAACAAAAATGATCCTAAACAGTTGAGGTCTAGTGGAATCCTTTTTGCAAACTCTTATATAAGCCATGCATAATCTCTTCTAACTTGTAACTTCCTTTTCATTTTCTAGGCAAGTCCTTTCTTCACAGAACAACTAACGACCTTCGAAGTGTGGCTGGAACATGGATCTGAACGGAAAAAGCCACCAGAGCAGCTTCCTATTGTTCTTTAGGTGAATCCTATGACTCTGGAAGTAATCATTTTATCTCCATCCAAAATCATTACTGATAAATTTTGCATGCTATTTTGTGTCATGTACTTAATAGTACAATTCAGACATGCTATTGGCCACAGATTTCTCCTATGTACCGGTATATTCGGGTATTTTAGTTACTGTGAATTAGCATTAAATGAGAAATACATACACAAAGTGTATGAGTAACTTACATTCATCATTGCTGATTTACTTCTGCATGCCACATTCCCTTTTTGTTTTCTTGGTTACCTTTTAGTCTGGAGATGCTGTGTGCATTCTGTATAATGTATTTTCCATAGTTGCAGGGGAACTCATTCCCACTGCTGGTTGACTTGTTTATCTAGGTCCCTTGTTCCAGAGAACTTTAGAACATGCAAGGAAATTTTGATTGGCAGGGAACAGCATTGGAAATGTTGGGAACATTCCCAATGTTTCTGGTCCAAAAGGAGAGCATTTAGAGAGCTTCTGGGCTATCTGGGCCACAACAAATGCCAAAACGGGCCTGTTTTGGTGGCATATCAGTCAAGGGTATACCGTCATGGGTCCAGCCTGCTTAATGGATTCCCTAAATACAAGATAACAACAAAGAGTTAAGAAGCCCCAATCTTGAGCCCATAGACAAAAAAATAAAGCCCCCTCATTTTCTCCATGTGTTTATCATGTATCAAGCAAGATGTTAGTTTGAAGTTGTTTTCATTTAGTTTCTACAGACTTCTGTTCTTTTCATAATGGACCGAGACAGTTGCAAACAAACCCCTGCCTATGTGACAAGTGTTAATACTAGACGTGGTGGATATGATGGATGCCTATGCAAGGTTGAAGTTTGTGGCCATTGTGTTAGGGTTATCTTCACTAGGGTAGTTTATCATTTGGGTAAATTTGTGCATTCAAGGAAGCCATGCCCCTGTTTGGCAATCCAATCCCTCAAGCCTTCCTTGAGGCAGAATATCATTGCACATAGAATAGGGACGTGCTGGACAGCCTAATACTGGTTTGGGAACCAACTTAATTTCTTGTTTTACTGCAGGAACTTGAACATTCAAATTGGTTGACTGAAGTTATCTGGGTCATTTCAAGAATGTAATTTTTGTAGCAATTACTTGATCTATATGGACAATGGTTTCGTTCTAGGATAGACTTGCTGCTTCCCACACATGAACTCATCACACCCATTTTTTCTGGTCTTTACATAAGGAGATTATGGGAAAAATTATGATAGAAGCAAAAGGTTTTAGGAGGCTTTAACAAATATTTAAAAAAGATAACCATGAAATTGCTGAGGCACGACAAGTTTTATGAACTGCCTGTCAGCAAAAGATTTGTTGGGTTGCTTTCAAGGCCAGGTGTGTCAGAGACAGACATTTTAGACCTATGTAGCTATTGTTTGTTGCAACTCTGAACGGTGTTATGTGTTTGACTGACTGTTGGCACTGGACTTGGGTTATTCTTATTTAATATTTTTCCTAGTACATTATGCAATCCTAGTTTGCTATTTTATGGGCCAACTTTTACCTACCATTTCCTTGTTTTGAACTTGGTTTCTTCATTACCTTGTTTCCCAATTTTCTTATTGTGTTGTTTCACTATCCACATAAGTTTCCAGTCTTTGAAATTAAGGAGTCAAGCTTTATACAACGTTTTGTTAAAATCCTTATAGTTCTTCCGTTGCTTGGATGATAGTTGAAAGTTTTTATGTATTTCTATTTTCATTAGTAACTATAGTGAGAGCCATGGTGTTGCTTGGATCTGTAAATGCTTGTCCATTTGGTTGGTAAGCCTGTTTAAAATTTAAATATTATGCTATTAGGAATTTGAATAATAAAGTTAGTCTGTCCACTTGATGGCCATTATGTGCAGAAGATCAAAATTGGAAGTTGGGTTAATCTTAGTTAGATACTAGAAACTTTGTGAATTGATACATTTGGAAGTATTTTAAGCCTGTTTACATGCATGCGTATGTTCCACTTCTGCCTCTATCTCTACTTAGACTGTGACTGTGGAGTAGGCCACTCTACATTGTACTGATAGATATAGTCATATAATTTTTCCTTTTAATTTCATGTTAATATGTAGCTTCTTTCCTTACTCTTTTAGCTTTTAGCTGTTAGGAATTGAGTTGGCACTCTCATTATTTATCACTACTAATATACTGCACCTCCCTGTACCTGCTGCCACCTCAGTGAAGACTACCGGCAGCCTGCTGCTGCCTTCGTGGGTTGCTTCTACCTTGGCAGCCTGCTGCTGCTACCTCAGACTCCACACGGTGAGCTCTGGTCCCACCACTATGAGCTGCTACTGCTGTAGATAGCCCCCACCATGAGCTCTGCTCTCACCACCAAGAGCTACTGCTGCTGTAACAAGCCTTGACCATGAGCTGTAGCATCTCTGATGCTACTGCTCCTCACCACTGAGACTACCCTCCACCGTGAGCTGATATGTGCTGTGAAGGAAGAATCCTAGTAGGCTTGGAGCTACCACACTAGGGAAGAGATAAAGAATAAAAACCTAGCCACGAATTTTCCTCAGTCAAACACAACTGCGATGAAGAAGACTTCAGTCAATGAATTGTTTTGGAGCAGTCAAGTGATCTTAGATGACGATAAAATGTTTTGGATGATTGGTGATTATGATTTTTCACTAACAGAAATGCCAGTGGATATCCTTAATGAAAGGCATGAAAGCATAGAAGTAGTTTATAACCAGTTTTTTGAGAAACCATGAATCCTTTCTAGCCTTGAAATCTCCATGACCAACAAGATATACAACTCTTGATTCTTTAGCTTCATGCAGAGATGAAAGATGATACTCAAGACTTGGATCTTCATCTTTTTCCTCACCTCACTTTGATACTTCAAAACACTTCCATAGTTCCAAATGTACATCACAAGAAGGAAGCAGGTGGCAAAAGCCAGTGGAAGCCAACCACCTTGCCCCACTTTCATCAAGACTACAGAAAAATAAGTCAGCTCAATTGATCCAAATAGAACAGGAAAGCCAATTGCAAGGAGTACGTTTTTCTGCCATATAAGAACCATGACAAGAGTCACTAGGCTTGTAGTCACCATCATCACCCCTACCTCTGCAATACCTGCAATCAAAAAGAAAATTGATAAGCCAAGTTCTCCCAGGATTAAGGCTCTAGATAAGAAGTGAAGGTATACATTGACATCTTTGAGGCTGTTGATAGGATGAGGAATCATTGCACTGTTGATAGATGATATAATGTAATATTGAATATGGATTATATATATTATATATAATTTATATGGTGTATAATATGTATATATTAGTAGCATATGTATATATAATGAATGTAATAATATAATAGTATGTGTATAGTGTATTATGAAAAAAAATTATAGTGCACCTCATTCTGTTCATTGAATTATAGTTTCTCATTGCATTGCAAGAGCTTAGCACAGCTTATACAGTGCAGGTTTTTATTTTAACCAAAAACAGTGGAAGGAAGCAGAGACAATAGATAAGAGAATGAAATTTTCCAGATATACGCTGTTCACTCAAGGGATGAATAATATATTACAGAAAAAGGATAAATAATGTACAACATCCATAAATAGTGAATTTATACAAAGCAATAAAGGCATCACCTAAACAAAGCCCAGAATTTGAGACTATACTCATATCGGCAACAAGCGTTCTACCTAGTTAATCAACTTCCACAAGCAAGACATTCATCTTTATTCTCCAATGAACATGCCATATGAGCTAGCTTTTTTTCTACATCTTCAGTCACAGGTTTTATGCTCTCCTGCTTTATGTTAGTTGCATCCACAGTAAACTTGATTGCATCCGCTGCAGCCCGTGTACGTAAATAATACATTCCAGTTTTCAGGCCCTTTGACCAAGCATAAAAATGCAGAGAAGTAAGCTTTCCAAAGTTAGGCTAGTCCATGTGAATATTAAGGCTTTGGCTCTGATCTATATAACAGCCACGATTAGCTTCCATGTCCAGAAGTGTCCGCTGTTTAATCTCCCATACAGTCCTGTAAATAGCCTTAAGTTCCTCTGGAATCTCGCTGATGTTTTGAACTGAACCATTGTGATAGATGACTTCATTCTTCAAAGCAGGAGACCATAGCTCCATGTCAGTTAAATCATGAAGAAGATGTTTGTTCACCACCACAAATTCACCACTCAACACTCTTCTACTATAAATATTTGATGTATAAGGTTCAAATCACTCATTGTTCCCAAGAATTTGACTATTTGATGCAGTTGGCATAGGAGCAACAAGAAGAGAGTTTCTCACGCCATGTTTCGCTACCATGTCCCTTAGCAGAGCCCAATCCCAACGATCAGAAGGTTTTACACCCCACATATCTGGTTGAAGTATTCCCTTACTCACAGGGCTCCCAAAGTAGGTTTCATATGGACCTTCCTTCATAGCAAGCTCAACAGATGCTTTAAGACTATGCTAATAAATTGTTTCAAAAATATCCTTGTTCAACTTTTGGGCCTCTTCTAATTCAAATGGCATTCCAAGTAGTATAAAGGTGTCAGGAATACCCTGAACACCTATACCAATTGGCCTATGTCACATATTTGATAGTTTTGCAGTTTCCACAGGATAAAAGTTTACATCAATTATCTTATTGAGGTTGATAGTAACTGTTGATGTGATCTCTGCTAATTTATCAAAATCAAAGTAACAATTCCTCCAATCTCTGCTACCAAATAGCTTAGAGGGTTGAGACTCGAGGGTCATGCCCTTTTCTCTGACAAATCTAGGCAATGCAATAGATGCCAAGTTACAGACTGTAGTTTCTGTTGGACCTGTATATTCGATAATCTCTGTGCAGAGGTTAGAAGATTTGATGGTTCCCAGATTCTGCTGATTGCTTTTCCTGTTACAGCTGTCCTTAAAGAGCATGTATGGATTTCCTGTTTCTATCTGAGCTTCCATAATATAAAACCAAAGCTTCTGTGCCTATACAACCTTTTTTGCCTTACCCTCTTACTCGTATTTCATGTACAGTTTCTCAAATTCTTCACCCCAACAATCAGCAAGCACAGGTGCTTCATTGGGACAAAATAATTTCCATGTAGAATTCTCCTGGACCCTTTTCATTAAGAGGTCTGGCACCCAAAGAGAAAAAAATAGATCACGTGCTTTGTTCTCTTCCTTCCCATGGTTCTTTCTCAAATCCAGAAACTCAAAAACATCTGCATGCCATGGCTCTAAGTACATGGCAAAGGCACCCTTCCTCTTGCCTCCACCTTGGTCAACATATCGAGCAGTATCATTGAATACCCTCAACATTGGCACAATACGATTATATGTGCCATTTGTTCCTCGGATATAACTGCTAGTTGCATGAATGTTATGCACTGAAACACCAAGTCCTCCTGCTTATTTGCTTATTACAACACACTCCTTTAAAGTATCATATATTCCCTCAATGCTATCATCTTTCATGCAAACAAGGAAGCAACTACTCATCTGTGGCCTTGGTGTCCCAGCATTGAAAAGTGTCGGAGAAGCATGGGTGAACCAACGTTGTGACGATATATGATAAGTGTTGATAGCTGAATCAATGTCATTCTTATGGATTCCTACAGCAACCCTCATTAACATATGTTGAGGCCTCTCAATAACAACTCCATTGGTTTTTAAAATATATGATCTCTCCAATGTCTTAAAACCAAAGTAGTCGTAATCAAAATCCCTGTCATAGATGATTTCACTATCCAAACGTGTTGCATTCTTCATGATGATTTCATAAACATCATCTGCAATCAAAGGAGCCTTCAAACCAGATCGTTTATTAACATGAGCAAACATTTCCTTTATTGTCTCAGAGAATGATTTCTTTGTATTTTTGTGAAGATTGGAAACTGTGATTCTGGAAGCCAACTGTGCATAATCGAGATGGTTTGCAGTAATGGCAGCAGCAGTTTGACAAGTATCTATCCTGTCCAGTTTCTGCTTATGGCTCTGATGACCTATTTTGCTACTAACACAATCCCTCAAATACTAATATCTGTCAGCCCAGTCCTTCCATCCTTTCTGGACAATTAGAGGTCCTAGGAAACTGACTATCCCTTTCTGGACAATTAGAGGTCAGAGTTCCAAGTACAGACTCTATAAGCTTAAAAAATCTACAGACTCTATGGTACATTAGTGGTGTTAATAATATGCATGAAAACTCTCTTTTTTGGCTATAACTTATAGTTCGACTCTTGTTTTTCCCAAATAGTTTTGATTCTTCCCTCTGTTTTTAAAATTTATTATAAAAATATTTCAATTTTCTTTTTGTGCTTGTTGTTTCCCTTCCGTATTTGGATGCTGGTTTTTCAAAAATGTGGTGAATTCGTATCAGGATCTAGATTTGTATCTCTATGTTGGTAACTTAGCTGTTTTTATCATCGATGTTGTGTCAATCTTCTTGATTGATATCTCATGAACTTAGATAAATGTTGCTCCAGATTGTTGAGGACATTCACCTGCAGATGAAATGCATGTTTCACATTTTCGCATTTTGACATGGAGATTAATTATATATATGCCTGGAGCATATGATGGCATCAGCTTCAGAAGTATTTTATGTATCAAGAAATTTAAAGCTCAAGCTTGATTGAAGCCAATATTTTAGCTTAAAAACTGCTACTCAATTTACTTGCTCACATATCATGGGTGCATGCCCAAATGTCCATTCTATAAATGATTTTTTTGATGAGATACTTCTTGTTTGAAACAGTAACAGATTCACATTTACTTTTATTTGTGCCCTACTTCAAAAGATCGTTTGTAGCATCATGCTTTTTGTATCTTCTCTTCAGATGTAGTCTATGCTGTCTGTGGGGCCTTGAATCTTACACTATAAATTTTACTCAACTTTTGATCTATTAGAAGTGTCTATAATAGTTAATTTACATTTTATATATTTATGCAGAGTGCAGCTTGGGGAGTGCATTAAAAGTATTATTAATGCAGACTATCCAGAGCATTGGCCTACCCTTCTTATCTGGGTCAAGCGTAATTTGCAAGATCAGCAAGTATATGGTGCTTTATATGTGCTGAGAATTCTTTCAAGGAAGTATGAGTAAGTATTCTGCTGCAATACAACGTATTGTTCTGGATTTCATAATTACCTTCCATTCTTTTTACTAAACTAATTAAAGGTTTGTCAGCATGCAAAGTATTTGTCTCAATTTTCAATACAGTTTATATATACTCTTACTTTGTGTATGTCAAGGTTCAAGTCAGAGGATGAGTGAACTCCTGTATATCTCATCATTGATGAGGCTTTCCCACCTTTACTTAACATTTACAACCGCCTTTTTCAAATTCCGAGCCCTACGATAGAGATAGCAGAGCTGATCAATCTCATCTGCAAAATCTTCTGGTCATCCATTTATGTATGCAAGATGTTACTTTCAACACCCAGAAAGCCTCTTCTATATTTATATCTGAATATAGCTTATCTGATTTGGATGTTGAATTAAGGTTGATGACATTGCTGTGCAGCTAGAGGTCCCTAAGCAACTGTTTGATCCCAATGTCTTTAATGCTTGGATGGTCCTATTTTTAGCTATGCTGGAAAGGCCAGTTCCTCCCGAGGGACAACCAACTGACCCAGAGCAATGGAAGTCTTGGGAATGGTGGAAAGTAAAGAAGTGGACTGTGCATATCATGAACCGCTTGTACACTCGGTGAGTTAAGGGAAGACAATTAGGATTGTGTTTCTGTATACAATAAGTTACATGGATTTAAAGGTGTTATTGGACATTTAGATGTCAGTTCACAACTTTTGGTAATTGACAGAAAGCCTTCTTATGATTATGAACTTGATTCACAGGATTTGTGGTAGTAATTCATTTAGATGATCTAAGGGTACTTTTGATGAAAGTTCTGCATTAGATAATGGCATCGGCATCACAACAAGGATTTACTGAAAAAATTTATTTGTATTATTATATTTTGGTCACAATATATAGGTCTCTGATAAAAATGTAATCATCAGCTGTAAATAGATGCCTCAAATTTTCTTAATCATGATGCCAAATTATGCTATATCACTATCGTTATTGTGTCGCAGATTTGGAGACCCAAAGCTTTTAAAACCAGAGAACAAGCCTTTTGCTCAAATATTTCAAAAGCATTATGCAGGGAAGATTTTAGAGTGTCATTTGAATCTGTTGAATGTCATTCGACAGGGTGGCTACCTTCCAGACAGGGTGACCAATCTTGTCCTTCAATATTTGAGTAGCAGGTAGGTCTTTCAATTATTTTCGTCTGTATAAATGGTCTCTTATTGGAAGCTTGTTACTATCCAAGTTGAGACATAGGTAGGATATGTTGTCTAGCAAATGTACTTGTGTTCAGGATCTGCTTCTTGTTTTGTCAACACCAAATGCTTTTCTGATGGAGTTTTGGCTGCTTTTATTCACCAGGATTCCTCTATTTTGGCTCAACTGGGTTTGCCAGATATGTGATTACCAATACTGTATACAATGTCATGGCCTGAAAGAATATCATGCTCGGAGATAACCTGGACACGGCTTGATCTTTGCAGGTATAGTCTGCCTGTCGCAGGTATAGCATCCCCGTCGCTATTCCTGGGTTTTTCATTTTTTTTTTTTTAACTTATACAAAGCGTGGATACAGTGATGGCCAGGCGTGGATACAGAGACGGCAAGGCATGGATACAGAGACGGCAAGGCATGGCTATAGCGACGTCTTATTCCTGGGTTTGCATTTTTTTTTAAAACCTTATACAGAGCGTGGATACAGCGACAGCCAGGCGTGGATACAGAGACGGCCAGGCGTGGATATAGCGACGGCTTAGACATCTAACGAAATATAGAACATTGTCTCTCTTGCAACGCAAATTAGGGGTCGTCTCTATTGCGACAAAATTGTTTCCACGGAAAAAAAAACACTTAGACGTGGAAATATCCACGATTTTCCGTGGATGTTGCCATGTTTTGCCGTGGCAAAATTGATCACTTGTACTAGTGGAGGTGGATGCCTTTCCTAGATATTCTTGTGTCACTAGCACTGGTTCAATAGTGTGTTGATTTTTGGTGGATGAAGAACTGGTTCCAATAAATATAGAGAAGATTCCAGGTGATAATAGATTGTTCAATTTAATTTTTATAATTTGTGTCTAATATACCATTAATATTTTTTAATGTTGACTAATGTTGGCATTAATGTTTTACAGGAAATGATATATTTTATAAACATGTTAATGATTTGTCCTTGGAGATCTCCGGGCCCACCATCCGCACAATGTGGAACAAACATCCGAAATATTTAAAGGATGATTTGACTAATTGCTTGGTTGGTCTATTCCAAAAATATACCTTCGACACATCGAAGGTCCTACAAAAGGCTGGAAAAAATTTAAAGATTGTCCGAGATCAGTATAGGGTTCACCTAGAAAAGAACCCTAGGTATGATCGCCCTCCAACAATTCCATATATGGAGTGGAAATCCCTGGTGGAAGATGGAAAAGAGAAGGGCCTGAGAAAATCAGGAAAGATACCACCAGGAATAGGGACGTAGGTAATACATTCCAAAATGTACTGGTATTCCTTATTATTACTAGTTTTTATATCAAATTTGGTACATAAACTAACGTATTTCAACACTTGATTAGGCTCTCGGACACATCTAAGGACACCATGGAAAGAATTGAAAAAATTGGCCAACAAAAGCTTGGGCCTCATGGTTACTCAAACTTGGTAGCCCGATATGTAAGTATCGCAAAACCTGAATCCACATCCAAATATCATGCAGATAATTATTTTCATTTTTTCCTAGCAAAAAATGTAAAATTAATGACATCATGCAAATATGAAGGCCGACCGGTTCAGAGAATTTCCTAGTGTTGATTACATGAAGCTTGGCTTCGAACAGGGCTTTGATGCCGTTGTTGAACACTGGAGAAGCTTGTCTGAGCATAATGCACGATCTTATGCTGATCCATCTGGTGTGCAGGTATGTAAAAACTGTATAGTTTAACGATAATTTATTAATTCTCATGCAATTTATTCCTTATAAATAAATTAACATAAATTATTTATTCCTTTTTAGCAGGAAAGTCATGATCCCGTTCATGTTAAGGATGTACATGACCAACTAGACGAACATCATGTTTCAATTCCTAGTAATGAATTTATTAATATTCTACTGTTTTGTATACATAATTGCAGATGATTAACATTAATTCTAATTCTACACAATTCAACTGTAGAGCATGTAGATGCAAATAACACTGAACAGGTTGAGCCTGTACAAGATAATGATGAACATGCTGACTTGCCCATGGAAGGTAAAAAAAATATTCATAATGTTTTTTTAAATGAATTACTCGTATTTATAAAAATATAAATATATTAATGAAAGATTTTGACATTATTGCAGAAATTCATCACCCCTCACGGAAGTTCAACCTTGCAAGCAGACTAGTAGGGAGACTGAGGATCAGATTCCAGAATATGTGACTCTAACTAAATATTTAAAGAAAAGAAAAGTAAAAAGGAAGTGACTAAACAAATTTTGACTAATTCTTATTTATAATAAAAAAAATTACATGGTTTTTTCCTCTATTTCATGAATGAATGGTTAAATGAATGGTTTACTAATTTTTTTTATCTGCCATTGACTAAATGAATGGTTTTTTCAACATGTTGAATTATTGAATGGTTTAATGAATGATTTAAAGAATGATTTAATGAAAGCATCTTTCATCTATTGAGTGAAATAATTTGCAGTAGATGCATTGTTATTTTCATTGTAGATGCATTGTTATTTGGATTGTGAAATAGTGAAATAAATTGCTATTTGCAAGTAGATGCATTGGGTTTGGGGAATTGAGATTGATGTGAGGGGGGGGAGGGGCCATAAGAGCTTCCACCTTCACGTGGTTGGTCCTATTTAGTAGATAATATTAAATTATTCTCGAAACAGAGAGGAGCTCAATGAATGGTAAGGAAGAATGCATTAAAAATAGCTCTTTCTATAATTTTAGTGTGTACTTTTCACTATTGCTATTTGACTCCTCCACTGGAACTTTTCACAGATAGCATTGAGAAACATTTCCATAGTTAAGAGGCAAGAAATGGTGTTTTGATGTGATCGATGGCCTTATATACACAATGTTTCTGGTTATTCATGTTTTATCAAGTGATCTATTATTAACGATTAATTTACTTGAATAGTTGAATAGTATTGTAATTTACATTGTAATAGTATTGTATTTATTTAGATTGGTTTTTTATTTTCATAAACAAACATACATTTATTTGATGGGTCCTAACATGAAACTATTGTAAGAGGACAAAATTTGAAGTATGTTGAATGATGTTTTGAAAAATAAAGCAAAAGAATACAGTGCAAAGCTCCACAAATCAAGGTATGATTATATTTTCTTTTGTTTGATTGAGCTATGTATTGGGTATTTATGCATGTGCACACACACACATTTAGTTGATGATGATAATTACCTTACATTCAGGTGAACTTTGTTCTATCTAATCTAAAAACTTACCTTAAATAGTTTGATTTATCAGGATAACTGGCCCCTTGGTAATACTTTACCAATTCCATATAGCTGTAAATTCCATATGTACATGAAAATATATGGGAAATGGCAATTTGTCGTTGAACATATGGCTATGAATTACATTCTATTCATTCTTCATATTGTTTGAACATTGAATCACCCAAGTAAAACTTATATCCATGTGCATCACATTGAATTGAAGGATCATAAGAGGGCACACTATTTTCTTTGTGGGTGAATCCCATTTTATTTCTTTTATTTTAAATCTAAATTCTAAATAAGGACTTATTTTTGCATTTCAAATTACACCAAGATATCTTCCACGTGTAGAAACTTCCTCCATAAAGCAATGATGGCTGATGACAAGTAGAAGCAAACCCCAACCTCCAAAAGCCTCTAAGATGCAATGTTTCACCTTGTCCACAAAAGTGTCCAAGAGAAGGCCTCTCCAAACTAGAAGGAAACCTAAACTTATGTTGTGTCTCCCCTAAGTCACCTTCAAGAAAGATGCCCCTCCAATAATATTCATATAGTAACAAAAAATCAACTTCTAAGAGATATCAGTCTCTATATATCCAATGGATTGATCCACTACTGTTGCAGCTGCAACTGTTTTCCCCAAATTTTTCAAAATTTGGACCCCCTCATGATTTTAATGCTGCTTTGAATCGTTTGGATCCGTGAACTTTTTTGGTAATGCTTTAATTTCAGATGATTTTGAAGATTAACTCTCTTCCTGTTTTTAGAAATTCCTTGTGTTTGAAATTGTTGTGGGTCGCAGATTTTAGAGTTTGTTTTTGCTAGTCGAAGATGAATCGGATCAATTGTTCTTTGTAAAGCCGCTGTTTTGAAGGTGAAACAGGTTTTTGACTGTTGCTAAATTTTAAATTTGTTCCGAACACTTAGTATTTTTATTGATCTGGCGTCAGAGTATGTTTTGATCAAAGGATGTTGTCCGTTTTTCTTCCGCCATTGCAGCTCCCAAAGCAGCTAATTACCCGAAATACAAGTGCTCCACCCACCAATGCATGTCAATTTTTAGTCGCGTGTCTGTAGCCTTTCTTCTTCCGCCCTTGCTACTGTGCAAAGCACCTATCTTCTAACGTTGATGTCTTTCTGATTTCCAACTGGAAGTTTTTTCACCCACAATTTAGGCCATAGCTCTTCCGACTCCGATAGGCTTAATGGTTTTGTGGTGCCCGTCACCTGTTAAGACCCGCTTATGTGACTGTAAATGAGACTACCCGGCCGATGTTTAGTGTTTAAGCCATTGATGAGTTTTCTCTTTCTATCGTTGGTGAGTTTTTCAAACCCGTTTATGGACGAGATAGTGGTGGCAGCATTTGTTAAGGTTCTCATAGCAATAATGCAGTACATGGCCTGTCTGGATGATTAACCATTTTTGGTTGGTGTAATTTGATGTTATTGAAAATGCGGTCCCAATGAATGGCATATGTCGTTTAATTACATGTGGACTCAAGAGATTGATTTTGACTACCGCGGCGCGAAGGCATAGCTGGGAGATAAGTGGCAGAAGGGAGCTGGGCAGTTTTGGCAAAAGTCGAACTGAAACCGGCAACATCCCAGGGATAGCCAACGAAAGAGAAGGAAAAATCAACAGCGACAAAGGCCCAGACATGGAAAGAGCTACTAGTTACTTAGCGGATCATGAGTGCACCCGGAAAAGATAAAATGGGGATATTAAACGTTGTGGGGGGACCAAAAGGTCACACGTTTGGGGGCAGCCCAAGCGGTTAACTGATTTAGTTTAAATATAGGAAAACTAGAACTTATAGGGGCTTTTTCCCTTGAAAAAACTTGTAAACTATTGTTTGTAAGAGGAACTATTTCATTTTACAACCATAAATTGCAATTTTTTCCTGTTGGAGAAAGTGCTATGTGGAATGTATCAATGTGATTAAATGAGCGATGTTGAATGGGAACTATTTCATTTTCAACTGTGTTTCATTAACTGTGAGAGCATTCTAACTTCCTGAGCCTATGTTCTTGTCTGAATGTTCTTTACTATATTCTATGATGTTTTCCACTATAAGTAATGGGATTTTTAACTGTTGATGAGCTATCTTATCATGTATACTTTTATTCATGTTTATATGTTTTGGTTATAAGAACAGCTATCTGTGATTTTCCATAACACATGGACAGTAGTGCATTACTTATGAATTAATATCTAGCTCTCTAGAAATAGCTTAGTTAGTATTTACTTTCTCGCAATTTATGTGATCTAGATGCTTGGGATTTTAAGATGAGAGGTAAGAACCTGCACATAACATTGTGACTACTCCTCGCATCCTTTATCACCCTGCATGTTAATTAGGCACGTGCATATCATACTTTAAGTCAAAAATACAAAATATATACAGTGGACTGGGCCAGAACTGATAAAACCTTTAGTTTTTTCACTTGACCTACAGTAGCCGGACTGCAAACCGGACGGATTCCCTACACCAAACAGTCATGGGCTAGTTGGGAACGTTGACTGGGGAGAATCCCTTGCTGTTGTTTCCTGTGAATTTCCAAGACTCAACAGTTTCTGGCGCTAGAAGGAGGGCCACCAATGCATGGTTGGCCAAGGAAACCCGTTTTCCTGAGACTATTCCACCGGTAACAGTTCAGAAAGCAGTGTGTGTCATAATCCAATTCCGGAAGAAGGGGGTAGAGAACATTTGTATTCTGTCGACAACGAAGTTGTTAATAATCTGAGAAGACACACTAGGGCATATGTGAAGAATATTGAAGGATTACCGATCATCCCTAAATTGCCCAGAAGAGAATATAAAAAGAAAGATCATCCTATATTGGAAGACTCAGTGTTGGTTGGGGATTGGGAAGAACTTGTATAAACAGCCTTACAGGAAGTTGTACAGCCTTTGAACCATGTAGGCCCCAATACTCCTCACAATTCTCCTGTTCATACTCCTGCTTGCTCGCCTCCTCACTCTCCACCCAAACTCATGGTAGGTGTAAATGAAAATCAACCACCCAACCCACCGAATCCACCCCCTTCCTGGAAAGCCAGATCACCTTTAAACCTACCACCTCTGTTGCATGATTTACCTCAATACTTTGAAAAGATGCTGCCCAAATTCGACCCAAGTGAGAAGATACTAGTAGACGACCACTTTGCAAGTTTCTATTTGGAAATAGAAGGGTTAAGGTTAGGGGAGTATGAGGATGTAGTTTGCAGACTTTTCCCGCACACCCTTAAAGGAGCTGCAACATCGTGGTACTTTGGTTTGCTTGTAAATTCTATCCCTGATTAGGATACCTTCGAGAGGATTTTTAGAAGTAAGTATGCGACCCAAAAGACCCATGCATCCCTCATGAAAGGACTATGTGCCTTAAATAAAGAGAGAAAGGAGAAGGTGCACAGCTTCACCCAAAGATTTGCAGCGTACTTTAAGAATTTTTTTTGAAGCTGACAGATCTTCGGATAAAGTCTTGATTGAATATTATACCTCAGCTTTAGGACTCGAGTTGGCCATGTTCACCAAAATGAAGGCCAAGCCCACTTTAGCAGAGACTTATGAGGAGGCGGAGAAAGTAGAGGCTGAAAGAGAAAGTATTGAATATTATCCAGAACGATCAGGAGAGAAAAATGTGGGAAGGAAAGCTTTGTTGTTTACTAAGCCTAAGGAAGAACAATCACCAGATTTTGAAAGTATGGCACAAATGATGCAGAATCTTTCTAACAGAATCATAGAATTGGAAAAAGAAAAGGAAGCTCAAAATTTCTACAAGCCCTATTACAATAAACGGGAGGACAACAATCAATTCCAACCCCCTCCGCACAATTCGGCATCTATGAATTTAAAAGAGGTAGGAATGGACAATTTTTGCACTTTCCACCAACAACCTCACTCTGAAAAGAATTGTCCTCAATGGATAAAATCAATGACGTTGGTGATGAATCAGTTGTTGGATTCTAAATTAACAAAAGATGGAGATGAAGAAAGAAAAGACAGTAATACGTCAACAAAAGAACAAGAGGATGAGACCATGGTTCTATGGGACTCTGTTTCGTTATTCGATGCTCAGGAAGAAAGGAATTGGAGATACGAGGACGTCATGGAAATTAATTTAACAACAAGAAGCCAAGGGTTGGCTAAAGAAAACAGTCTCATGCTCCCAAAGATCAAAAGGCTTCAGAAAAATGTTAAGAAATTTCAAAATAATTCCTCAGCTGATAAGATTCCCGAATTCACCATCACCAGCCAAGATCCTAGAAAGAATGATATGTTGACCCAGCCCAATGAAGAAAAGATGAATGTTGATAAACCGCATCCCACCAAACCTCAGATGGATTATGACATCGTGGAATATATAAAGAAGTTAAGGGCGAATATCTCATTATTTGAAATGTGTAAAGTGCCGCAGCAGAAAGAAAAACTATTGAAAGCGCTTGAAGCATCAGAGGAGAGGCTGCCCACTGATAATCAACCCAAGGAAGAAGAAGAAATTAGGGAAGCAAGCATTGGGGGTAATCTGAAGAAAAAGAATCCTCCTTTCCTCCTCACTTTTCAAATTTTTAATCACAACGTACATAATTTCCTGGTAGACTCAGGGGCATCGGTTAACGTCATGCCAATATCAGTCTGCAAAAGGATAAATGGGCAGCCTAAGCCATCCACCTGGAGGGTTCTTCAGTTGGATAGGACGAATGTGAAGGTAATTGGGGAAATGGAGGATGTCCTAGTCTTCCTGTCTTCAAATGATAAAGTGTGCCAAGCTATTGATATCGTGGTGGCTAACATACTAGACGCTTATGGGCTTGTTCTAAGCAGAGACTGGTCAGCAAAGCTAAACGGATACTTTGCCTCAGACTGGTCACATTTGTGGCTTCCGTATAAAGGAAGCCCAAATCAAATTAAAATTTTGAGGGAGCCTCACATGAAGTACAATGTCACTCAACTCGAAGGAAAAAATGAATCAGTGGATCATGTTTTGGGGAATTACTTTATTGAATTGGAACCAGGAAATTACCAAGCAGAAGAAGCTAGTGACACATCCGACGCATAGCTTGATCTCCTTCGGTTTTCACAGGCTGATGAAATCGATTGTAAAATAGTAGACTTAGCAGTAGAAGTAGATGTAAATCCCCGCACATTAGATAGCGATTTCTGGACACTTTTTTTTTATGGTTCTAAAAACTTAGAAAGCTCAGGGGCTGGTTGTGTCCTGATTGACCCTAAGAAGAACAAACATTTTCTTTCATGTAGGTTAGAGTTTGAATGTACAAATAACATAGTAGAATATGAAGCTTTGGTGCAAGGTTGAAAGAAAGCAATTGAATTAAAGGTAAATAATCTGAAAGTTTTTGGAGATTCTGAAATAATTGTAAAACAGATTCAGAATCAAATACATTGTATTTCTCCTCACTTAAAATCTTATCAAAATGAGGTATGGGATTTACTCAAATGTTTTAACGCATTTAATATTATATCAGTTCCCAGACTTAAGAATGCAACTGCTGACTTGTTGGCCACATCAACTGCTAGGCTTGTGCCTACTAATAATCGATGCTCCATTGAATTGCTTTTCAGGCCCTCGGTTCCAGACATGATTACCAATCTACGAGTGTTTGACGACGATCAACAGATTATAGAATGCTTAACAAATGATGAAGTATTTAAAGGGGCGATTATTGATGATGAAGAACATCAGGTCGAGCTAACATTTGATAATTTCATCCCTAAAGGAGTCAGAACCTTAGAATGGATGTTTGATTTAAATGAAAAATTTAGAAGACCAGCAAACGTGAAGACCCACAACTCATCTCTATAGTTTGAATTGATAAATTTAGGGACTAAGACAAAGCCCAAATATGTGAATCTTGGGAAATGCTATTCACCAGCAAAAAGAGATAAGTTCATCAATCTTTTTAATCAATATAAATATGTTTTCACCTAGACATACGAAGATCTGAAGACATATGACACTAATATCATCCACCATGTTGTCCCCATCAAATATGGAGTCAAACCTTATCAACAACCTTTAAGGAAAATGCACCAAAAATTGGAACCTCTGATCCAGAGTGAAGTTAAGAAATTATTGGATGTTAGAATCATTTTTAAGGTCAGACACTCTGAATGGGTCTCAAACCTGGTGCAAGTGAGGAAGAAATCTGGAGAAATCAGGCTATGTGTGGATTTCAGAAATCTAAATCGCGCTTCGGATAAAGACAATTATCCTGTTCCACCCATGGAGCAACTACTACAAATGGTCTCAGGTTCTGAACTATTTTCTTTATTAGATGGATTCTCAGGCTACAATCAAGTATTAGTAGCCGAAGAAGATAGATTGAAGAAAACATTCAGGACCAGGTGGGGAACTTTCGCTTACCGAAGAATGACCTTTGGGCTTATAGACGCTAGAGCTACGTTCCAGAGGGCTATGGCCATAGCTTTCCACGGTTTGATTGGTGGTAGTGCTGTAGTGTAACTCAATGATATTACGATATTCTCAAAGAGGAGAGAAGAACATGCATTTCATCTAAAGCATATTTTTGAACACTGTCAAAATATGGTATCTCACTCAATCCCAAGAAGTGTGTGTTCGCTGTTACGGAGGGTAAGTTGTTGGGCCACATAGTTTCAAAGAAGGGAATCTCTATAGACCCAGAAAGGATCAAGGCCATTGAACAGATCCCCTTGCCTCATAATAAAAATGGGATGAAATCATTTATGGGAACAATAAACTTCATGTGAAGATTTGTGCCAGACTTCGCTCAAATTGTCAAACCTCTGCAGCAAATGGTGAAGTAAAGTGTATAATTCAAGTGGACTGAGGTTGAGAAGAACACATTCAGCAAGATTAAAACTACTGTTGCACACGCACCCTCCCTAAAAATCCCAAATTTTGACAAAGATTTTATTCTGTACACTTTTGCATCTGATGATTCACTAGTAGTTGTGCTTACTCAGAAGGAAGATGGGGGGGATGAATTCCCCATATCTTTCATGAGCACTGGTCTACAAGCGGCCAAACTAAATTACCCCACTATTGATAAACAAGCTTACGTAGTGTTTAAAGCAGTGAAACAATTCAGGCCCTACATATTAAAAAATTGAACCAAGGTAATCGTCCCATACCCAGCTGTGAGGTCTCTTTTCATACAGAAGGAGTTAGGAGAAAGAAGGGGTAATTGGGTAACAGATCTTCAAGAGTATGACCTCGAGTTCAAGCCAGCATCCATAGTTAAAGGGCAGGGGTTATGCAAGATAATGACTGAAAATGAAAACAATGAAGAACATGCCTGGAAGACGAGGCTGAATTACATTTGATGGATGTATGTCCTCTGTTCACAACCCCTGAATCTTGGTATAGAGACCTTATGCATTACCTTCAGACAGGATTGTTTCCAGAACATTGGAATTCTAAGCAAAGAAGGGCATTGTGTCTTAAATCAGCCTCCTATCAAATTATTGAAGGAATATTATTCAGAAAAAATTACGACGGAGTTCTTCTTAGATGCTGAGAGAAAGAAGATGCGAAAAAAGTAATGACAGATTTGCATGACGGGCCTGCTGGGGGACATTTTTTAGGAGATACTACAGCTCACAAAATTCTCAGAGCTAGGTACTATTGGCCCATGCTCTTCAAATATGCACACGCCCATGTCAGGAAGTGCAACATTTGTCAAAGGTGTAGCAGAAGACAGTCTAAACCAGCTGGACCACTAAAGCCTGTGATGATCACGGAGCCATTCGAGCAATGGGGGTTGGATATTATTGGGGAGATAAAGCCGAATTCTTCCCTACAACACAAGTATATTCTGACTGCAACTGATTACTTCACTCGCTGGGTCGAAGCCATCCCGCTGCACAAAATAAATGACGACGCGGTCATAAACTTCTTGTAAGACCATATTATGACCAGGTTTAGAGTTCCAATTTCTTTAGACTTTGATAATGCTACCTACTTTTCATTGATTAAATTAACTGCTTTTGCTCATGAGAAAGGGATAAAGTTGCATTACTCTACCAATTATTATCCACAGGGAAATGGCTTGGCTGAATCTACTAACAAAAATCTGATTAGGATTTTAAAGAAGATTGTGATAGAAAACCAGAGGAGTTGGCACTCAGCACTACCAAACGCCCTTTGGGCGGATAGAGTCACCCCAAAGTCTTCGATAGGAGTGTCTCCGTATACCCTTATGTATGGTAAAGAAGCCATTCTTCCCCCCAATATCATGCTACCCTCTTCCATAATAGCTCAAGAATCTAGAGGATCGGATAATGAAGTCTTGCAAATGAGGATATATAATCTCCTGAAAGCAGAAGAGTCTCAATCTAAATCCAGAGAGCGCTTTAAGCAACAACAGGAAGTAATAGAAATATGGTTTGATAAACAAAAGGCAGGAACAAAAGACTTTGAAGTGGGAGAATTGGTTCTCAAGTGGGACCACCCCCATGATGAAAAAGGAAAACACACGAAATTCCAGCAGTTGTGGGTAGGTCCTTTCCAGATTGTGGCAAAGCTTGGCCCTTCAACTTATAGGTTGCAAGATTTACAAGGGTGGAAAGAGAACTTACCAGTAAATGTCTTATTTCTCAAACCTTATTTTTCCTGAGTTTTGTTGTGTCCTTCTATCTTGTATATAAATAATCTGGCCTGGCCGTCGTCTTTGAGTCATGACGTTTAGTTTTGTTTTAGTTTAAATTTCTACCGATTTCAATAAAGGAGGCAAACCCGCGGTTGCATGGAGAACATCAGAAATTTGGAATGATTAAATTTCTTGGGTATAAGACTGTGTATTGATATTTATCTAAAATAACTTCTTCCATTTTATTAGTTTTCGCGAATAGCTATGTACTCATTGAAGTCCTGCTTAACCCTTGTGAAATAAACCAGAATCAAAGGGTCTGGAATACTATTTTGAGGCTCCATCCATGTCACATTAAAAATGTCCTAGGGAGTGACAGCAAAGGGCCCATGGAAAGAAGCAAGGTAAACAGTATATTAGATACAAATGATCCCATGCCAAGAAATGAATTCCAAAAGGCAGATAAGAGTAAAAAAACTCCTATGAAAGCATTATATATCAAAACAAATGCAAAACCATACAAGTACTAAATCGCCGAAAGTTCCTCTCCATCCATGAGCTGAAACGTGAATACACCTCTCACACAAAAGGACACCTGCAATAGAGGAGCCTGAATTAAAATTCAGAAAGAAAGGCATGCAGGAGGACTTGTATGAAAAGGACAAAAGTCCAAAAGCACGAAAAGTGCTAGAATGGCATGGGAATGAGGAACATATGAATATTTTTGTTTACCATATGCTACAATCCTATGGTTTCCAAGCTGGCAGCTACCTGAAGACAGAGGTAACAATGAAATTCATCTTTTGGCCTCAAAAGAGTTATATTGACTTGGAAGTCCTGGTTTCCACTCTCCCAAATTGGACTATCATCAATGATTAAAGGTACATATCTTTGCCATTTGAGAAATCCAGATAGCTAGAAGAATTCAATAGGTACGTTTATTGTTAAACAGTCGGTCACTCAGGGAATAATCGTCCAGAGATCTAGGTTCACCAGGTAATCGCCAATTGTTGTAGCTGCAACTGTTTTCCCCAAATTTTTCAAATTTTGGAACCCCTCATGATTTTAATGTTGCTTTGAATCATTTGGATCTGTGAACTTTTTTGGTCATGCTTTAATTTCGGATGATTTTGAAGATTAACTCTCTTCCTGTTTTCAAAAATTGCTTATGTTTGAAATTGTTGTGGGTCACGGATTTTAGAGTTTTTTTTTGGCTAGTCGAAGATGAATCGGATCAATTGTTCTTTGTAAAGCCGCTATTTCGAAGGTGTAACAGGTTTTTGACCGTTGCTAAATTTTAAAGTTGTTCCGAACACTTAGTTTTTTTATTGATCTAGCGTCAGAGTATGTTTTGATCGGAGGATGTTGTGGAAATTGAACCCAGTGTTAGAACAATTACACTCACATCAATCGCCAATTGCACATGAAAAATTACTCACAAAAGAGACTGAATATGGAGCTGAACACTAATTTGTATTGAATAATTGTACAATAGCCAACCCTGTGAAGTCATAGGCTGCCATAATAAATAATTACATGAGGGATTCAAATGCATTAATTTTTCATTCGAATCTAGTCAAAAGCAGGCTTACTAAATCTAAGCAAATCCCCCATAGGTGCATAAAGCAGTTTCCAAAACTATCAAGGAACTCACGAATTGGAAAAATCAATTAGGTAAGATAAAAGGTAATGGAACGACAACTCATACATGCTTTTCATAGGAGAAAAGAGTGGAGGATGTGGAGGACAAAAAACAAGTTAACCTCACCTAGTCAAACTTTCCTAATTGCCTTAAAGCACTGAAAAAGCAGGCAATAAAGCAGAAAAAGAAGACAGGCGCTAGGGAGGCCAGGAATAAAGTAGATTTGATTCCAGGAGGTTTCCCAAGTGCTCCATGACTCAAAATTAGCAAGTTTTACCACTATGGATGTGTAGATGACAAATTGCATAAGGTGGAATATGGAAACTAGGAAAATAAGACAAAAATGGATTAATTAATGTCTAAGGTAGCTAACTATGGGTTGATTATTCTAACACCCCCCCTTAAGCCTAACTTATGAGTATTATATCAGAAAATTATAGGGCCTAGCAACAAGGCTTAGTCACCCTTTACATACTGCATGTCCATTTAACCAAGGAAAGAGGCAAAAACCCAGTGGGAAAATCCTCTTTTAAACATGGACTGTAAAACAAATTTTGGAAATCTTGTCATCACTCATGCTTCACAGCATGATCAGAAATCCCCAGTAGTGATTTGATATTTTTGAATGTCTTCTCACAAAATGCTTTGGTGAAGATATCAGCTACTTGTTCTGAAGATGAATAGAAGAGTAGGTGAATGGTGCCATCATGCACAAGCTGTCTGATGTAGTGTATATGGATCTCAATGTGTTTGGTTCTCTGCTTCTGAACTAGGTCATTGCAGATTCGAATGGTACTTTGATTATCATAGTATATAGTATTTGAGTATTCTGATTCGAAGCCACACTCTCCAAGTAACCCCGACAACCATAAACATTGAGTTGCTGCATTTACAACTCCTCTGTACTCTGCTTTTGTAGATGAGAGTGCAATGGCACTCTATTTCTTGCTTGACCAATTGATTGGCCCTTCTACAAGTATGAACACATATCTTGATGTTGACTTTCGATCTATGCTATCACCTGCCCAATCACTGTCAGTAAACCCAATCAAATCAAGATTAGATTTAGCTTTATAGAAGATCACATGTGTCCTTGTTCCCTGAACAAAGTTAAGGATCCTTTTGGCTGCTTTCCAATGGATCTCATGAGGCTGATCCATGTATCTAGAAGAAACACTTACTGTATAATAAATATCAGGTCTATTATGTGTAAGATACAACAAACATCCAATCAATTTCCTATACGGTGTATTGTTTACCATAGGTGAAGAATCTGCTTCTTCAAGCTTCACTTTTGAAAGGAAAGGAGTCTTGCTTGGATTGCAATCCTTCATTATGAATTTGTTCAGAAAATCCAAGGCATACTTGGACTAGTGCACCTTGATTCCATCTTTGGTTTGAGCAATCTCAAGCCCCAAGAATTGGCTCAAGAGCCCCAAATCTGTCATGGAGAAGGCTTGGTTCATTGCACCCTTCAAGCAAGCAATTTCATCCTTTGAGCTTCCTGTAATGAGAAGGTCATAAAAATATAACACAATGATCATTAATGAACCATTAATCAAATTCAAATAGACATTTGGATCTAATTTGCATCGAACAAAATTCAGTGATAGCAGAAAGCTATCAATCTTGGCATACCAAGCCCTATGGGCTTGCTTTAGCCCATACAATGACTTCTTTAGCCTGCACACAAGAGATGGGTTAGTAGAAAATCCTTGAGGATGCTGCATGTATATCTCTTCAGTGAGATATCCATTCAGGAAGGCACACTTTACATCCATGTGATGTACCTCCCATTGCTTTGAAGCTGCAATGGCTAAGGCTAGCCTGATGGAGTCCATCTTTGCCACTGGTGCAAATGTCTCATTGTAATCTATGCCATGAACCTATGAGTAGCCATTGGCTACCAATATAGCCTTGTACTTTATAGGTGAAGCATCAGCAGCAAATTTGGTCTTGTACACCCACTTACACTGAACTAGCTTCCTCCCTGGGGGAAGATCAACCAGCTCCCAAGTGTTGCTCTTCTGGAGTGAGCTGACATCTTCCTTCGTGGCTGCTTGCCATCTTGGATCTCCTACTGAATCTTCATATGTCTATGGATCCAATTCCACCATGAGATAGCATTTCTCAGCAAACATAGGATCTTTCATGCACAGAGCACTCTCAAATTGAGATCTAGTCCTCCTAGGGTCATTAGGATTTCCAGCTAGCTCTCCAGCTGCATGAATGGTATTGGATGCCCATTTTGGCCTTGTAGGGCTGTTAGGAACTACAATAAAATCATCACTATCAGACATATCAGAATCAGCATGTTCAACTATCTCTTCACTTACATTCAGAGGTTCTGGTGGTGAAGAGGATTCTCCTACTTCCACTGCTGCTAGGGGTTCTTCTTGAAACTGAACACACTTTTCAATGAAGGATTTGTTTGTTCTCAAATTGATCGGCTTGTACCCAACAAATAGACACTCGTGGATTTGGGGCTGCAAAGCCTTTCTCTTTTCTGTTGGAATTCTAGCCCAAGCCCTTGAGCCAAAAATCCTGAAATGGGTCACATCTGGCTTGTGCCCACTCCATGCTTCAAAAGGAGTCATACCATCAATTTGTTTATGAGGAACCCTATTCTGGATATAGGCTGCATAGTTTATAGCTTTGGCCCAGTACTTTGGTGGCAAAGTCTTAGCCTCCATCATGCATGTTGCCATCTCTTTCAGTGATCTGTTCTTCCTCTCTGCAACACCATTTTGCTGTGGTGTGTAAGGGATAGAATGCTGCATCTGAATACCTACATCTATATAATATTGAATAAACTCAGACTTGACATACTCACCACCATTGTCAGATCTGAGGACCTTGAGTTTCCTCTAAGACTAGTTTTCAACCAAAGCCTTAAAGACTTTGAAGAGGCCAAAAAATTCAGACTTGTGTTTCAGGAAGTAAACCCAGCAATACCTGGAAAATTCATCTATGAAAGTCAATGCATATTTGTCTTGAATCATTGAAATATGAGGGAATGGGCCAGCAACATCACTGTGGATCAACTCAAGAGGTGCAGAGGTTCTCTCATGACTAGCTCTCTCAAATTTATGCTCTGGGTGTTTTCCTAGGATGCAACCTTGACGGACTCCTTTGGAAAATTTTATCTTTGGTAACCCTATGACCATCTCTTTTTCACTAAGATCAGAAAGATACTTGTAATTTAGGTGGCCAAATATTTCATGCCAAAGATTGCTTTCCTCATTAGCATGAATCAGAAGAGCAGAGGGGTTTGAGTAGGGTAGGAAGTGTGAGAACATGTATACCTTCGAAGTATGATTTGCAACTCCTTTTGCAATGACTTTACCACTTGAGATCTATGTGATCTCAACTTCATCAGGGGAGAATATGACCTTCTTTGGAGACCCTGTGTGGGTCATTTGATACACTAATAAGAGGTTAGAGGCAAGACCTGGAACATACAACACATTGCTGAAATTACCATGACCAAGATCAATCCTCCCTTTTCCCAAACTTTCAGTGAGAGAGTCATCTCCCAGTACTATTGGTGGACATTTCGACATGTCAAGTGAGGTGAATGCCTCCTTGGTCAAAACCATATGTCTTGAAGCTCCAGAATCAATGATGAAACTAGGTGAGCTTGATGTGCCAGCAACCAATGCATGAACGCTCTCTATGTCTTCTGAACTTGATCCTCCTTCCCTCTTCTTTGAGTTGTTTGGAAGGGAGATGCCATTCTTGTCTAGGAGTTGGGTCAACATGTCTATTTGATTCTTCATGTAGGAGCTCTCAGAATGATTGCCCTTACTACAGTATGCGCACTTGCTCATTTATCCTTTGTTCTTCTTCTTCTGGTAGTTCTTCTTGGAACCTTGAGGCTCCTCCGGAGACTTGTTCTTGTCTCTCTTTTGCCCAGGTGGATTTTTAGATTTCTTTTTGCTTTTTGAATCCACCCTCAAATCTCCAACAAACAGAGCTTGGTATTTGGATGGTTTGATGGTGCCCATCATCACCAATTTATCTTTTTCTTGTGTGAGAGATTCCATGAAATCTGCAAGGCTAGGCATCTTCCAGGCTCGAGCTGTCAACTTTGTGGCATAGAAGGTTGAAACAAACACTGAATAGTTAGGGCCAAGATTTGAGATTATGGCCAAGACTAGCTGATCATCCTTCTTTTCGATCCCACATTGTTTTAGCTGCAAAACAAGTGCTTTGAACTTGGAAAAGTAGAGTTGTAGGGATTCAAAGCTATTGGGACATAAGGAGATCAGTTCATTTTCGATTTGATGTCCCCTCATCTCATCGGTATTTCCAAAAAGATCAACAAGCTTCTCCCATAATTCATTCTATGATGTCAATCCATCAAGATGGAAAAGGAGGTCTCTGGATATACTCAGACACAAGAGACCATAGGCCTCATCCATCCTGTTGTGCCATTTTATCTTCTCTGCAGCTGCATTGGGCTCTGCTTCTATTGCCATAGTCACTCTGTAGAGGCATTTCACTCTAAATAGTATCTCCATCTCTACTTTCCATTCAAAGAAGTTAAATGGAGTCAAGATGATCTTCTGAGATTGATCCATAGCTCAGAAATTGTCCCGGCAGGAAATAGAATGCTCCCAGTCAATGATGTCGAACCTGCAAAACAAATTGGAAGGAGAGAAATTGATATACAAAGGCTCTGGTACCATGTGGAAATTGAACCCAGTGTTAGAAAAATTACACTCACATCAATTGCCAATTGCACATGCAAAATTACTCACAAAAGAGACTGAATATGGAGCTGAACACTAGTCTATATTGAATAAGTGTACAATATCCAACCCTATGAATTCATAGGCTGCCACAATAAATAATTACATGAGGGATTCGAATGCATGATGTTTCCATTCGAATCTAGTCAAAAGCAGGCTTACTAAATCTAAGCAAATCCCCCATAGGTGCATAAAGCCGTTTCCAAAACTGTCAAGGAGCTCACAAATTGGAAAAATCAATTACACAAGATAAAAGGTAATGGAAGGAAAACTCATACATGCTTTTTATAGGAGAAAATAGTGGAGGATGTGGAGGACAAAAAACAAATTAACCTCACCTAGTCAAACTTTCCCAATTGCCTTAAAGCATTGAAAAAGCAGGCAATAAAGCAGAAAAAGTGGACAGGTGCTAGGGAGGCCAAGAATAAAGAAGATTTGATTCCAGGAGGTTTCCCAAGCACTCCATGACTCAAAATTAGCAAGTTTGACCACTATGGATGTGTAGATGACAACTTGCATAAGGTGGAATATGGAAACTAGGAAAATAAGACAAAAATGGATTAATTAATGTCTAAGGTAGCTAACTATGGGTTTATTATTCTAACAGTTGTTGTATGTTTGTCTTCCACTATTGCGGCTCCCAAAGCAGCTAAGTACCCAAAATACAAGTGCTCCGCCCACCGATGCGTGTCGGTTTTTAGTCACGTGTCTGTAGCCTTTCTTCTTTCGCCCTTGCAGCTGTGCAAAGCACTAGTCTTTTGACATCGATGTCTTTCTGATTTCCAACTGGAAGCTTTTCTTCCCACTATTTAGGCCATAGCTCTTCCGACTCCGATAGGCTTAATGGTTTCGCGGTGCCCGTCGCCTGTTAAGACTCGCTTATGCGGCTGTAAATGAGACTACCCGACCGATGTTTAGTGTTTAAGCCACTGATGAGTTTTCTCTTTCTGTCATTGGTGAGTTTTTCAAACCCGTGTATGGACGAGATAGTGGTGACGGCATTTGTTAAGGTTCTCATAGCAGTAATGCAATACATGGCCTCTCTGGATGATTAACCGTTTTTGGTTGGTGTAATTTGATGTTATTGAAAATGTGGTCCCAATGAATGACATATGTCATTTAATTGCAGGTGGACTCAAGAGACTGATTCTGACTACCACGACGCGAAGGCATAGCTGGGAGATAAGTGGCAGAAGGGAGCTGGGCAGTTTTGGCAAAGATCGAACCGAAACCGGAAACATCCTAGGGAGAGCCAACGAAAGAGAAGGCAAAATCAATAGCGACAAAGGCCCAGACCTAGAAAGAGCTTCCAGTTACTTAGCGGATTATGAGTGCACACAGAAAAGATAAAATGGGGATATTAAACGTTGTGGGGGGACCAAAAGGTCACACGTTTGGGGGCAGCCCAAGCGGTTAACTGATTTAGTTTAAATATAGGAAAATTAGAACTTACAGGGGCTTTTTCCCTTGAAAAAACTTGTAAACTATTGTTTGTAAGAGGAACTATTTCGTTTTACAACCATAAATTGCAAATTTTGCCTGTTGGAGAAAGTGCTATGTGGAATGTATCAATGTGATTAAATGAGCGATGTTGAATGGGAACTATTTCGTTTTCAACTGTGTTTCATTAACTGTGAGAGCGCTCTAACTTCCCGAACCTATGTTCTTGTCTGAATGTTCTTTAGTATATTCTGTGATGTTTTCCACTATAAGTAATGGGATTTTTAACTATTGATGAGCTATCTTATCATGTATACTTTTATTCATGTTTATATGTTTTGGTTATAAGAACAACTATCTGGGATTTTCCATAACACATGGACAATAGTGCATTACTTATGAATTAATATCTATCTCTCTAGAGATAGCTTAGTTAGTATTTACTTTCTCGCAATTTATGTGATCTAGATGCTTGGGATTTTAAGACGAGAGGTAAGAACCTACGCATCACATTGTGACTACTCCTCACATCCTTTATCACCCTACATGTTAATTAAGCACGTGCATATCATAATTTAAGTCAAAAATACAAAAATATATACGATGGACTAGGCCACAATCGATAAAACCTTTAGTTTTGTTACTTGACCTACAGTAGCCGGACCGCAAATCGGACGGATTCCCTACACCAAACAGTCACGGGCTAGTTGGAATCGTTGACTGGGGAGAATCCCTTGCTGTTGTTGCCTGCGAATTTCCAGGCCTCAACAACTACTCAATTAATATAGAAACAAGGCCTTCCTTCAGTGAAAAGTATCCTCCAAGGCTAAGTGCTTGCTGAAAGAAGACTTTCAATGGTGTCCTCAATCTTATGTAGATATAGTTGAAATACCTCATAAATGGAACTAGATTACTCTAAGTATGAGTTATGTGGATTGGATCAACATTTTTAAGCCTCATGTGATATATAGAGGAGCCTTTATAACACATCAATGTTGCCATGCTTCTTCACTGCTGAGTTTTTATTGCCTAGGTTGTACCTTCATTATGATAGGAAAGGTGCACAAAACTCTTGAAACATGAGTCAAAGGTGGATAAGCCCTCAATGAAAGTGAAGACAAGCCAGTTGGGCCAAGACTTGTGAAAAATTCACACTACAATGTTTAAAAATCAACATAATATGCCATGTCAGCTTCCTAGAAATGATAATGTTGAAGTGCTATTGTTGATTCAACACCAAGAGATAGTTCTTTGCTGCTACAATGTGACCAAGGACACTTTTATGCTATTTTTATTTACACATATCTCACCCAAACATGGTATTTTGAAACCTATTGTTTTGTTATACCCATTAATTTTCCCTAGATTTCAAGGTTTAGAGGCATTCTTGTTGGGCTATAGGGTAGACCCGGGTTCTATACTTTTGTCTTCGCACGAACAAAAGACCCACAGTGTTGGCCCTTTCGGCAACAACCTGCGAACA
Source organism: Pseudotsuga menziesii (assembly GCA_001517045.1). NCBI lineage: Eukaryota > Viridiplantae > Streptophyta > Pinopsida > Pinales > Pinaceae > Pseudotsuga > Pseudotsuga menziesii. The sequence continues at coordinate 355,108 of LPNX011063866.1, forward strand.
GGTTGCAGTCTCACCCGAAACAGCTATGGGGTGCCACAGAATCAGGTTTCTACAAGAAGAAGAGGGATATTACTGTACCTTTAGCCTTTAACAAATAATAATCATACAATGCAGATCTTCGACATTCACTTATATAGCTTCGTAGTTAGATAAAAAAACAGTTTCTTGCTTAACCCTTAACTGGGAATTCACAACGAAGCTAATATTTAACAGTTATCTTAATTTATCAATTGTCTACTTATCAATGCATAACAGAACATAACATAAACAACACAAAAGAACCACAACACAAGATATAACGTGGTTCACCCCCAGTGTAGGGGCTACATCCACAGAACTGTGTTTTATTCAACTCTTTACAAAAACCACAGTTCTGATCTGCGCACTCAGCTGCAGATCCCTTCAATTCCTCAAAGCTACACACACAACTGCATTTCTTCCTTATCACCAAAACCCCTCTGTGCACACAGCTGCAGAGGTCGTCCAAGCACACAGTTGGACTTAACCTTTCTTACAAAACCAGGCCTTAGCTTTGCATCAAATCCTTTTACATCAAAAGCCTAACCTGACTCTTTTACAAAAGTGCCTATTTATACAAGTGCACTTATTACAAAACCATGGGATTAAACCATGGGAACCCCAAAACCCTAAACCATGGACTTAAACCATGGGTTAATTACAAAAAGAGGGCTTTGACTCAACCTCGACACCCCCTAGACTATTTTGAGTCACAACTCCACTTACAAGCTTCCACAAAAATTGTAGAGTTACCAAAATTAAGGACCGTTAAGGTGCGCGCCCCAACAGGCCCCTAAGACTCACCAGTGTCCCGTCCCGGGACACTCTGCTGCTTTTCTGGTGGTAGAATCTTGTTGGGAAAGATAGTAAACTACTTGCTGCGGCTGCATCGTCATCCCTTCTGCTACTACTACCATGGCCACAGCTTGCTTGATCCTTTATCCTTTCATCTGTAGCAGAATACGACCATCTCTCATGCTGTTGTCTTCCTCCGTCATAGTTATGGTGGTCCTGGGAATCATTGGGCCTTATAAATCTATCAGCGACCCCATCCCTCGAACTGCCTCCTATTCATGTCCTATCGAACATTTGACCATCCACAACTTTGGGTCCTTAACAAGCGGTGCCCCTGTGATTGCATTCCAATGGAATTTTGCATAAGACAAATAGCATGCCTCCATTCTGCTGAGCCATGAGGATACGTATCAGGGTCCTCCGGGGTCTTTCCTGAGGGGTTATGCCTTTCTCCCTTCTGCTTAGAGTGAACTTCTGCCTTAAATTTCTTTTCGGTTGATCGTGTCTGCATTGGCTGCTTCAGCACTGGGAACATCTCCTTGCAAGGTGGATTGCTCATAAACTTCTGCAGACCTCTCTCCCTGAACTCTCGCAACAATTCTTGGACTTCACGATCATTCGAGATGGTGCTAACTGTAAACTCAAAGAAATGCGTAATGCAAGAGTCGCAGGCCTGTGTGGATTCTTATGGAATCCCGTGATAAAATATGTCATCATGTTGCATTAATGACACCAAATCTGACAGAGTGGCGGTAAATCCTATCCACACGGCGCTAGATTTTCCCACGATCTCATCATTATAGGAAGTTAAGGCAGTTCACGTGCCGGCGCCGCCAAGTCTAGTTTGTCCCATCAGTCACATTTTAAGCTACGACACACCTTTCTGCTTCAACATAAACACTAACTTCAGCTTCGCCTCAATGAGTACCTTTGACACAATATTGGCCTTCGAACCATCCTGACCCAAGCGGCAACCAAACATCAACCTTCAAACTTTGACAGTCTTCAACACTTCGTAGCTTTGAGAACAGCTTCATTATAGTCTAGTACCCAATTCCAACTATTCTTTGTACTTAGACTATCCTTCTTGTTGTTACTTCTGATCAGGGTGGTACCGGCTTGTCCCTGTACTTCTTTAATCTACTTCCATTCACCATGGAAGGTAAAATTTCTCCATTCAATTTAGCTAACTGGACTGCGCCTCCATCGGTAACTCTCTGCACTATGTATGGTCCTTTCCAATGTGTCTTGAACTTACCCAATAATTTCATGAATTTAATGTCATATAAGAGCACAAGATCACCATTCTAGAACTGCTTCTTCTTAATGTGTCTATAATGCCATGCTTTTTCTCTGGCTTTCTGTACTTGCTGCTGGAACCCTGCAATGAATCTGTCTTCTTCAAGTTCTAGTATATTTGCCAGCCTTTTTTTCATCATAGCTGGGTCATCCATCTCTGTGAAAGCAGATATTCTTAAGATAGGAACAATGTACTCCATGGGCATGACTGCTTTTTGTCCATAGACCAACCTAAAAGGTGTATGGCCTATCAACTTCTTGCAGGTGGTTCTATAAGCCCATAGTACTACTGGAATTATAAGATCCCAATCATTTCTATTAACATTGCAAACCTTGGTCAGAGCATGTTCAAGGATCTTGTTAAAGGATTCGACGGTTCCATTGGCTTGAGGATGATAGGCAGTACTCTTTTGATGATATACTTGAAATTCTTCAGTCAATACTTCAATAGTATTATTTAGGAAATTTGATCCTTGATCACTCATAAGAATTCTAGGAAACCCAAATCTTGACAAGATGTTATCGAAGATGAACTTCGCAGCTGTAGCAGCGCTACAGTTCTTGACTGGTTGAGCTTCGGCCCAATGAGTAAGGTAGTCAGTTGCTGTAATAATGTATCTTTCTCCGGATTTCTTCGCAGGGGGATTGACAGGTCCAACAAAATCAATAGCCCACTTGTCAAAGGCTTGTAAAGTTACCTGCGGAACTAGAGGCATCTCATCCCTCCTGCATGGTTTGCATATCCTCTGGCAAATATCGCAGCTGTGGCAATACTCTCTTGCATCCTTATGAATTGTGGGCCACCACAATCCAGCTGTCAGAATCTTCTGTGCTATAGATTTTCCTGCTTAATGACCTCCTGCTACTCCAGAATGTGCCTCAGCCAAAATTAATGGCTTTTCATGCTCCAGGACACATCTACGCAATATTTCACCTGGTCCCATCTTATATAGCTGTCCTGCTATTAAGGTAAAGTCAGCTACTCTATCCACCAGTTGCTTCTTCTGCTGTGTTGTCATTTTGGCAGGTGCAAAACCTGTAGACAAGTACTGAACAATATCCTGAAAATAGTCATCAACCATCTGGATGGAAAATAATTGGGCATCAGGAAGACCTTCGTCCAAACTAGTGGGCTCTTCTCCTGACTCGAGCCTTGACAAGTGGTCAGGCCCTAGGTTAAGTCTTTTAGGCTTAACTATGATCTCAAAGTCATATTCCTACAATAGAATCAGCCATCTACATATCCTTCCACCTAGCACAGGCTTGTTAACCAAACACTTCAAAGCAGAATGGTCAGTGAACATCTTAAAATGAGATCCTAACAGATAATGTCGAAACTTCTGCAATGCATAAACCATAGCTAGACCTTCTCGTTCTATCGTAGTATAATTCTTTTCTGCTGTGGACAATTTTCTACTTGCAAAAGCAATAGGGTGATCAATATTACCTTCACCTGACTGAGCCAATACTATACCCAGAGCAATGGAGGATGCATCGACATGCACATGAAACTCCTTATTCCAGTCAGGAAATACTAAGATAGGGGTAGTTACCATCTTTTCCTTCAAAATATCCAAGCTTTCTTGACACTCAGGGGTCCATTCAAACTTAATATCTTTCTTCAACTGCTTTTCCATAGGGGTTGTGATCTGAGCATATCCTTTAATGAATTTCCTATAATATCCAGTATGACCAAGTGTAGTGCGAAGTTGCTTAACAGACTTTGGAGGTGGCAAGTTCACAATAATGGCTATCTTCATAGGATCCATCATCAATCCTTGCTTACATACAATGTGACCTAGTAGAATTCCAAAAGGTGCACAAAAGATACACTTTTTCAAGTTCAAGGAAATATGATGCTGGATACACTTGTCCAGCATAAGTCTTAAACTAGCTATATGGTCTTTTAGTAACCCAAAGATAGTCCAATCATCAAAATAAACTTCTAAGAATTTATGTATAAATTCCTTAAATTCAGAGATGACTACTCTAGAAAACATAGCAGGTGCATTCTTCAATCCAAAGGGCATAACTGTATACTGAAAGGATCCCATTTCTGTAGCAAAGGTTGTCTTATGTCAATCTTCTGGAGCAATTCTGATCTGATGGTAACCTGAAAATACATCAGTAAAAGAGTACACTTCTTGACCTCCGACATTGTCTAAGACTTCATCTGTAAAGGGAGAAGGGAAGGGATCATGTAAATAGGCATCATTCAGTTTCCTCATATCAACACAGATTCTGATTTCTCCCTTGTTCTTCTTTTCTTGCACCACCATAGGACTGACCCATTTGGATTCTTCAACAGGCTCAATGATTCCTGTAGAAAGCATCTTATCTAGCTCCATTCTAACTTTTTATTTATACTTCGGGTTCATCCTATAAGGGCGTTGTTTCACAGGATTCGCATCAGGTTTCAAAGGGATCTTTATCACTCCTATATCACCGAGGATACCTTTCATCTCTGAGAAATTCGTTGGAAATAGGTCCTGATACTCATGGAGAAGTTGGGTCACTTTTCTCACCATTTCTTCATCCCAATAATCTCCAATGGTAGCATACTTAGTATTTTTTTCTGATCCAATGTTCACTGTCCGCGTCTTGAGGGGCTGAGTCACTTCAGGTGCTTCGACTGTTGGTCCATGTACTTCACAGTGTCCTTCTGAATCAGGGATGTTAATGTTGCGCGGTTCGTCATCCTCGTCAATTGCGAGGTTATAACATTCTACTGCATTAGCTTCTTGTTCCTTCCAATCAGGTTGGTATTCTGCTATTTCTTGATCATCAAACACCTTAGTATGGATCAACCTAATAGTTGCGTCTAAAGTAGGACAAACCTCATTGATAGAAAATGTGAGCACAAAACTATCAACAAGACTATCCCAACTTACAGTACCATGGCGAAGCTCGACTTCCGCATACCAGTTCTTTGCTATAGGTTCCAGAGTATGCACAAACCTATGTACCCACTCTTCATGAGGTACACGCTTCCAGGCTTCGTAGCATTGCTCCAAATGTTCCTGAGGGCTAGTCTTACCATTAAACCTGCTTCGCACCTCCTGAGGTTGATCCATGAATATCAGGCAAAGGGACTTCTGGCACGCTTCCCAACTATGAATGTACTTTTTATGACCATTCCACCATCTGGCTGTTGTGGCTCTGAATGCTGAATCTAGATTCTCCATTCTCTGTGAATCTAGTACCTGCTATGAGAATTGTATAATAAAATATGTTGGGTCTGTCAAGCCATCAAAGGTGGGAAAGTCTCTTGTCTGTGAACCAAGCCATCTGAGAGACTTGGTAATTCTGGCACATCGATGTCCATGTAGCTCATAGAGTCTATTCTGCCAATTCTCTAGACCATCGTCTGAATCAGTCATGCAGGAGCTGTCACACTACCAATCCATGATACCTTCGGCAGTAGGGTCAACATAATATTCTTCCTTATCTGTGATGTTGTAGATATGATCCAAAACATCCTGATCTTCATCTCTGAGTGGTTCTATGTACCTTTCTCCTTGAGAAGGGTCCAGTGGTACTATGACTCTCAAACCTTTCCCTTCGAAAGTCATCTGTCTCTTCTTAAGGTTAATGACTACAACATTGTCTATTGCCCACTCAATTCCTAGAAAAGCTGGGTAGGGGTTACTATCATCAATTATCTCAATGACTTCGAAGTCTGCTAAGGTACTAACTCCATCAAGATCTACTGGAACACTAGAGAATCTTCCTAGGGGCACAATCTTCTGTTGATTGGCTAATCTCAACTGTATGGGGGACCAGTCAAGAGTAGGTTTTCCCATTTGTTCCCATGTCTGCTTAGTTAAGACATTTACTTCTAATCCCAGATCTAAGATGACATCAGTCATGTCATATTCTCCTATCTGAGCATGCAATCTCATTTCTCTTCCAGTTCTTCTGACTCTATTAACAGTTCTTTCCTTACCAGAGCTTCACTGAGGTTCGCAAGCAGCAATAAATTTTTTCAACTCATTTAAAGCATTCTGATTTCTTAAGAGCTTCATGCAACTCTATAAAAATGATGACTGTGTACTTACTTTATCCGTTGAAGATTCTTGGGACTGTGACTACTACTGTGGATGTTGTTGTGCAGGTGCTACTGATGTTCCCGGATCAGCAAAATCTTTTTTGGATTCCATAAATGTTTCTTTTTCTCTTCTAACATCAAATGCTGGAACTTTCTCTGGGGTCTTGTGGACCCAAGCCTCGACAGGTTTTTTTTCCTTAGTCTGTACTTGCATCGTAGCTCCACTCCTGGTAACAACGTTAATAGGTGGGACTGGTATTTGCTCCACAGAAATGATCTGAATATTCTGAGTATGCGCGCTATTTATTTCTTGTATTTTAGCTATCAACTGTGGGCATTACTCAATGACATGATCTACTACTCTGCAATATTGACATGTCGTATTTGGGTTTCGACAGTCTCTAGCTACATGTCCTGCCTGATTACAATTATATCACACAACCTGGCCTCGACCTCTTCCGGCCATACCACCACGACCACGACCTCCAAAAGTACCTCAACCTCTACAGTAACCATATCCATCATTGCCTTGTGCATCATTTTGTACCCTATAAGCATCATAGCTACGCTCTCTCATGAGGTCAAAGCTGCGACACTCCACTTCGTTGTGTCCTACTGACTTGCGGAACTTGCAATAAGGATTCTTAGGTACATGGACATACCGCTGCACCAGATAGCAGTCCTCAGGTCGATGTTGACCAGTTGTTCTGCATATTTCACAATATAAGACATTAGGGTTAAATGGGTTTGGCGCACCAGTATTCAGGTAATTTCTTAATGCAGGAAACTGTTCCTTTTCATGACCTTTTGTCCTATAGCGTGTACACCAAACCTCGTCGCGAATAGACTTCGCCTTCTTCATGTCACGAAGCTCCAAAGCCATTTCTGCCAACTGCGCTTGTATTTGGGCTATGCCAGAATTATCTTCAACAGGAGCTGTTTCCAGTTTCATGGCAATCTCCACAGCCTCTTGCTGATCAGCAACCCTCTGTTGCATGAGTGGAGTTCTGGTATGTGGTAATAACGATGCAATGAAACATTCTTTGTGTTGTGCTGGTCGAATAGTGGAACTAACTTGATCTAGCAGAACTTTGAACCTCTGATCAAAGTCCCAAACTGATTCTCCTCACCTCTGCTGAATTTCTTTTAACTCCATTATACATTGTGACTCTGATTTAGGATTCTTGAACTCTTTAATCATTGATGTCTTAATATCAGCCAGGACATGGTTTTGAGTGCTGGAAAACTTCATGAACTAGGTCAAAGCTCGGTCTCTAAAAGAAGTGACCAACTCCGCTCTTCTTATATCTTGATCCATAATGTTCTTAGCCGTCCAGACAGCTTCGCACAAGAACCAAAACTGTTCGGGATCCTCTGATCTAGTTCCTTTGAACACTGGGAGCTTGATATCATCTGTCATATGTGCCATAGCAGATCTAGGGGAGGAGGGAGGGGGACTGGTAGTAGGCAGGGGGGAACTTAATGGGGTAGACTGACCTGCAACAGGAATACTCGAGCTAGGTTTACTTTCAGACTGCGATGGGTTCTCAGGAATAACAAATCTTCGTTGCGGGGTTACCAGAGGGTTTCTAACATAAGAGGTTTCTTGGGACTCAAAGTCTACTGGACTTAACGGGGTATACTCGGTATTCTGACCTAAGGTATAGGATCCAAAATTCCTCTTGTATCTTTTACCACTTTGCTCGACGAAGTCACTTTCACTTCCAACCATAAGTTAGTACTACTAAATCTAACTGTCTGATTCAATGAGCAATATATCTTTTTTAGCCAATAGCATTTTAATTTTCAAATTAAATGAATTCAAGTACTTACCCCTTGGTCCTTTGAAAAACTGTTGATCGGCTTCGCTGAAGGAGGTACTCGTGTCAATGGCAAACTCTGTCACAAATGCTTCAAGGGTTCGCGTCGTCCAGAAATCAACAGCTCGAGAGATAGCATTGTTTACTCTTTTCAATATGTTGATTCTTACGGGGGTCCAATCAGGAAACTGACCTTCTTGGAAGTTCTTCTTCCTCTTTGTCAACCTGGATAACCACCGGTGCAATTCTATGTGGATACTACCAAAGAAAATTTCATAAACATCAAAAAAAATGTACCTTTGTAAAAAGTCGTCTGAGCTGCGACGAGGATCCTTATTTTCTTGCTCAGCAAATTTCAGATAAGTCTCTGTGATCCAGTCACCGATTTATTTTACTGAGGGTCTCCAAAACATAGCCCTCCAGGTACGACGTAGATCCCTCTTGAGAAGATACTGAGTTCAACTGGAAATGGAACCAATTTGTTGGGCTATAAGGAAAACCCAGGTTCTATACTTTTGTCTTCGCACCAACAAAAGACCCACAGTGTTGGCCCTTTTGGCAACAACCTGCGAACAAGTTGCAGTCTCACGCGAAACAACTATGGGGTGCCGTAGAATCAGGTTTCTGCAAGCAGAAGAGGGATATTACTGTACCTTTAGCCTTTAACAAATAATAATCATGCAATGCAGATCTTTGACATTCATTTATATAGCTTCACAGTTAGATAAACAAACAGTTTCTTGCTTAACCCTTAACTGGGAATTCACAGCGAAGCTAATATTTAACAGTTATCTTAATTTATCAATTGTCTACTTATCAATGCATAACATAGCATAACATAAACAACACAAAAGAACCACAACACAAGATATAACGTGGTTCACCCCCAGTGTAGGGGCTATGTCCACAGAACTATGTTTTATTCAACTCTTTACAAAAACCACAGTTCTGATCTACGCACTCAGCTGCAGATCGCTTCAATTCCTCAAAGCTGTGCACATAGCTGCAGTTCTTCCTTATCACCAAAAACCCTCTGTGCACACAGCTGCAAAGGTCGTCCACGCACACAGCTGGGACTTAACCTTTCTTACAAAACCAGGCCTTAGCTTCGCATCAAATCCTTTTACATCAAAATCCTAACCTAACTATTTTACAAAAGTGCCTATTTATACAAGTGCACTTATTACAAAACCATGGGCTTAAACCATAGGCACCCCGAAACCCTAAACCCTAGACTTAAACCATGGGTTAATTACAAAAAGAGGGCTTTGACTCAACCTCGACACCCCTAAGACTATTTTGAGTCGCAACTCCGCTTACAAGCTTCCAAAAAAACCGTGGAGTTTCCAAAATTAAGGACCGTTAAGGTGCGCACCCCAACAATTCTCATCAATACGTCTTCCCAAAACTAGATTACCGCTCACTAGGAGGTCAAATAGAGCTAAGAAATGATTTTAAGGACTAGTATGTGCCCAACAACATGGATATTTAGGGTCATTATTGTTGTTCATTACACAAGACTTCCCATAGACATGGATTTACTTCTCTAATATCCACAAACTCCGCCTAGAACAAGCTTAAAGTCATATCATACTTGCTAGATATCATTGTTTACTACTGATACTTATTATAAAAAAAATTCCAGGTCTAATTTTTAGCCACTTTACATAGGTTTCCAACCGTTGTAACGCTACAAACATAAATATAATTAATTAGAATTAATTTAAAAGTCAATAAATTAATATTTGCATCAAATGGAAATTTAAGGGAAAAACCTATTAGCTAGAATGGCTTTGATACCAAACTAGCAACGGAAGTGCTAAATTAACATAAGTTAACATATTAAGTGCTTTTCTCTTCCTCGAGATCTGCCATTTCCTTATCTTCATTTATCTTAATTAGTAGTCTCAACCTTGAGACCTACCATTTGGATTACATTGTAGACTCTCTGAGTAGGATACCATTCTATTAGCTTTCCCAGCCTCTGTGCTTGGATACAGCCATCTATCTCTCATCCAAGCTCTGCAAATTCCTCTTTCAACGTGTTGGTTTTGGTCAAATTCTAGATTGAATAAAAAAATCAATGGAGAACACAACATGAGAAGTGTAAAACACTTAAAAATGAATGTGAGACATAATGATAGAATGAATGACAATGATAAAGTTGAGGGAATGATGGATGACTTCTTCTTCAGGAGAGTGAAGAACTATTACACTTCCCCATAATGACTGTACTCATCCTATGCTCCATTAAGTTATAACACCTACCCAACAAATCTTACATACTTAGCTTTCTTTGGAAACTTGTGGCTTAGGAAGGCTCAAACAATTAGTGACTAGGGAAGGAACACATTGACCATAAGACAAGGTAAAAAAAATTTATCTATTAAATTTGAGGACATAGATAGTCGAAAGAAATAGCTTCATGATGAATTGGAGAGAATGGAGTCCTAGTCAGCCATTTGGCATGAATATACAGAACCTGTGGATAGCACATTAATGCATGAAGAATGTTTTCCACACCAAATGAATTCAGACAATGGTGTATATTTTATTATGCTAGAATCAAATTGTAGTGATAAAGCCAAGGTGACAGAAATATCACAGCAAAAAATGTCTCTAAGCTTATAGTGAAATTCTCTTTCAATTTTGTACTATTCTAGTTGGGATATTTCCTATCATTGATAGTTGGAGTACAAGGTAAACATTTAAATTCATAATGCAAATTTGACTTCAGGGGATACTTTTTTGTCTGTTTTCAAATCCCATAAATACTACTTTCACATTCTCTTAATTTCATGTTCAATACTCAACTCTTCAAGGAGTTTCCAGTAAAAGTATGCAATTATCTTTTACAAGGGAAATATGCAACTGCAATGTTATAATCAAAATTCATTTTTTAGAATGCAGAGGTTGCGCTGAGAGACTTATTTTGTTTGACTTCCATATCATGGTGTGTATACACATATTTCACTTTATTTGTATGCTTATCCTTCTATTTCTCAATTCTGAAAAGTATTTCAATTACTTTATTGCATTAGGATTTAGGCCAGAATATTTTATTTGGAGCAACCATGCAAGTTTTTTTTGTTGTGAGCTTGCATTAAAGTGTCCTATGGTTGTATCATCCAGTAATGCATGTGCTCTATCCACATTCATAGAGTTGATGCTTCAATACACATTCATTGTTCGCTTCTTATGCAGAGTCTGACGACACTCAAAATGATTTAAATGACATCTGAAAACGTCTTGTGCACTCCTTGAGGTGTACATTATTGATTTTTTATTAGTAACTTTACATAACAAAAATAATGATTACCAGTACTGATTACACATGGAGTAATGGCATGAAGATTTTCTATCACATTTCGATGTGTAGATTCAATTTGAATTTCATTTTTTTATGAATGTTTTGAAATGAAAGTTTGATACATTTATTGTAGCATTTCAATCCATTTTCCAAATACCCTCTCAAACACTATGAAACTACTTTGTCTATATGTATATGTAAATCCTATGGTTCTTAGTCCAAACTTAATATTTTTGACAATACATGTTTGTATGTAAACACTATACTGAGTAAGTGTCCTACTTGTTTCAAAGGTATTATTGGTATGCTTGATTAGGAAGTGATTCTTTACTAGTTATTTAATTAACAAACATCATTTCAAGTTATTGAGCGGTTAGTCATGCATATGAAGCTTCAAGATAGGAACTTGAGTTTCCTCTATTGTATCCTACATTTATGCCAGAAAGTGTACTCTTGATTTCCTATATGCAAGTTCTCTTCAGTATCATATTGCTCTCTTATTAGGGTTAAAATTTGTATGCATGGTCAAAGGCAGTTGGTTGGTCACCTTACTCACGGTCCATCCAATGAAAAACCTATGAACCGAATGGCCCAATTGAATGAATTGAAGGGACTCAAGAGTGAAATGAGTTTTTATGAATACTGCAAGCTTGATTAAACTATAATATTATAACCCCTACAAAACTTTGATATTTTATGCTTTGGACTGTAAATATTTGTTTCAAGACCTCATTCTAGCTAAATCTACAGTCTTACAAGCCTCATCCTCCATAGATCATACCGATCAATTTCTGATCAAAAATAGGCATTTTAGTATCCTTTCCCAATCATCATTCGGATTCCACATGCCAAGTCTTTCATTTGATTAAATATTATAGTGAGAAGTTTTGAACCTATCATAGTTAAATACAATAACCACTCTTAATCAATGGAAAACCTCAGAGTGGTAAGGGTCTTCAAGATCTTCATTCTTATTGCAGATTTATTTTTGTGCTTGTGATAAGTTGAGCTCTATTTTCATCCCCTTTTTAGACACATAATCCACTATTGGTATTTTTATTTAACTCTGATGTTGGAAAAGGTAAATTGGATAGAGTTCATCACCATGAGCATACTTCAAGTGCTTCATTGCTATCCTTTTGGTGATCAAGTGTCCTCATCACCTTTATTCATAGTTTCCCAAGTGTTTGCTTAGGATATATGTAGTATATATTTGAAATATGAGAAAAATGTTGACAGATTCCCGAGGTTCAGATAATTCTAGAGGCCTTAAAATAACTTTCAAACTCCCTCAATGACATGTACCCCTTGGTAAATCAATTCCTTAATCAATCATAAACATAATGCTTGGGTACCAGTTGTTTAGGTTGTTTCTCATCCTCTGCCTACAGTGGATTTTAAGCATTCCATTTTATACCTCCTAGTTGTTCTTCAGATGAATAGAATTAGATGGGTTTTAGTGTCTGATGCAAATATCCTAGCTTCGAGGTTCTTTCCCAAGGAAAAAATGGTTTTATTGAAGAAAGCTCATTTGCAGCCATGACTTTTGATAATGATGTGAGCTATAATAGGCAATTAGCTGAAATTTTGATGTTGTACATATTTTTAAATAGAATTGTAGTCTAAATTAATTCCTTGCTTGGTTGGGTCTAATATCCTTATGAGTTTATCTGCATTCAATTTCACAGGCTTAGGAAATAATAAGAAGGTTACATGGATTCTCATCAAACAATGCTTTCTTGAGGTTTCTGACTAATTGTTCTTATGGGTAGTTCCCTGGAAGCTGACAGTAATATACACTAAACATAAGAGACTGTTTGTGAAATGCTCTCAATACAGGTATTTGCAAGAAGTGAAAATTATTCCAGTGTGATGGTTTTCAGAGCTACTTGTTTCAGCTATGTTGTCTAGACTCTATACTGGTAACAATATTTTTATCTTTGTTTGTGATTGTAAATTAAAATTATAATGTAGTATTTTGAAATTTTTATATGGGCTGTTGATATCAATTCAAATCATTGGAAGACTTTGGTGTGCCTCTGCATCTGAACTGCAGGATTATGTTTATCTTAACCTGTCCTATGCATGAAAATAATTCACAATTTTTTTCCATATACAACAATTATTAATAGCATATGTCACTAGCATTGGCATTGTTGACAGTTGAAATATGGTTTGAATTTGATAGAATTCATGTTGCCAAAATATATTTTGCAAGTTTAGGATTCTTGTTTATGAATTTCTAGTAACATTATATACTTGTAACCTAGAGTAACATCCAGTCATTTTACATTATAATAATGCCAAGAAGCAAGCTATCTTAGCCAATGTTTTGCCTTTGTGTAGAATTTCATGACTATTCTAAATGTTGGTATTAGGTAAAGAAAGGGATTTCATAATTTTCAACACCTTATAATTTGTGTTGAAATCCTAAGAACAAGAGGTAAACGGTGCTCCTACCCTAGATTACTCTAATGTTATGTCATTGGTTGTGATCTACTTAGAGATGAAAATATCAGTAATCACGTGTATTTTTCAAGTTGCAATTTAATATCCACAAAATGCATAACTACACAGTCACTGAATGAGAATGGTTAGCAATCATGCATACCATTTAAAAATTCTAATATTATTTGCTTTGTAGTCCTAAGACCTTTTGAACTACCATTTTAGAACCTGGAAATCATGTTATTTGAGTTATGTTGAGTTATTTGCGTTGTTTGAGTTAAGATCATTCAATTCATTCATCAAATTAGTCTATTTAAAGATTGACATAGTAAAAGACCTAACATTATAAGAGATTCAATAATGTAATAGTTAAAACTTAGATTATCTAAGGTTGAATATCACATTTTGTCAGAGCCTTGCAATAAGACATTGAACTTATTAGCCAAAAACATTTGAAATCAAAGGGTAAAGTAATTGGTGAATGGAAACCTTTCAATTGAAATATTTTTTTGAAATACATTGGAGAGCATGACTGATGAGTTTTGAATAGGCCATTCATTATATCAATTGAAATATTTTTTTGGTATGAAGAGGGATATCAAAACTGTTAGGTTTGGAATATGCTCGTGGGAATATACACCTTTCCAAATCTCCCTAGGGTGCAAACAAACCAATTACTACAATGTGCACTAACAACTTCTCTTTAATATTCATACTGTTAAAATAGAATTGATCTCTTAGATATGTGTCATAACGTATCTCACCACTATGCTTATGTCCTTCATGCATGTATTGGTGAGGTTGTTATTCAAGAGAACCTTCCAGGAAATTTTCACACTCTAGTACAAACTCTAGAGTAGTTAGTGATGCATGTATTGTTGAGTTTGTTCTTCAAGAGAATCTTCTGGGAATTGTTGACAATCTAGTATAGGGTAGTCATTGCTTCATACATTTGGTTATCCTATTTTCCTACAATATGAGGGATTAGGTGGCACTTCATTGAATCCATAATTATCATCCTTGATTTTTTTATTCTCATATTGACCCAATCGTTGGGGATTCAAGCAGGGTGCTCCTGGTGATTCAAGAAGGAGGAGAGATATTATTAGGTGGTGTTGATACTAATGACTTCAAGGGTAAACATCAATATGCTCCTATTACTCGAAAGGGTTACTAGAAGGTATGTAATAGAATCATGTTAGTTTTCTAGGTTTAAGATTGACTGTATTTAAGGATAAATACATGCATACCATGTTCTTTGTATGATTCATAGTTACTAGTAGGTATGTCATGGGATTATTCTAATCTAATAAATTGATGTTGCTATTTCCTCATGGGAGACTTCCTCATTGATGATTAATCAACAGGTCTGCATACAGTCCATCTTCTTCAATTGGGAAAATGATTGCTTCTTAAGGAATCTTATGAAAATATTGATGGCATTTTATGAACATTTAGTCGTAGGTTTCTGTGCTGGAGGTTGTGTTTCTATTGCGGATTTTGGAACTTCTTTGCTAGCTAGTCCATCGATAAAGCGTGCAAACCTTTGATCTTTTGGAAATTTCTTGTATAAGTTAGTGGTGTTTTCTAGGTCTATGCCAGATAAAAGAATATAAACCGCAGTGGTGTGGCAAATATTATGCTTGTATGCTCAAGCAATCAACGAATGCTCAATAATGCTCATTTTATAAATTGATATGCTATCTTTGTAGTATGAAAGATATAGTTGAACTAATTTCAAGAATTTTCTTAGTATCAACGACTGAAGGGAGATAATTTTTTTTTTCATTTTATTACATTATTTAAGCCAAGCATGTCTAGATGCTGTTGTAATTTGCTATACAAGGTGGGTTCTTCACTTTGTTGCTTCTATGCATTGTTTTGCTAAACTTCCACCCTAGCAATATATGCAATTCTTTATAGACCATGTGTTTCTTTTATACTGAGATTCCTCATAATCCGTATTTGTGATGTGAAAATATATGATGTTCATGATTGTTGTTCTATAGTCATTGTCTATCATGTTTTCTATGATTTTCAAGGGCATTATAACACAAATCAGCAATGCTATTGGTGCCTTGGGTATTGTCAAACAGGAATGAAAAACTGTCGAGTCACAATATGGAGATGGGATTATGGAGCTCTTAATGGCAAATGTATGTCTTTAATTTATCAAAGCTTATATGAATCATTATAAAAAAATGTCACATGTAAGATTGCATATTTAATATGATTAACTTCTTGGCATAAAGGTAACTGGACAAATTGATTGATGTATGTTAGTTAGGTAGGATTTCTTGGGAGTTAGTTGACTATAGAATTGCAGCTACTTCTAAAATGAAAAAATTAGCTGCATTGTTTACAGACAAATCCTGAGAAGATCTGCTCACATATCAGCTTGTGCTCTTATGATGGTGCAAGATATGTCATGTGAGATTCCTTTATGTTGTTTTCTGTTAAAATGATTGTACATAGTCTAACTATGTACTCATCAATAATACCTTTTGGGATACTGTGCATGCGAATTTTTCTTTGTTACGATTTATTGACAATGCTGAAAATGGTTGATCTCTGCAACATAGGCATAACTAGTGTATCATAAAAACCACATGAAAAAGAGACATTGTCGAGCATCAATGATGGTAGTTGCACTGCTTTTGAGATGTTAGTTATGTCAGTGCAGAACCAAATTTCCCATAACCGGACTAAGGAACAAATCATTACCTATTTGAGTCAGGTAATAAGAGTTTCTTGTCTTCTTTGATGATTTTTTTATTTTACAAGGATGTCGAGATTTGTTTTAACGTCAATTATTCTAATATCAGTGTTTATAATATTCTTGAATGTATTATTCAGCTTTGTGACCGATTTCCAAGCCCTAATGGAGAATCAGTTGTTGACTATGATCAAATGTCAAGCATGCCAACTGTTTCGTTTTCAATTGGAAATAAAACATTCAGAGTTACTCTAGACCAAGTTTGGTTTAGTCCCAAATAAATAAATTCTATTTGGTTTTCGATTCACCCTGCAATATTGATGTCTTATCTATCATCTATGGCTTGATGTTTATAATCTCAGTTTGTTTTAAAATAGGTTGGTGGGAATTCAACATTGTAGGAGATATGTAGAAGAGAGGAATTTATGTTACAAACGTGCATTTGAATACAAGTTTCATACAACGTTTTGTAGATAACATACGACTATTTAGTAATTTTAGCTTACTTTTTGTTCTATACTTTCATTCCTGAATGTGCATTGTACTTTCTTGAATTGTAAGTAAACAAATCAAATATCCTTATTACACAATAACACGAGAATAGGTTGTTAATAGGTTTCAAATTAATTTTAAACCTAATTTAAGTTGTCATGTGATCCATTTTTTTCACATGAGGTTTTGATTATCATAAACTAATCCTAAAGATAATTTGCATAACTTCAGTTTTGAAGCAGAAGAAACATTGTGTTTTGCAATCTTCGTGGGTATCCATTGGTGGAAATCAGTAAGTGGACTTGCTCTTGTTCCCATTTGGAGTTGTATAATACACATTGATCTGAAATAGATCTATGTTTTTTTTTCAAGCTAGAGTGAATTTTTTTGCTTGCAATTAGAACACATTTGAGGGTTTGTTTATATAATGTTAGGGCTTAAATCATGAAGCTACTACTGTATTTTGGACTTGAATAATATGTTTTTTCCATGGGATTTGAACAGATATTTAAGGGTTGGAAATGGAAACCAACTTGTTAGGGATCCAAAGACAATAAGTCGTGCCCTGGCTAGTGAGAAAGTTAGATGGAGTTTATAGACTACTAGATGTCAGTTGGCTAAAAAACAACAGTATTTCTAGTTTTTTACAAGATTTGGCAAATACAATAAGGAGGGAGGTAAATGTCCTTACATTCATGATTGAGAAAAGGTAGATATATACACTAAGTTCCTGAGGGGTATATGCTCCAATGTCCACTGTGAGTTGAATCACAAGGTATAGTAAAAGATTAACTCCATACACTAGACATGGAGATGTCTAGATAAAAGAAAAATGATGCAGTTTCCAGGATCTTATGGTGGGATTGATTATGTTTTATCTTACTTGTTCTGTTTATTTTTGTGCACATATTACTCCAGAGTGCATGTAATATTTCTCATAATTTCCACAGGGTGAGTTAATATGACATTTTCTGTATTACACTATCAGAATTTATTGAATTTATTTACAGGCCAAAAGAAATTGAGAAACCCAAAGATCAAGCTTTAATACCTAAGAATGGGTTGCAGACTTCTGATTCTTCTTAGTTCAAATTTGTAAGAATACACACCTTTGTACTTCTCAAACACAATGACTATCTATCACTGAAGACTACATAATAGATTATTAATTATTCATAATTTAAACATGCATCATGTTGATTCAGAGTAGGATGAATTTGGTAATGATCTCTATTCACTACTTGAAGTGCCTCAAACAATACAGACAACACATTCACAAGCAGTGTTTACAAATAAAGCTAACGAAGACAACAAGATTAAGGCTCTTGTTGATTCAGCTACATTGGAGTGGCAGCGGTGAGACATCTACGGGTTGTTTATAATGTCCTTTTTGGTGTATTTATTGGGAATAATTTGAGGGATAACATTAATAGGATAAAACAGGTTGGAGTATAACAAATAATCCTCTCAAGTGTATTCCTTACACTTTCAGCTATCTTTGCAGGAAAACATGGGAAGGATATGCTAGAAGAGGATTTGGCAGAGGTGCGGGAGGAAGGGATCTAGTAGGAACAGGATTTGGTAAAATATCTTAGGATTGTTGTTTATCTTTCATTAGCTTAGTGTTCTTACTAGAATTTTGAGATATTATTTGTTTGCTTATTTCATGGGAGGTCAACTTTCCAATGTGTGTTTGGCTTCTGTACTCTATTGTTGTCACGTTTTATTAAATGTACACCAGCAACAATGTGATATTTTTTTATTTATGTTCTCATCCTATCAAGGAATCAATATTCCTATGCATTAATTGGTTTTTTGGGATGATTATAATTGATTCTTATTATTTTCAGGGTTCAAGTTTTACATCTATAAAAATTTGCACACTTAAAAGTTGTTCAATTATTTTTAACAACATTTTGATGGATTGGATCATACAAAATTGATGTCGTCAATTTGAAGTTGAATTTGGCACTAAGATTGCTTAAGTAATATGAATGAGGTTTGATTCTTTTAATGAATGAATAAACGATGATGTGGGTGGAGAAGAGAATATGAATGAACCAAGAACGGGATTTTCCCCAGAGAATTGTACTGGCAATGGAATTTATTTTTCATGGAGGTTGGAGGATCTTTGAGGAATTGAGGTTAGTCTTTTGTAAAGGTTGCATGTAATTAGATTGCAGGTATATGCTTGTTTGATAGCGTGTACTGTGGATTCTTGTTCCTATAACATGAATTTTGACAATGAGGGTTATGCAATTAAATTTTAACGCAATTCAGGGAAATATTTCATACTATCAAACAATACAGTCATACAGTAATGTTCATACAAAGTTAAAAGATATATTTTTCACTTTCAAACCATAATGATGGTATTCTTAAGTTTTCAAAATTGACATTAGTTTTGTCTTCAATTGGGCCCATATTAACGTGGAAGTTATGAATATGAGATAAAGCACTTTTATAATTGACATTAGTTTTATGTCTTCAATTGGGCCTGTATTAATGTGGAAGTTATGAATCTGAGATAAAGCATTGAATGCAAGGAGTTAGTTAAAATTTATTACCTACAAATTCGAATTTTATGAATACATTTATGAAGATATTAATACCTCAAAATTTTCCTTTTTTCATTTAAGTAAAATTATCTTAGATGAATGAATTTGGCCTAATGCAGATAAAATCTATTCTTATGCATATTGACAGATGAATTTCAATGACAGGAACTACATTCGGTATCTGTTTCAAAGAAACTTGGGAAACACAATCATGATCATACTCTATTTCAAAATAACATAATTATAATATTTAAGAGATTGTTGTTATGGGCAAACCATACTACATATCATGGGGAAAATTGAATAGAAAGGTTTATTGTCTATGAAGCGAATTTAGAGTAGACATGTGAGATTTGATTTCTAATTGATAGGATATCAAAGGGAACTACGCGTAAGTACAAAGCTAGAATAGAGGAAGGGATTTATAATCAACAGGTGCCCAAATTCATAACTCTGTTTTATAGCAAGAGGATTTTCTTTCTCCTTGTGTATCCGTCACTTCAAATTTAGACGAAAAGGATGATAATAATGAGGAAGATCATGCTAATGCCTTTTCAAATCAACCTTTCTATCATGAATATGAATTTGACCTAGGTATTAAGGGAAATGATGAGAAGTTAGATCTGTCCACTATACTTTTTCATGCATCAAAGGTCGAAAAGCAGTTTGAAGAGCAATTGGTTACCATTCTTGAGCTGTTTCAAAAGAGCAATAATGGAGAGGAAAAGATTTATGTTTCAGCACCTATGGAAATTTTAAGCAGTGAACCTATATATGATGAATACTCAGATGAATTGGAAGAACGACCTTTTGAATCAGTATTTACAGAAGTATTCAGCAACGGACATATGTATGGCATCTACGAGGACAGTGAGAGTGATGATGTTGGGTCACCAAATCAGTGCATAGTGTGTCTTTTTTAGCAGCAATCTTCGGAAAGTAGAAATCCCATATCCTCTATTCTAGAAAAAGAATTTCAAGGAAATATTAAACCAAATGTAGTTGTCTCAGTTGGATATTTCAGAGACCAGGGAGGTAATTTTTGAATTTTCTTTTGTTTCATCTCCAACAGTCCAAGAAAAGAAGTTTGATGTCATCAATGAAGCAGTGATTCCACATAAACAAGAAGATGTGGGAGTTACTTGTTCTCGATTTGCTTCTTCTAACAATTTCTATGACCCTATAGCAAGTTACATGGAAGAAAAGCAGAGTGATAAATCTTGTGTCCTTCATCTTTTAAGCACAAAATTTCAAATATGTGGGTATGGTTTCTTGGATTGTATGTTTTTATGCTTTCGAGTTTTTTTAGTCTTTTGTATGCTCAAAGATGGAAGCAAGTTTCAGCTAAATCATAAGCTTCTGGATTGGTTATATTGGAAGTTTTCCTATATTTGAAAAGAAGTTTTTGATTGCTTAAGTATGAACAGTGTCAATAACTAAGCTCACTTTTCGAGCATTTATTTTCCAGTCTGAATTCAGTGGATTTGTTTTCAATTAAGTAGTGCAGAAAGGCAGTTTGGTTTTTAATTAGAGTTGGACAATAAGATAATAGAATAAAGACTCCATCCCAATGGATAAGGCACTATATATATTTCAGTATGCTTGAAGAAGTGATTGAAGAGATGGAATAAAAGGCACTTGGTATGCATTTCTTGGTAGCTCAAAAGGAGCGTGCCATCCCCAGCCAGAGCCAGATGTTGGTACCGGAGATTTTCCTCTTTTCAATATGATGCATCAAATCCTTAATCTTGTGATCCTTATCTCTTTCCCTTTTTAGCCAAATTCTCAACCTATATGTATTAAAATTTTAATAATTATTATTATTTTAACCAAAAAGATCTTTTTATCTTTTAACTAAAATAATATTTTTATTAAAAATTGTAAAAAAGAATGGTTTACCTATTATCTCTTAATAAACTTACGTGTTAATTCTTTAAAAAGGGATTATTAACATAATTTTAAAAAGGGAATATATCTTGCATCAAATCCTTAATCTTGTTATCCTTATTTCTTCCCTTTTTAGCCAAATCCTCAACCTGTATGTATTAAAATTTTAATAATTATTATTATTTTAACCAAAAAGATCATTTTATCTTTTAATTAAAATAATAATTTTATTAAAAATTGCAAAAAAAAGGGTTTACCCATTATCTCTTAATAAACTTACGTGTTAATTCTTTAAAAAGGGATAAAAAATATAATTTAAAAAAGGGATAAAAGCTATCATTTTAAAAGAAGTATATATTTTGTCTTTTTACGATCATTTCCTGTATCCACTTTTGTCTCGTCAAGACTAACCGCCATTCTCATGTCATTCACTCCATAGTCAACGTAGCCCATGGTTCAATATATTTTCCCTATGCATCAAGACAACATGGGAACATCTACGTATATGAATAACCAAAATACATTTGTTATTCATACACGTGGGATAATTCCCATCGCACAAAACAGAACATAAAAAGTGCTTTTAGCTATAAAGGAGCCCAAGCTTCGCCGTTTTGGTTATCAAATGCATCGAGGCAAAGTTGAACAGTTTGGTATATACTAATGTATATGAATGATAGCAAGAGCTAAATCCAGTCAATGTTCTTTGTGGAGAATTGAACTAAGTCTGCCAATTTCCCAAATGAATTTGGGTCCCTATTGATTACTTGTGATAGTATTGAACAACTTTTAACTATTTGGAATTTTTCTCTAATCGATGAAGCAGAGTATTTGATTGAAAAGCATATTACGAAGACATCAAACAGACCATCTTGTGTTTGATATCAAATCTATGATCTGAAGAATAGGCGGCAGAGTGCTTGTTGCTTACAAAATACTCCAAATCTTCTCATAAATTCGGTGATCACAAAATAATGATGGAGAACAACTGATAATCAAAGATTTTATCGGAGGCAGAAAGTTAATAAGCATAATATTATTTCCAGATCTTAAGGCATGAATTGAGCACTCAAAAGGTTAATTCTAGATTTAACTACAAGTGATAGGTTTTTGGCAATTAAGCATTCGAAGGAGGCAAAAAATCAACTTTCCAGATTTCAAGGAATTAGTTAAGTTTATCCTGGGTATCGATTTTACCAACTCCAGATTCTAAATCAACAAATAAAGGACAGATGGAAATCAATGTCTAGATATAGAAGCTCAATTTCAGCAATTGCAACCTATTCCAGTTTTTGGGGCAGGAATATTTCTCATTTGCTATATTTGTAAAATTGGTTTGATGAGCATGGGTATAAATGTTCAAGTTTTGAATAGAGTAAGGGCGAGGGAGTTCTAGCCGAGCGCTGAGACTGTATTGGCTAGAGCATGTATTTCATTTCTTGGGTTATTAAGAATGCTTTGAGTGATTATCTGTCATTGAGCCTGCTTTGTTTTAATTTGAAGTGATCAATATTATATGCTTTCATGATATTTTCCTATACTTGGATTCTTGTGGACAGTTTGTGATGTTTATCAGTGATCTAAAATAGAGTTGGTTCTTTCCTTAGATAAGTTTATTCTCGTGCTCTTTTTGGCCTTCATATCATGTTCATACATCCACTATTTAGTATTCTCTTCTGATAGCTTGATCTCCGTTGGAAACTTTCGAGCCTACTTGTCCTTTTCAATAACCTAAGATTCACTAGCCATGCTTCTTCTGCAGTCAAAGAGCATCTTTTAGTGATAACAACTTCTAAACACTCGAAAGGTTTGAAGTGCATCTTAGGTCTAGTTAATTCTTGCAATAAAATAGAATCCAATCCAAATAAAGTGGTGTCTCCACCTCTCAATTTAAATAATGATCAAATAGAAAGATGGCCAAAACTAGTTTCACTGTAGTTATGTTCATAGTTGGCCAACACTGTAGAAACCCATGAATATTGACTCTTTCAGTAAAGGTAGTTTTCCTTTGTATTAACTGGTAGAGATGACAAATGTAGAAATTTTACTTTCACCTTTGTGGAGCTTGCTCAAATTTGGATGGGCAGTTTAGGTCTAAAGGAATTTTATGATGAATTAATGATGTAGGGTGTGGAATAGAACTGAAAACACCAGCACAAGGATATGTATGTCATAGATGTAAAGTTGATGTTATGTTCATCATGTCTAGTAACTTTGTAAGCAAATTGTTCATTAAGAGCATGGCTAATGGGCTAGATATGGGTTCTCGCCATCTTATTTTTTTTATCTAGGACATTTCATCCAACATTGTCCAACAAACAGGGATCCCAATTTTGACCTCAAAAGGGTGAATCCTCCAACTGGGATTCCCAAATCAATGCTTGTTGCTACTCTCGATGGCTCTTATGGATTGCCAAATCTGGCAGTTGCATTTTTTAGGCCTAACGAGTAAGTCATTTGAACCAAACCTTCATAAGTGACAACACTATAAAGTGGAAGGCCTATGAAATTGGCTATGCATTGCTTCTCAATTATTAGATGCTGATTAAAATAATTTGTCATGTAGAGCTGCTTTCGACAAGGAAGTTGAGGGGTTCCCATTTAACGATTCTGTTGGTGAACTGCCATTTGAGTTGCATTGTCCATTGTGATGTTTACTTTGGGTTTTGCATAGATTGATGTATGATCAGCATAAATTAAGTTAAACCAAAATATATCAAACATTAAGAAAAAAATTAAAAATACTTCAAATTCATTTAAATACTTTTAATTTAATTTTTATTTTTATTTAATAAACCTTTAAAAAAATTAAGTCTCACAAAACCCTTGTAACTTCTTCGAAAAGCGTTATGGTCCCAATAAATAAATAAATATATATATATATATATATATATAACACTTAATCTTGATTCCTTTCGGGAATCCCCAAGCGTTCTCCAGTTGTCTAACATTGTGACAAATAATGATCGGGAATCGGGGTTCAAAACGCTCTGCCCATAATCCACAAAGTCATCAAAAGCACCCGTAAATTATCTAAGTGTACCAGCCGACACTCTTTTTCTTATTTTCCTTAATTATCTCCCTAAATATCAGATATTAATAGCTGATTGTTTAATCAATTATGTAATCAATTATCTCCGCACAAAAAATATTAATGGTTTATCGCGTTTGATATTCTTTTGCCAGATTTCACCCGTTGCTTATATTGCGACCAAGCAGAGCTCGCAGGCATACCTTTCGTAGCTGGTTCTGCTGGAATTCTTGAATCTACTCGTGATTTTTAAAAATGGTTAAGGAAATCGGTTACTACGACATGCTGGGAGTAAGTCCCACGGCCAGTGAAAGAGAGATCAAGAAAGCTTATTACATGAAGGCTAAGCAAGTTCATCCTGATAAAAATCCAAATAATCCTCAAGCTGCGGATAATTTTCAGGCATTGGGAGAAGCTTACGAAGTTCTCAGTGATCCAACACAGCGAGCATCATATGACGTACTTGGAAAAGCCGGCGTATCAACCGAAACACTGATAGATCCAGAAGCAGTTTTTGCTATGTTGTTTGGAAGCGAGTTTTTTGAAGACTATATAGGCAAGCTTTCAATACTTTCAGGGTTTTCTTTAGTGATGTCTACTGAAGGGCTGGGACATATACATATCAAAAAACTACTACAGAAGATGAAGCTTGTCCAAGACGAAAGAGAAAAAAAGCTGGCACAGATTTTGAAAGATCGTCTAAACCAGTATGTACAAGGTGACAAAGAAGGGTTTATACAACAAGCTATATCTGAGGTTCGACGGTTCAACAGTACATCTTATGGAGTCGATGCGCTGCACACAATTGGTTACATATATGAAAGACAAGCGTCAATGGAACTTGGGAAGAAAGACATATATTTGGGTGTGCCTTTGACAGTTCAATGGTTCAGATGTGAAGTGCATTTTATAGCTGAATGGTTCAAAAACAAATCGCATTTTATAAAATCTTATGTCACAGCAGCTACAGGTGGTTTTGCATTACTAAAATTACTACTGAAACAGCAGCTAATTATGGAAAATTATTCTGACAATAATCTGAGAGCATTTATACATTCCAACAAAGAATTGTTTATTGACTCTCTTTTTAAATTAAGCGTGCCTGATATTGAAGACACCCTCTCAAATGTGTGCCAGATGGTGTTGCAAGATAACAGTGCAAGGAAAGAAGATCTTCTAGCTCGTGCAAAGGGCTTAAAAACCCTTGGAAGCATTTTTCAAACTGCGAAACTAAAAAATGAACATGGAACTGCAGAAAGACACAGTGCTCCAAGGTTGGCCAAGGAAGAATACAAGAACTATGCAAGCTCTCCGGATACATCACCGACAACTCCTTCCAGCTCGACTCCACTTTACTCTCAAGGCCGTGGAAAAAGATCATGGATCCGTCAATCAATGGATGCCCTTTTCCGGTTTGCCAACTATCTTTCAAAAAAGTTTTTTTCCATCTTTGATTTTTAGATGTTTGATACTTAGCAACTTTTATAGTTTTTTTATTATGAACTGACCTATTTGCCTACCTTATAACTTTTAAAGTTATTATGAACTGGCCTACCCTATTGGCCTACCTTACTACGATCTTTCATTTCCCTAATTCATTTTAAAGAGACCATGGGCTCTTGGGTTATTCCCATGGTTAAAAAGTTTTTTTTAATAAACTTGTAAGTATTTTAGTATAGATATGTCTCTTTGTTATTGATAATTTCTGATCTTATTGTTTATATAGATCTTTCTATTTACAATGCTCTCAATTATCTTTAGATTATCTGATTTATAATATTAGTACAAAATAATATTATCTCAACATTGTTTTTCAGTTTAGATTTTTAGAAGTTCAATTATATGGCACATATTGATATGAAATCATTGGGTTTATCCAGTTTTGTTATATTGTCATTGGATTTGGATGATTAGGAATGAATGGGATTTTGGGAAACTAACGGCAATGCAAATAGAGCACCCTTATGTGCTAGCCTAGGCTATGATATCATTAAATGGATATTTTTCTTTTGACAATAATTTATTGCGACACAACAAGCACGCCATTCCCAACTTGGGAGTATTACAATGATGTGTAGGTCACTTAAAACATTCAATAAATAATCTTAGGCTAAGTAGCCACTAGTGGGGTATTTACTTCAACAAAGTCACCCAAGACTTGTACTTAGCAGCAATTATATGCAACAACCAATTTGTTCTAGATAGATGGTCCATGAGAAGAAAAATATCTTCTTGGGAATTCAAATCCACAAAGAGATTCCAGGAAGCATGAATGGGAGATCATATATGGATTATATAAAAATCAATTTCTAAATTATAGTGAGTTTGAAATTCTTGGAAATAGGGATCTTGAACGTATGAATGATTGGAACACTGCTTTTTGTAGATGAGGAGACCTCTAGTCGTACAATTCATTTCATCTCTGAAATGCAAAAGTTGAAAAATATTTCTACTAATCAACATGCAAAGTATTACTTAGTTTATAGTTTGGGGGATAAGCAAAAAATCACATACAATGTTATCCTTGAGCATTATAGAACAGGCGTTGATCCACTACGCATGATAATCCAAGGAACTGCTGGTACGGGAAAGTCGTATTTGATTGAACCTATTAAAAATATACTTGAAAATCTCTCGCATCTAGGGAAAAGTCCATTACTTCTTCTAGCTCCTACATGGGTGGAAGCTTTCAACATATCCACAACAACAGATCATTTTGCACTTCATACCTATCAAAGAAATTAATCATTTACGAGGACCGAGTTTAATTAAGTTACAAGAAGAGTTGAGGAATGTTAAATATATTTTGATTGATGAAATGATTTTTATTGGAAAAAATCTATTAATCAGAATAGATTGAAGACTTCGCCAAGCCTTTCCCAAAAATGATAATATACCTTTTGGTGGAAGATCAATTATAATGGTTGGTGATTTGGGACAATTTCCACGTGTCATGGATAAGCTTGTATATGCATCGGAGGCTATTGTAGAAGAATTGTGGAACACATTCACAACGGTTGTGACCCTTGATATTGTGTTTTGACCGAATTGACAAAGCAATGAACACATATCTTTTCGTAATTTGTTAATGAATATTAGATGTGCAGTTCCAACAATAGAGGATTGGAAATTACTAATGACTTGTATAGATACTTCTTTGGATGCTTCAACGAAAAATTCAATCGATAAGACGATACATTTGCTTGCGACAAATGATGATGCAAGCTATCATAACAAGCGTTTAATAAGAGTCCTAAATTGTCACATTGCGACCAGTATTGCTACATTTGTAAGAAGCAACTATTGTACGGAAGGAGATGAAGAAGGGTTGGAACTTGAATTACTGATAGCCATATGGACTAATGTAGGACTCATCATTAGTGCTCTTGGAGTTATATATCAAATTGTACATAACCATGGAAGTTTGCCTTCAGAACCACCCACATATGTTTTAATAAAATTTGATAATTATACGGGGGTACCATGGGATGAATCGTTTCCTCAAGTTGTTCCTATTACATCTATCGAAAGAGGTAATAAAAATCAATTTCCATTGAAACACGCTTTGGGTTTAACAATCCATAAGTCACGAGGATTGACATTAGAAAAAACTACTATTAATATTGGAAAGAAAGAGAGGCAGGGTATGACATTTACAAAAATATCTCGAGTTAAAGATTTGGCAGGTCTACAATTTCAACCTCCATTCTCATATGATCAATATGAGAATATGTCATAACTACCAAGTGTGAAGATAAAAAAAGATGAAGAAGATAGATTTAGAATGATCACGATGTGAACCATATTTTCATTTATTTAATCATTTCAAAATTATTGTCTCTATTTTCCAGTTTAACAATTTATTCAATCCTTAATACTTATTACTTACATTGAGATAATCATGATAATTCTATCTATGTTTTCAACTTAACCTGTTCCTTACAATGTTGATCAAACTTCAGTTTTGTGTCACCACCCAAGAATGAAACAAGCCTAGATCCAAATCCTAGGCTCTATCAAGCGTCGAGAGGGATCAAATATCATGACTTGCAAACCTCTTCTCATGTATTGCACTCAAAGAGGTTTGCACCTTGAGACATTTGATCCCTCTCGACCCTTGATAGAGCCTAGGATTTGGATCTAGTCTAGTTTATGATAAATGTAGATTCATTTAAACCAAAATATATCAACCATGTAAAAAAATTTTGAACCACTTAGTTTTTTTTAAATAATTTTAATTTGATTTTGATTTTTTATTTAGTAAACCTACAAAAAAAATATTAATAATTAACTCATACAACTTTGTGAGCCGACATAATTCTTTTAGTTCGATAAATCTAACCACAACTCCCTTACAACCTCTTTGATGAGCGTTGTGATCCCACGATATATATATATATAACACTTAACACTTCATCTTCATTATGTAGGGGCATCGTCCGAAGTGTTCTCTAATTGTCTAACATTGTGACAAAAAATGACTGGGATTCAAAAAGTTATGCCTCATAGTCCACCAAATCATCATCGGTCAAAAGATACAGCACCTGTAACTTTCCATAAAGGTGAAGTAACTACTAGATTTGATGGTTCTAAATTATCTTGGTAGACATTTTTTTTCTTAGTTTCCTTAGTTAACTCCATGGAACTAATGTATTAATAGCTGATTTTTTAATCAATTATCTCCTCAAAAGAAATATTCATGGTTTATTGTTTTTTTTATTGCATCGGCTAGATTTCACCTGTTGTTTATATTCCGATCAAGTAGAGCTCGTAGACATACCTTTCGTAGTTGATTTTGCTAGAATTCTTGAATTTACTCAATATTTTTAAAAATGGTTAAGGAAATGGGTTACTATGACATGTTGGGAGTTATTCCCACAACCACTAAAAGAGAGATGAAGAAATATTATTACATGAAGGCTAGGGAAGTTCATCCTAATAAAAATCCAAATAATCCTCAAGCGGCAGACAATTTTTAGGTATTGGGAGAAGCTTACCAAGTTGTCAGTGATCCAGCACAACAAACACCATATGGCGTACTTGGAAAAGCGGGTGTATTAATGGGAACATTGATAGATCCAGAAGAAGTTTTTTCTATGTTGTTTAGAAGCGAATAATTTGAATAGTATATAGGCCAGCTTTCAATAATTTCAATGCTTTCTTTCATGATGTCTACTGAAGGGGGACATATAGATACCAATAAACTACTAGAGAACTACAAAAGAGAAGAAAATATCTCACATATTTTGAAATATTGTCTTTATCAACATGTACAAGCTATATCTGAGGTTCGACGGTTCAATAGTACATATTATGGAGTCAATGCACTGCACACAATCGGTTACATATATGAAAGACAACCGTCAATGGAGCTTGAGAAGAAAGCCATATATTTGGGTGTTCCTTTTATAGTTAAATGGTTCAGATGCGAAGTGCATTTTATAGTTGAATGGTTCAAAAATAAATGCCATTTTATAAAATCTATTGTCACTGCAGCTACAGGTTCCTTTGCACTACTAAAATTACTACTAAATATGAAACGACAACTAACTATAGAGAATTATTCTAATGATAATATGAAAGCATTTATACATTCCAACAAAGAATTGTTTATTGACTCTATTTTAAAAATAAGCATGCCTGATATTGAAGGCACCCTCTCAAATGTGTGCTAGATGACGTTGCAAGATAACCGTGCAAGGAAAGAAGATCTTAAAGCTCATGAAAAGGGCTTAAAAACTCTTGGAAATATTTTCCAAACTATGAAACTACAAATGATCATGGAACTCTAGAAAGAGATAGTGCTCCAAGGTTGGCTAAGGAATAATACAGCAACTATGAAAGATCTCCCAATACATCACCAATGACTCCTTCCAGCTCGACTCCACTTTTCTCTCAGGGTCGTGGAAAAAGATCCTAGATCCGTCAAATAATGGATACCACTTTTCAGTTTGCGAACGATCTTTCAAAAAATATTTTTTTCATCTTTGAATTTAATATGTTTGATCCTTAGCAACTTTTATAGTTTGTTTATTTTTAATATGTTCTTATGGACTGGCCTACTTTATTATTATCTTTCATCTCCTTAATCTATTTAAAGAGATCAGAAATATTTTTAATGAGACGACTTGGTTTTTCTAAGTTAAAAGTTACTGTTATATGTGGTTTGTGGGTTGTTAGATATACTCTTGGGAGGTTACTGTTTTCATGGTTAAAAAAAATATTTTTAATAAACTTAGAAGTATTTTAGTTTATATATCTGTCTGTGTGTTACTCATAATTTAAGCTCTTATTGTTAATATAAATCCTTCTATTTACAATGCTTCTGCAGATTATCTGATTTATAATATTAATACAAAATTATATTATCTTGACATTGTTTTTCAGTTTAGATGTTTTGGAGTTCAATTATGTGGCACATTATTGATATGGAATCATTGGGTTTATGTAGTTTTTCTATATTGCCATGGGATTTGGATGATTAGGAATCAATGGGATTGTGGGAAACTAATAATTTGGTAGTGCAAATATAGTATCTTTATATGCTAGGCTAGGCTATGACATCATTAAATGGATGCTTTTCTTTTCAAAGTAATTTATTGAGACAAATCCATTCCCTATCGGGAGTACTACAATGATGCGTAGTTGGATTAAAACATTCAATAAAGAATCTTAGGCTAAGTAACCATTAGTGGGGTATCTACTCCACGAAATTCGCCCAATACTTGCACCTAATAGTAACTACATGCAACAACCAATTTGCTCCAAAGAGATGGCCCATGATAACCAAAAATAATTCTTGGGAATTCAAACCTTGGTCAGGAATTTAATTTCCTACACTTAACAATAAAGCATCAAGCCTAGACCTTATTGATGGTGTTGTATGAATATTTTTCATATTATTATTGCTTATTCAATATTACCTTATTGATGGTGTTGTATGAATAATTTTCATATTATTATTACCCATTCAATATTAGGGGATCCAATGGAAAAGCATGGAATTGTATAAGAATGATATGGAAAACTGAACAATTATTTTTATTCTTGTATATGACTAAACACTTATCCATTTTTAGATTTCAGCATTAAATAATGAGAGTTTTATGTAGGTTTTGTGAAGAATTCAATAGTATTGGCCCATGTTATTGTTTTGATGTAATCATATGGCTCGGGTATTGTTGTGATGTAATAGTGTAAATACTTGACTCTAATAAAGAGAAGTCAATGAGTATGCCCACTGGTGTTCCATCATTTCTTCTTCATTCTTTTTTTAATATTTAACATGGTATCAGAGCGTATGGCCCGATCTCCTTTTGTCTTGGGTAAGCCTTTTCACAGTGGACATCACACACACATGGAGGTTGTGATTGAAGTTGGAACACATCGAGGAATTGGGTGTATTTTTTTTTATCTCTTGGTTCACCAACACACCCAGTCCCTATTGTAAACTATGACACCTTTGTACCAACGCACCCTTTTCTCAACCAAAGTGCAATGCCAATGCACTTTCTATTGAAAAAAATGCAATACCAACGCACTATTCATTTATCCAAAGTATGACAATACAGAGTCCATTTTTCCAAATGGCTGACCCAAAGTTGCATCGAGGAGTCCATCTTCCCACAGATTTCAGGAGCTACCAATGCACATCAATATTGTAATCTTCTCACATCCAACTACAAGGGAACAAACCGAGTAAAAACAATAAGATTGCAAACTCTTCGATTTCAGTTGAAATTTTGAAAATGAAGGAAACAAAACCTGTAGAGTAGCTTATGACTAGTGCTTCAAGAATTGTAACCCAATTTCAAACCTATGGTGAACCTTTAGAATATAAGGTAGTTGTTCAATATATTCTAAGGTGTCATCACCCAAGATTCCCTCAACATAGGTTGAGGAAGAGGAGGATGAGATAGAGGAAGAAGAGGCCGAGGATCTCATCATACAAAGGAAAAAACCAATCATGAAAATTCAAATCACTTAGAGCACTCTCACAACTCTCAAGTTCATAGGGGGAGAGGGAAGAGATGGACCAATAAGTCCAATATTCGATGTAACTATTGTAAGAAGTATGGCCACTATGAACGAGAAAGAATAAAGAAGCAAGTATACCTTAACAGTGGTAGACCCAATGTCTCTAAAGTGCTCAGATCAAATTAGATCAGATGGTGGAGGTGAATATGATTCACATGAGTTTACATATTTTTGCAAGCAACATGGAATTCAGAGACAATTCACCACCAAATACACTCCACGTCATAATGGAGTTGTTGAACGAAAGAACCGGACCATCATGAACATGACATGTAGCATGGTGTCACATAAGAAGCTATCATATGAGTATTGAGATAAATTTGTTGCATGACCAGTTTACTTGCTCAACAGATCACCCACAATGAGTGTCTAGGACAACATTCCTAAAGAAGCATGGAGTGGCACTAAAATTAGTGTTGCACATCTAAGAGTTTTATTTTCTGTTGCACATCTAGATACGAAGAGTGAGCGGTCTATTTTATTTTCATATTAATTTATTGCGACAAAGTAAGCATGCCATTCCCAATCGGAGGTACTAGAGTGATGCATAGCTTGATTAAAACATTTAATAAAGAATCTTACGCTAAGTAGCCACGAGTGGGGTATCTACTTCAACAAAATCACCCAAGTCTTGCACCTAGCAACAACTATATGCAACAACCAATTTTCTCGAGATAGATGGCCCATGAGAAGCAAAAAGAATCTTCTTGGGAATTCGAACCTTAGCACGGAATTTCATTTCCTACACTTAACCATCAAGAATCAAGCCTAGACCTTATTGATAGTGTTGCATGAATATTTTTCAAATTATTATTACCTATTCAATATTACCTTTTTGATGGTTTTGTAAGAATATTTTTCATATTATTATTACCAATTCAATATTAGGGGATCCAATGGAAAATCGTGGAATTATAGGAGAATGATATGGAAAACTCAACAATTAATTTGATTCTTGTAGATGACTAAACACTTATCCATTTGCAAATTTGAGCATCAAAGAATGAGAGTTTCATGTAGGTTTTGTGAAGAATTCAATAGTATTGGCCCATAGTATTGTTGTAAATTTGTAGTACCTACAAGCACATACAAAAAAATAAATTTGTAGTACTTAAATCACCACAAGCCTTTACATTTAAAGAAATTTTATTTATGTTACACACATGATCTGTCGGACCTCAACTTGAGTGCATTAAAAAGTTTTTTTAAAGAATGTGTTTACTAGTTTGCTAAATTCATGAAACATCATTAACTAAAATTAAATGCTTAAACAGAAATGAAAAGCAAAACTGATAACCAGACGTGGGAAAAAAAACACTGAATCAGTGAGTCACAAACAAAAGTTGATAACAGAGTTCACCCCCTTCACTGGGCTACGTCTCCGGGTCCCTCTCCAATGGGTACCGATCCAATTAATCTTTTTAAAATGGTACAAAAATGGTTCTGGAATCAACTTCAGCAACTGTAAACAGAATGCTGTACAAAGTCTTCAAGACCTCTCTTCTGGAAATTACAATTAGCCTTCAAAAGGCAAAGAAAGCTAAAATTATAATAGAGAATGTCGACTTCCCCAGCAACAGCATCTGGTCACTTCACAACAAAACTCTCGGTGCTTCTTTTCTTTTATCTCTGCCAGCTTCTCATAACAGAAAAGAGATGCTTGATGCTCTAAACAATCTGACTCCCCTCCACTATGGCCCGAATCGTCTATTTAAGCATTCAGTGGGAGGATAAGTAACGGGCTCGACTCATCTGCAACCCGTCTTTTCATATTCCATATGCTATCTTTTAACTTTCGTTGAAATGTTTCAACTAGCTGTACGTTACATTCATTTCTGTTCCGCCAAATGTCACAGCGGTTCCCAACGGTTCCATCTAATACCATATATGGTATTGCTATCCTGCCACACAATGGATATCCGTCATATTTTAGAGTTGTTCCAAATGTTATATCCACTATCGTAGCATATAACTAAACTCCACAAATGTCGCAGCATACGTGACCGCGCACCCTCATTTAACTATGCATAAGACCGCTAAAGGGTATACACTTGACCACGCGGGCTTTTCACGAACCCTTTGAGGTTCCACTTGACGGTGCACAAGACCGCTAGAACGTTGCCACTAACTGTGCGAGAATGTTACAAACCATTTTATATTACCTCTTGGTGTTGCACAAATCGCCAGATGCCAAGTCTTAACCGTAAGACTTGATCGTTCGAACCATGAGATGTTATGTCGAACCGCGCACCACGCGATGTTATGTCGAGTCGCGCACCATGCGATGTTATGTCGAACCGCGCACCATGCGATGTTATGTCGCACCATGCACCATGATTAGCATATGAGTTAAAAACATATGTTATGTTCTTTGAACCATAAATTAATAACCATTGTACCATATTGGATCAGTGTAATTTTTTGAAGATGAATAATCCACCGGATCATTCCTCCCCATTGGAGAGCTTTTTGGACCACCAAAAGCCTAGATCACCCTGCAGGTAAGTGAGGGTATAGCTTCCTCACCTTTCCAATCTCCATACATCCTGCCTTGCTTAGAATCTGCATATTAGTCTCCTTGTCCATGACCAAAGGAGGTTCATACCATTTAAAATTCTTTGCATATACAACTGTATTCATTGGAGATAAGCTAAAAAAAAAAGAATGTTTACACTTCTTTTCAAAGATCTCAAAACGATCATAAACAAAATTGAGCTCTTTACCTTTCAATCTTCCCTCGGTGATCTGCAACCAGACTTGCTTTTCAACTTCAAACGGATGATGATTTTCATGCCTGGCTTTGCAAATTGCCTGACTCGTCTCCTGCTATTCTTGCACTATCTGCTGCACTATTTTCTTTGCATCATGATGACCACCTCTCACATCTTTTGTGCTGAAATAAAATTCCACATGTGACTTCAACAGATAACAAAACCAAGTCTCGAAAGGAGATTTAATGCACTGCATGTGCTACAACTGTTCACCCCAAGCTCTAGGATGTTCATCACAATAATTCTGAAGATATTGAATGACTGTTCTACTGACTACCCATGTTTTCCCAATAAAATGTGGATAATACATTGTGCTCCTTTCAAAATTAGTGTCCCTAAGACTCCATAAAACTGACCAAAATTTCCCCAAAATTCGGAAGTGCCGAACATGTACAATAGTCATAGGAAGCCCAACATGAACCCCAATATACTGAAAGCACAAAATAATTGGTAGTCCCCCATCAAATTACCTTACAACATTTTTACAAGGACGAGAGGAAGTATGAATAGGTGTGTACAATCCCAACCCTTTATCAATAGATTTGCACATCACACAATAATCATGAACAGTCTTTTGAATAATCATCAGATTCATGCCAAGATTTGGAAGAGGCATGCTTTGCTGCAACTGCACTTCAGGTTGTACATCTCTAGTAAGTGGTAGTCTTTCAGGTCCCTATAACAAAGCACCATACTTGGGAACACTTTTAATTAATTTAATTCCATGTTCTAGATTACCACTTTCCAATGATTCACATTTAACAACCATTAATGCAAACTTCCTACTAGCATTCACTATCATTTTCATTTGACTTGTAGTGACTAATGCCAGATTTGTTTTCATACGATGTGCACAAACAATATATTCCACACCACCTTTAAAGAGATGATATTTGTTCTGCTCTCTATAAAAGACTGCTTTCCAGTCATACAAATATGGACTCCCAAGTACAATTCCACAAATGTCAAGTGGTACTACATCTAGTTCTACCTCATCCATAAACTTATCAGTGATTGCAAATTTCAAAACACATTTCTTTGTAACTTGCAATTGTGTATCATTAGTAACCCAACCAAGAGGATAGGTTTTTTCACGAGCCATAGTAATTAAATGCAATTTCTTAACCACTTCTTCTGATATCAAATTCACTTGAGAACCACTATCAAACAATGTATCAATATTTGTATGATTTGTAATGACACGAACATGAAACAGTTCACTTCTTCTTTTATCACCATGCATAGAAGTAGATAGCAGATTTGTACTTGTACTTGCACATGAATTAGAACTTGAACTTGCATCAATGGAAAGAGATATACCTTTATCTTTACCTCGGATCCATATTGCTGTGATCTTAGTCTCATCGCCTGAATCAGATCCCATGTCTTGAATCACTACTGTAGTAGCTACTTGATTATCTTTATCTTTGTTTTAATTTCCTCGATACTTCTTTGGCCTTAACTCCGGATGAAGTTTCCAACACTTAGAAACATCATGCCCTTTCTGACAATGTGAGCATGTGGGTTTTTCACCCTCTTTTGTGATGGTATCCGTTTTCTTTCCCTTATCTTTGCTTTTATCTTTGTTGTCAAATTTACATGAATTCTTCATAAACGAATCATTATCATGCTTACCCCTAGCTTCTAAATGTGTATCTTGAACACATACATCATCCTAATTACTGGGGTTAAACATCAACAAAGTATGTCGCAAATAAGAACGCATGCCACCAATATATTTAAGAAGGTTTTATTGCGTATCCAATGCAACATTCAATGCAATAGCCCTCTTTCTAAATTCATGAGTATATTCTTGAATTCTTTGTCCTTTAGCTTGTCTAAAAGTTTGCCAGCTCATTATTAATTGCTGCATGTGACCTAAAGGATAAAATTGCTTTCTTAATACTTCAATGAATTCATTCCAAACTGAAATAATTTTACCATTCTTTCGAAGATATTGCTGAATCTTTCTCTCCCACCAAGTAAGAGACATACCACTCATTATCAAAGTGGCCAATTGAATCCTGGAAGGGTCATCACTAATGCCCTGTACCCTGCAATATACTTCAAGCTGCTTGATCCAATTGTCTAACTTTTCAGCATCTAAATCTCCATAATAAATTGGTAATTCAAATTTTACATCCAATTTGAGATAAGGCATATTAGGATTTGCATTATTTGAATGAGAAGTATGAGAAGAAGAGAAAGTTTTATTAGTTTCAGGAGGATCACCATCACCTCCTACTCCTTTACCCTTTTCTTCCTTCTTCACTTCTGCATCTTTGGATGAAGATCCTTCTTCTTTCTTCTTCCTTTCTGCTCGCTCATTGAGTAGAATTTCCATCATGGATTTCATGCTGATAAAAGCCTCCAAAAACTCAGTTTCAGAAATAACAGTTTTTCCCCGTTCTATATGTCCTTCTTCTTCCCCTCGTGGAGAAGACATGGTTCTTGAGAATGTTCTCCTTGAGCCAATCTCAGGATCTCCTTCAATTAATTATCCTTCACCAAGATTTAACCTGGACCTGGTAAGCATTCACAAACTTGCACAAAGAGTTAACCTACTCTAATACCATAATATGATCCATCAGACCTCAACTTGAGTGCATTAAAAAGTTTTTTTAAAGAATGCGTTTACCAGTTTGCTAAATTCATGAAACAAAATTAACTGAAATTAAATGCTTAAATAGAAATGAAAAGCAAAAATGATAACCAGACGTGGGAAAAAAAAAACACAGAATCAGTGAGTCACATACAGAAGTTGATAACGGAGTTCACCCCCTTCACTGGGCTACGTCTTCGGGTCCCTCTCCAATGGGTACCGGTCCGATTAATCTTTTTAAAATGGTACAAAAATGGTTCTGGAATCAACTTTAGCAACTGTAAACAGAATGCTTTACAAAGTCTTCAAGACCTCTCTTCTGGAAATTACAATTAGCCTTCGAAAGGAAAAGAAAGCTAAAATTATAACAAAGAATATCGACATCCCCAGCAACAGCATCTGGTAACTTCACAACAAAACTCTCGGTGCTTCTTTTATTTTATCTCTGCCAACTTCTCATAACATAAAATTGATGCTCGATGCTCTAAACAATCTGACCCTCCCTCCACTGTGGCCCGAATCGTCTATTTAAGTGTTCAGTGGGAGGATAAGTAACGGGATCGACTTGTTTGCTACCCGTCTTTTCATATTCCATATGCTATCTTTTAACTTCCATCGAAATGTTTCAACTGGCTGTACATTACATTCATTTATGTTCTGCCAAATGTCATAGCGGTTCCCAACGGTTCCATCTAATACCATATATGGTATTGCTATCCCGCCACACAATGGATATTCGTCATATTTTAGAGCTGTTCCAAATGTTATATCCGTTGTCACATCATATAAGTAAACTCCACAAATGTCGCAGCATACGTGATCGCGCACACTCATTTAACCGTGCTTAAGATCCCTAGAGGGTATACACTTGACCGCGCGGGATTTTCACGAACCCTTTGAGGTTCCACTTGACGGTGCACAAGACCACTAGAACGTTGCCACTAACTGCGTGAGCATGTTACAAACCATTTTATATTACCTCTTGGTGGTGCACAAATCGCCAGATGCCAAGTCTTAACCATAAGACTTGACCGTTCGAACCATGAGATGTTATGTCGAACCGTGCACCACGCGATGTTATGTCGAGCCGCGCACCATGCGATGTTATGTCGCACCGTGCACCATGATTAGCATATGAGTTAAAAACATATGTTATGTTCTTTGAACCATAAATTAATAACCATTGTACCATATTGGATCAGTGTAATTTTTTGAAGATGAATAATCCATCGGATCAACGCAAGACCTTTTTTTAATAAATGTATTGTTAGCTCGACTTATTTCCTTCCACAAGTCAGATATATGGAGTTGGTTCCCCAAAAAATAGTGAATGGGGTTCTGATTATTCGTTGGTTTGCTACTTAGAGGGGAAACAAACCATTCTTGAACATGTTACAAATGATGAAAAATATTAAATTACCAACTAGCTAGATGGTTATAAAAGGGGAGTAGTTGACACTAGAAGCACAGTATAAAAGGAAGGGTGGGTATGTATATCAGGATTATAGACTAGGAGCTATTGTATACCACTTCACCAACCTAGTAGTTGGTATAAACGTCAAGATGTGCAAACTTTCAAACAAAAATAGGGCACATGTAGGATACTTGCTACCTCATTTAGAGCATGAGAGATTGATGGTCACCATTGGCAATAGATATGATCCAGATGGCCTGCTCGAGTGAGTGCATTATCAGGCTTTACTAGATTGTCTAGTGTGGGTAGACTATCAGGTACGTTATTTAATCTTTAAAGTGTGCGCTGAAGGACAATTTCAATACCATTCACCTATACAATTTCAATAATAACTTATGATTGACGAATACCGTTCACATACATCCTACTATTCACAATATATTGGACAATATAAAAATGATCCTACAGCCTCAGGTGAGTTATCTTTAAATAATGTTTGCATAATTTCATTGGGTTCTCTTTATATTCTGATGAGAGTACTAATGTTTATCCTTTCGTGTTCCTAGGATACAAACACGGTCTATGGCACATTGGAGGCACCAAGAACTAATGGTTTCTTCAGACACTACCAAATAGAATTCAGAAAATAACATGCTCTAGAGTTGTTACAATTTACTTTTAATGATTTTTTTATATTAATGCACATTTAATTACATTCGTGGGTCAACTCTTGCAACTCTTGCATTGCTGGGTCAACTCTACAAAAAACTACAGCTTGCGACTATTGGTAGTGTTACCATATCATCCTTTCCCATACACACTTGCAGGAGCCAATGACATGCAATTATGTTGCTTCATTTGTTTTTTCGCTCCATGATTGAAAGTCACCAAGTGTCCGTGAACCACATTTTGAGGCGACTTTCAACTGGACATAAATCATCAACCAGAGGTCATATCTATGAACCGTTGAATTCGTTGGTCTCCTAGCATGCGACTACATATAGGGGGCCTCTCCACCATGTTTTCATGGCTTGTTGTCTACATTGTGTATTGATTTCGTAAACTAGGGTTTTTCTCCATTTCCTTGAATGCAACTCTTGCATTGGTCGGTCAACTCTGCAAAAAACTCCATCGTGTGACTATTGGTAATGTTCGCATATCAACCTTTTCCATACACACTTGTAGGATCCAACAACATGCAATTATGTTGCTCCATTTTTTTTCCGCTCCAGGACCGAATGTCACCAAGTGTTCCCGAAGCACATTTTTTAGGCGACTTTCAACTGGACATAAATCAACAACTGAGGTCGGATCTATGAACCATCGAATTCGTTTGTTTTTTGGCATGCGACTACATCTAGTGGTCCCTCTCCATTGTGTTTGCATGGCCGAGTGACTACATTGTGCATTGATTTCATAAACTAGGGGTTTTCTCAATTTCCTTGAATGCAACTCTTTCATTGGTGTGTCAACTATTGCATTGGTGGGTCAACTCTTGCATCGGTGACACACATATGATAATTTATGAAGTCTCATTAATTTTCCCTAGTTCAAAAATTTTCTACATGGCATCATAGTTTTTTTTTTGTTTGGGATCACTCCAATTTTTGTGTACTTAGGTTAGGTGCTTGAATTTGTGGATATTGTTGGGTTTGATACCCTAAGTTTCTTGGGAGAAGCTCTTAGACCCTAAAAAAAAAATTCTTCTTCATATTGTTGTTTTTCTAACATGGATGCTTTCAAAAAACTTGCTAATGTGTTAAAAAATAAACAAATTAAAACTATATTCCGTCCTCAAAATTCATTAAGAAACATTTTAGATAAAGAAAAAGATAGGATCAACCCCATGCAAAAGAAGGGTGTCTACCTCGTACCTTTCTCATGCAAGGATGTATACATAGGAGAGTCTGTTCATTCTATACAAATTAGACTAAAGGAACATTGTGTCGACATAAAACAGGAAATAAAGAAATCAGCATTAGTAGTACACTCTTTAAAAACAAAACACCAAATACGCAAGGAGGATGCAAAAGTCATAGCATTAGAAGATCATTACAACAAAAGGAAAATAAGAGAAGCCATTGAGATTGAAAAACAAATAAATTTTTTTAACAAAGATGATGGGTTAATACTATGCAAATCCTGGAAACCAATAATACATTCCCTTAAAGAAAAAACTAATAGTTGGCCTATCCAAAAAATGACCGGAAACAACTATTTATTAAGAAAAAATAACCTAGATTCCATTGAGACACCACACTCCTAACGATGGACTCAGCTTAAAGTCTGAAACATACATAGATTTGAAAAACTATACGCAGGGTCTCCTACTATCTCCACTCAAGGTCTATAATATCATAATATCACATAGGTGAACCACACATTAAGTATCATTTTAATTAAATGTTGATGTATATGTAACTTTGAAATGTATTCACTTGTATTTCTTATGCGTTGTAACCCGATGTTTATTCTGGGATGTAATTGTAATGTACTTGAGTCATGTCATGCCCCAATGTTCCCATCGGGAGGTTCTATAATGTAAACAAGTCATGTCAAGTTATTTTGGGTAGCCCTCCTATTGATCAAGGGTTAAAGTCCCCGTAGTTCTTGGGCACTAGGGTTATTAGACTCTCCTAGAGAAGTCGGCCCTAGTAGGGTTTAGTCATGTTAGGAATTAGTATAAATAGAGAGCTAGCCTCTCTATTTAGTACACACTTACTCACACTTAATTTTAGCACATAGCTGAGGAAGAAGAAGACACTGGGGTTAGGAAGAAAGAGGTTACTGCTGTCGAGAGATCATCTTACTGTTTTGGGGTTTTACTTTTGGTGTTGATTCTATCTCTGCAGAAGTTGTGGGGTTTTCTCCATTTATGTTTTCCCCAAGAAAAAACATGTGTTTATTGTCTCTTGTGTTTGATTGTTGTACTTGTTATTCTCTCAATTAAAGATCCTAACATAATTCTAGCTTGAATGATAAAATCTAACATGATATCAGAGCTAACCTAAGAAGAAGAAACTATGCAGCTGCGAGAACTAGGGATTCCTACTTTGTGGATCTCTCTCCACATATTTTCAGCAAAAGAAGGTTTGAATAACTCTCCTCCCTAGGGCACATCTTTCTGTCAAAGCAGAATCCAATTTTGAGGTTTTTTAGTTTTGGACCCGACACTACTGCTGGAAAATAGGGCTTTCCACAGAAGTGGAATTTTTCAGTGAGCCCAAGCCTGGATTGATATCCTCCTCAAAATCAAAGTTAGGGATCAAGATCAAAGAACTTGGTTGGATAGAACTCTGAAAAAGCAAAACCCTAATCTGCTCCTGAACCAACACTGCAGAATTTCAGCTCCAAATCGAGATCCAACATCTTGAATTGGTAAGATCTAAATCTTTTGTATTTCCGTTTGAGGTTCTCAGTTATGATGTCTCATCATACCAAGCTTGATGAAAAGCTTGAGGGAGTTGATAACTTCCGATCCTAGAAGTATAGGATTTCCCTAGTCCTGGAAGAAAATGAGTTGGACTCCTATATCAATGAGGAGGTTCTAGTTCTAGAGGGAAATGAGGCTAAGGCCTTACACAAGAAGAAGTTGGTTATGGAAAAGAGGATCATTGCTGATTCAATCAAGGATCACATCATACCATAGGTGTCCTTCCTAAAGACAACTAAAGCTATGTTTGATTCCCTAACCAAATTTTTTGAAGGGAAGAACATAAACATGAAGATGACTCTGAGAATCCAACTAAAGAATGTAAAGATCCAGAATGTTGAGGCCATCCAGTCTTACTTTACAAGGGTCTCTTAGATCAAGGAAGAGCTGGAAGTAGTAGATGAAGAAGTGGAGAATGCAGAGGTTGTGATGACCACCTTGAATGGTCTCCCTAGATCATAGGACTCCTTTATTCAAGGGATATGTGCCCAAAAGAAGTTATTCAAGTTCAACAGACTATGGGAAGAATGCTCTCAAGAAGAAGCTCGGATAGTAGCTAGAGAAGAAAAGATGGGAAGTGAAGATCAAGCCCTCATAGTTCATTCCAAGAAAAGCAAAATAGGTTCTCATCACTCCAGAGGTAAACATTTCTATAAAACTAACCCTAGAAAATAATTTTTCTAGAAGCAAATGTTATACATGTGATGAAGTAGGACACTTTGCAAAAGATCGTCCTAAAAGACAAAATAAGAAAATAGGCAACAAGAGAAGACATCATGCTCATGCTGCAGAGGATGATGAACCATCCAAGAAGAGAACCAGATATGAAAGTGAAGACTCTTCAAGTGATGAAGAATATGTCTTGATTTCTGATCTCAAAGGAAACATCACACATGGAAGCAATGATTGGCTTGTAGACAGTGGGGCTTCTAAACATATGACAGGA
This sequence comes from Pseudotsuga menziesii, assembly GCA_001517045.1. Taxonomy (NCBI): domain Eukaryota; kingdom Viridiplantae; phylum Streptophyta; class Pinopsida; order Pinales; family Pinaceae; genus Pseudotsuga; species Pseudotsuga menziesii. The sequence continues at coordinate 398,733 of LPNX011063866.1, forward strand.
TTCAAAGAGTCCTTTGTAAAACGTTCAAAACATGAATCACCTCACAAGGTGAAACTTGGACATGACTACCAATATCCAATAAAAGGTAGTGGGGAATCCTCCTATAAGCTAGACTCTGGAAAGTCTATGAAGATGCAAGATGTATTGTTTGTACCAGGACTCAAGAAGAACCTTCTCTCCATATATGCATTAGATACAAAAGGAATGAAGGTTGCATTTATAGATGTCAAAGTTATCATGTGGCCAAAGGGAAATACTATTAATGATGCAGTAGTGATTGGGGAACAAAAAGGAGGTCTATACAAATTTAAGGGCCATCTAGAACAAGCCTTTGTCCATGACACAATAGAGCCAAATGAACTTTGGCATATAAGGCTTGCACATGTGCATTACAGAGCACTACCACTTGCAAGAAAAGATATTGAAGGTCTTCCATAAATTCAAACAAAACATGATGGGGTCTGCAAAGGATGTGCGAAAGGAAAGAATACAAAAAAGGAATTTCCAAGTAGCAAGAGCAAAGCAAAAGGAATCTTGGAAATCATCCACTCTGATGTATGCGGTCCAATGTCATCAAGCTCACTAAGCGGGTATGTATACTATGTTTCTTTTATTGATGACTTTTCTAGGAAGACATGGATTTACTGCATGAAGAACAAATATGAAGTATTCAGCAAGTTCAAGGAATTCAAATCCTTGATCAAGAATCACACAGAAAAGAAGATTAAGACCTTTCGATCAGATAATGGTGGAGAATTCACATCAAATGAATTCAAAGAGTTATGCAAAGAATCAAGGATTAAGAGGGATTTGTCCACTCCTTATAATCCACAAAAAAATGGGATTGTAGAAAGGAAGAAAAGAACTATCATGGAAGCTACAAGAGCTATGCTTCATGATCAAGATCTTCCTATGCATCTATGGACAGAGGCTGCTAGAACAATGATGTACGTATAGAACCATACTCCACATAGAGTACTCGAGAACAAGAAACCTGAAGAAGTCTTTTTCGGCAAGAAACCAAAAGTCAACCATCTCAGAATATTCGGCTGTCCAGTGTACATACAAATTCCAAAAGATAAGAGGACTAAATTAGATCCTTCAGGAAAGAAGGGTATATTTGTGGGATACTCTGAAAGCTCGAAGGCTTATAGAATATACTTCCTAGGATTCACAAAGGTCAACATCAGCAGGGATATGAAATTTGATGAAGACTTAGCTTACAACAAATCTAGAAAGAGACCTGCTGAAGAACCTGTAGAAGCAGAAGCACCCATAATTCATGATACAACCATGAATGAAGGAGGTTAAGAAGAAGATCGAGAATTTAAAGAACCTCAAGAACCTGTAGATCCACCTCTAGAGAAGAATCCTCATAAGAGGAAACCTGCTTGGGTACGAGAAGCTATCCAAGGTGCAGAAAGATATGGGGCTCTAGACGAGAATCATAGAGAAAGAAAGGGGACAAGGTCTTGCTCCAGATATGTAGCATTACTATGTGATTTCATCGATAAAGAACCTTCCAATTATGAAGAAGCAACAAAACGAAAAGAATGAAAGGATGCTATGATCAAATAATATCAATAGATCATGAAGAATGATGTTTGGGATGTTGTCCCAAGACCAGAAAGGAAGTTGGTTGTAACTTCCAAATGGATCTACAAGATCAAGCATGCTGCAGATGGTATCATAGAGAAATATAAAGCAATATTTGTTGCTCGTGGTTTCTCCCATAAATAAGGAATAGATTATGAAGAAAAATTTACACCTGTAGCCAGATACACTTCCATCATATCAGTACTTTCTCTGGCTGCAGTAATGAAATGGAAGATACACCAAATGGATGTCAAGACTGCTTTCTTGAGTGGTGTAGTAGAAGAGGAAGTGTATGTGGAGAAGCCACTCGGTTTTGAGACACATGATAGGGAGTCTCATGTATGTAGATTGAAGAAATCCCTGTACGGTATGAAATAGGCACCCAAGACATGGTACGACAAAATTGACAGCTTTCTATCCAGTTTGGGATTTACCAAGAGTAAACTAGATTCCAACCTTTACTACAAGGTTGAAGATGGCAACCTAGTCATGCTCGTACTATATGTAGATGATCTATCTATAATAGGTATGGATGGGTTGATTGTTGATACGAAGAGAAAGCTTGCTGCCTAGTTTGAAATGAAGGACTTGGGTATGATGCATTATTTTCTAGGCATGGAGGTGTGGCAGAGTGTAGATGGGATTTCCCTAGGACAAGGGAAATATACGATAGAGGTCCTGAAGAGATTTGGGATGATGGATTGCAAGGCCATGACCACACCCATGGAATTGAACCTGAATCTATTGAGTGATGCTTCATTCGAAGCGGTTGATGCCATGATGTATCATTAGATGATTGGGTCTTTGATGTACCTAATGAACACGAGACCAAATATTTGATTTGCTGTGAACACCTTGAGTGAGTTCTTGACAGATCTGAGACATGTTCACTTGATTGCTACAAAGCATATTCTGAGGTACCTGAGGGTTACAGTTGATTATGGGCTCAAGTATGATGCAAATCAGAAGATTAACCTAGAGGGTTATGTTGATTCAGATTGGGCAGGCAATGCCATCGATAGGAAGAGCACTTCAGGATGTTGTTTCAGTATGGGATCAAGTGTGATCTCTTCGTTTAGCAGGAATAAATCCTGTGTGGCACTGAGTACAGCTGAAGTAGAGTATGTCACAGCATGTTCAGCTAGTTGTGAGGTAGTATGGCTAAGGAAGCTACTGTCTGATTTATTTGATCTCCAGATGGATGCTACTTGTATACATTGTGACAACCAGAGTTGTGTGAAGTTGTCAAAGAACCCGGTGTTCCATGACAAGTCGAAGCATATCGAGATCAAGTATCACTATATCAGGGATATGGTGCAAAGAGGAGTAGTGAAGCTTCAGTATGTTGCGACGGACGAATAGATAGCTGATGTGTTGACAAAGCCATTGGACAGAGTGAAGTTTGAGTACTTCAAGGAGAAGTTTGGTGTTCTCTAGATCAAGGTTCCTTCCAAGGGGAAGTGATGAGTCTGCAATCCATTCTGACGAGTAGGTCAGATGTAAGGGCTGAGCCATTTTGTCATGGTGAGAGGATTGATTCCTTCCATGTCAAATATGAGTGCTGAGACATTCTGATGTGCTTGTAGGATTGGTTCCTACATGATCAGATATAAGGGCTATTTCCATTCTTGGAATGGAGGTGCCTGGTCAGTTATGAGGAATACTTGATATAGGAATGAGGGCCATTCTGATATGACTATGAGATATGTTCTCACATGATCGTATATGAGTGCCAACCATTTTTATGTGACTGTAGGATTGGTTCCTACATGATCAGATGTAAGGGCTCAGTGCCATTCTGTCACGGTGAGAGGATTGTTTCCTTCCATGTCAGATGTGAGTGCCGACCATTCTGACTTAGGGTCATATGTAAGGGCTACCGCCTTTCTAACAATTCAAGGTTAGATGTGAGTGCTGGCCATTCTGACTTAGGGTCAGATATAAGGGCTACTTCCATTCTCTAAATGGAGGCACCTAGTCAGTTACCAGAAACCCTCAGTTTAGGACTAAGTTCCTTTCTAATGAGTCAAGGTCAGATGTAAGTGTTGTTCCTTTTTAATGAGTCAAGGTTAGATTTGAGTGCTGGCCATTCTGACTTAGGGTCAAATATAAGGGCTACCAAATACCTACAAGGAGGTAGGACTACAACCAACATGAAATAGGGCTAGCTTTGTCTAACTTCCTGTGATGAGAAGAATCATGAGATAACATATATGATGATGACCCCATGATGATCCAGTTTGAGCTATGATTCATATCTAGTTATGTTGTCTCCAAGATGATCCAGATCAAGCAGTGATGATCCAGATCCAGTGATGATGAACCCGTGATGATCTAGACCAAGTGATGATCCAGATCCAATGATGATGATCTAGATCAAGTGATGATCCAGATCCAGATGAATATGAAGATGACAAGAACTTGACGATGACCCAGATGATACAGAGAAGAAGACCTGTGTTGAAAATTTGTGTCGAGAGAATACCTTCCTAGTCAAGAGGGAGTGTTGATGTAGATGTAACTTTGGAATGTATTCACTTGTATATCTTATGTATTGTAACCCGATGTTTATTCCAGGATTTATTTGTAATGTAATTGAGCATGTCATGCCTTGATGTTCCTATCAGGAGGTTCTATAATGTAAACAAGTCATGTCAAGTTATTGTGGGTAGCCCTCCTATTGATCAAGGGTTAAAGTCCCCGCAGTTCCAGGGCACTAGGGTTATTAGACTCTCCTAGAGAAGCCGACCCTAGTAGGATTTAGTCATGTCAGGAATTAGTATAAATAGAGAGCTAGCCTCTCTATTTAGTACACACTCACTCACACTCAGTTGTAGCGCATAGCTGAGGAAGAAGAAGATACCGGGGATAGGAAGAAAGAGCTTATTGCTGTTGGGAGATCATCTTACTGTTTTGGGGTTTTACTTTTGGTGCTGATTCTATCTCTGAGAAAGTTGCGGGGTTTTCTCCATTTATGGTTTCCTAAGGAAAAACACTGTGTTCATTGTCTCTTGTGTTTTATTGATGTACTTGTTATTCTCTCAGTTAAAGATCCTAACATAATGCTAGCTTGAAAGATAAAATCTAACATTAAACACATACTTAATGAAAGACATAGTTAAGCATATCTTAAAGGCATATGATAAATATCATGTTCCAATATCAAGTCAACCATATATATAAATATGAACCTTGCTTTATGTTATATGTACATATAATGTTTTAAAAAATGATAATCCATGGCCATAATACAAAATAGTGGATTATGCTGTACATATGTGTGTATACAAACAAAACGGTACATGTATGCATCCTTGCTATACATGAATTCTATGTATCCCCACTATACATGAATTCTATTTATCCCCCCTTTTATTACCACTGTCAGTGGCTTTTGAGAAGTCAATCTTTCTTTTTCGGCTGCTCGATAGTGTTCCCCGGTGTTGAACAAGAGGATAGGATCTAATTTTCGGAGACTGCACACAAACCAAAATTTGTTAGTTAGTTTACCAACCTATAAAAATTCTATGTACATTTGTTCAAATTCCAACCCAATATAACATTTTTACTTACTATCCATGTGTAAGTGATGGTGGGTCGGGGTATAAGTGCATGTACTGTCGGTGCCTCACTAACATCTTGCAAAAATTAAATGGTACCAACAATTAGATACATGTACAACTATGTATAAGATGAGCAATTGTATAAATATTTGAAAACTTATCTGCATCACACATTGACTTTTTCAAAGAAAGTGAGACAGACATGTACGTGGGGGGGAGAGGTGGGTCAGTAGCAGCCCTGATTAGGTGCTCTTCAATCACTACTCGTTCACTAGAAGGCTACATAAAATAATATATGTCAATTTCATCAAATCAATGGGTGCACCAAAAAGATACTTTCATGTACAAATAAAAGTATACTACATGGAGGGACAATGAATTTTCAAAGAAAGAGAGACATACATGTACCCAGGGGAGGGACAGGTGGGTGACCAGCAGCCCTGATTGGGTTCTCTTCAAGCACCACTAGCTCACTAGAATGCTACATAAAATCATATATGTTAATGTCAGCAAATCAATGGGTGCACCAAACATATACTTGTGCGTACAAAGAAAACTATACTACATGGAGGTACAATAATTTTTTTAAAGAAAGTGAGAAATACATGTACTTGGGGGGGAGAGGTGGGTGACTAGAGGCCCCGATTGGGTTCTCTTCAAGCACCACTCGCTCACTAGAAATATGCATAAAATAATATATATGTCAATGCCATCAAATCAATGGGTGCACCAAAAAGATACTTGCATGTACAAAGAAAACTATACTACATGGAGGGACAATTGGGGAAACATAGATACAAGATAAGCAAGATATACATATACCTCAGGGACGTGAAGGGGTGGGTCACCAATGGGTGAAACAATTGACACTGCCCTAAAAGGATGGGCATATGCATCAACAAACAAGGCCACTCAGTGGGAAACTCTATTGAACATATGCTCCTACTTAAAAAAACATAAAGATACAATTGGACAATTTCAATTTCAAATAGTTAAAATCATACCTGTACTTGTGAATCTTGCTCTTTCTGTGATGAGCCTGTCTCAGATGCAACATACTCATCGTGCCCACCCTACATAAAATATATTGTATCAATATTAAGATGTATTAAATGTCCCAATCCCTACTATACATATGTAAATAATGATGATAAATAAAAAAATAATGTTCTTACAAGTAATGGTGAAGCACCAAAATCATATGCAACATTGATCGATATTGCATCCATATCATTAGCAAAAATGGGCAGAGTATGGGATTCTGGGGTGGCATTGGACACCAGCTGTAAATGTGTTCACGTAAATTGTCGAATACTTAAAATATAAATAATTTATGAAAAAATTGGACACTATGATATAAAAAAAAATAAACTGTGTGAAGAATGAGTTTGAATTACATATTGGAGTATCCCATCGCCATGAAACTCTGAAGAAGGTCCATATCATATGTTTCGACAAGTTGTGCAAGGATGTGGCATGACGTGATGCTCTGAACCCTCTGGATGTCCAGTGTGATCTCTAGATATAATAGGGTCTAGAGACCTAAGTGGGTCCTCTGTGTGTAATGGTTGAGCCCCAAATGTGCTAGCCCTAGATGTGCCAACCCCTTGGCCTACATTTCCCCCAAAATTAGTCCCATGTCGAAGAAATGTATCTGCCAAATCGAATAATGCCTCCCGTGTGCCATCAATCACGAGACCTACAGGAGGATATGACCGATGGGGGTTTGGTGTGCGTGGAGGTCGTCGCACACAATTTTGATTAGACCTCTCCCCTTGCCTATATTGGGGCATCCCATCTCCTACCCTATGGAACTCTAAAATATCAAAGTAATTTACATGTTTACACAATATAAAATCGGCATACAATTTCCTGAGGAAATAGAATGGGGTGTCTCTATTCCCATGAGGGTCTTCATCGAAGACCATCTAACAGTGACCCATCCAGTTGGATTTAATATTTGGTTCTATGCACCAGTCAATAGAAATGTGTGGTTGACTAGGGGGATTAACCAATCCGGTGCTAGGGTCCCAGAATAGTGAAAAAAGTTGGTCTTTTGTTATCTTTAATTTTTTTACATCTTTGTAGCTCAACCCAGTGGAATAGTATTGCCTCTGGGAATCCATCTAGGACCTAATGTTGTACAATTTTCCCTAGGCATTGTAAATTGTATTTGTAATGTTATCTAGTGCCTCTCCCAATGATCATCTTATGTGGTCCCCCTCTCTAAAAAGTGAACTAAGGCGTCTCAATGCACCCAAACTAGCAAGAATTTCATAATTCCTATAGTGTTCCTCCTGCATGTGTTTGGTGTTTGGATTTGGTTTTGGGTTTGGGTTATTGGTGGTTTGATTTTGGACATTTTCTTTAGGAATTTTGTTGTCTGTTAATATAAAAAAAAACAAATTTTAAAATGAATTAATATTTCATTCTTTGTTGTAATTAAAAATTTATTAAATTAAAGAAAAAAATAAAAAACTTCTTACCTAATCCAAAACCAAAAAATCAAAGCAATTCTTACCTTCCATTGCATTCAACCTTATCGATCGCCTCCCTCAAAATGCGCCCTCCAAATCGCATGCAAGCTAAATTACCTTCCTGATATATCTCCCTTCTGTTCTTTGCGTCCTACAATGCAAAATAAACAAATAGAGGTCGCGGGCCTGTGTTTTATTTTTTTAATTTTACAAATTGCACCTGTGATATATCACACCTGCTATTTGTAACTCTTCCAAAACATATCTATGATATATCGCACTTGTGATATAGTCTAACCAGCTTTTGCTTCAGTTTTAGGCTCACGTTTTTCCGAACCAAACCATCAATAATGCGTATGCGTTACGGATTTCATTTTTGGACTTGCATTTTGGCTATATATCATGGCACTAAAAAGTGGAACCATCTTCGTGCACGCCTCCGTACAACAATTTTCACTTCAAACATTAAAGTATATATATTCTTACCATTCATTGTAAGAATATAATTGTCACAACACGCATGAAAGAAGTCTTCCATGATATTTATCATGTTGTGTCTGCAACAAATCAATTATTAGTTCGCTCAATTTGTACCTTCATGTTCATCCCATATAGGTTTGAGTGTTGTAACATGAGCAATGATACCGTATGTAACATACCCATAAACCTGACAGATTCTTAGGGTGCGCAATATAAAGATTCTTCTTTTATATTTTTCAATCACACCAATTAAGTTAAACTCATTGATTACTTAACCATAATCATTCTTTAAAGATTAAGATCCTACAAAATACAATCACTCCAATGCTAACTCACATAAGCAAATCTCACTAAATAATATAATAAGGAACCTACATTTTATTAGTCGCATGACCATGACAATTACATATTAACCCTGTCCTTTAGTTACGGTTAACACACTCCTTCTCAAGATACCATATATTGTACTCGATCTCCTAGGAACCATTGTCAAAGGTGGAGTATGAGTCTCCTGACTTATTTGAGTAGAAAACAACAAGGTTAGATGACTTTAGATGATAAAAGAAACTAATTTATAAATTATGTACATATACAAACTGATTTTTTCTACACTTGTTTTCCGAGAATTAGTCCATTTCCATTCATGTTAGAATTTTATCATTTAAGCAATATGATTTTAGGATATTATCTGAGAGAATAACATGCACAACAATCACTCACAAGAGACAATATACACAAATATTTTCGTCGGGGAAACCATAAAGGAGAAAACCCCGCAACTTCCTTAGAGATAGAATGAGCACCAATGGTAGCAGTAAAACCAAAAGACAGAAAGATGATATCCAACAACTGTTCTCTTTCTCACTTGTGCGATCTCCTATTCTCTCACCTATGCGCTATAGCTGGGTGAGTGTGTGTGACAAATAGAGAGGCTCACTCTCTATTTATACTAGTTTCTGACTTGACAATTACTTACCAAGGCCAACTTCAATAGGAGAGTCTAATAACCCTAGTGCTCGCAACTGTGGGGACTTTTCTCCCCGGTCAACAAGGAGGTTTAACCTCAACTCAAATGTGGGGACTATTTCCCTAACTTACAACGGAGGGTTAACCTCAATGAATCTAGATGACTTTATTATATTAATGAATCTCCTGATAGGAACATCAAGGTATAATGAAATACAAATGATTCTCCCGATAGGAACATTGGGGTACAATATAAGATATACAAGTGAATACATTCTGAAGTTACAAATACATCAACATTTCCACCCTTGGAACACATCTTGTGCAGCCACCACTTGAAATTCATGTTAATTCAATGTGATAATAGTATGATAAATCAAATTATAATCTAAAGATGTAGGCTACATAATAAGCTTGAAACATTACAAAATATTTCCATAAACAGTTAACCATTATAGATATTACTCTAGTTTGAGAATGACTTGCGTGACTGAAAGCATGCGTACAAATTTCCTCCCAACCATTTCCTCTATTTGGCATATGTTATTCCACCTAGAGTCACCCCTGAGCTGGGAGAGGAATCCAATGAGGTAAATAATAAAGATAGAACCTTTCCCAATATCCCTAACATGATCTAAGGTTCAACCACTCAGTTATAAAATAAATAATAAAACATAGCACTAACTTGCAGTTAACAGGGCACACAAAAAGATAGCATTTACAAAATAATGCTAGCGTTTTACAAGGGTCGATATCCCTTTGGGATAACCCAACCTTTCTTTGATCAATTCTCTCATAGGTCCTACAAGACTTAGAACTTGACTTTGTTTTATTTAAGATGTGGATCATACCAAGCGTGGATCTCTCTGATCTAACCTTTGGCATATCATTGTTAGATTTTTATCAATTAGACAATATGATCTTAGGATATTATCTATGATAATAACATGCACAACAATCAATCACAACTTTTATAGTTTTTTTATTATGAACTAACCTACCTTATTGGCCTACCTTATAACTTTTATATGTTATTATGAACTGGCCTACCCTATTGGCCTACCTTACTACGATCTTTCATCTCCCTAATTCATTTTAAAGAGACCATGGGCTCTTGGGTTATTTTCATGGTTAAATTTTTTTTAATAGACTTGTAAGTATTTTAGTATAGATATATCTCTTTGTTATTGATAATTTCTGCTCTTATTGTTCATATAGATCTTTCTATTTACAATGCTATGAATTATCTTTAGATTATCTGATTTATAATATTAGTACAAAATGATATTATCTCAACATTGTTTTTCATTTTTTCAGTTAAGAATTTTAGAAGTTCAATTATGTGGCACATATTGATATGAAATCATTGGGTTTATCCATTTTTGTTATATTGTCATTGGATTTGGATGATTAGGAATGAATGGGATTGTGGGAAACTAATTCCAATGCAAATAGAGCATCCTTATGTGCTAGCCTAGGCTATGATATCATTAAATGGATATTTTTCTTTTGACAACAATTTATTGCGACACAACAAGCATGCCATTCCCAACTTGGGAGTATTACAATGATGTGTAGCTCGCTTAAAACATTCAATAAAGAATCTTAGGCTAAGTAGCCACTAGTGGGGTATTTACTCCAACAAATTCACCCAAGAATTGTACTTAGCAACAACTATATGTAACAACCAATTTGTTCTAGATAGATGGCCCATGAGAAGCAAAATATCTTCTTGGGAATTCAAATCCACGAAGGGATTCCAGGCAGCATGAATGGGAGATCATATGTGGATTATATAAAACTCAATTTCTAAATTATAGTGAGTTTGATATTGTTCAACATAGGGATATTGATCATATGAATGATTTGAACACTGCTTTTTGTAGATGAGGAGACCTCTAGTCGTGCAATTCATTTCATCTCTAAAATGCGAAAACTTGAAAAAGATTTCTACTAATCAACATGCAAAGTCTTACTTAGTTGATAGTTTGGGGGATAACAAGAGAATCGCATACAATGCTATCCTTGAGCATTATACAATAGGTGTTGATCCTTTATGCATGTTAATCCAAGGAACTGTTGGTATGGGAAAAATGTATTTGATTGGAGCGATTAAAAATACACTTGAAAATCTCTCGCATCTAGGGAAAATTCCATTACTTCTTTTAGCTCCTACAGGGGCAGCATCTTTCAACATATCCACAACATAGTTCATTCTGAACTTCATATATGGATAAAAGAAATTAATCCTTTATGAGGACTGAGTTTAATTAACTTACAAGAAGAGTTGAGGAATGTTAAATATATTTTGATTGATGAAATGAGGTTTATTGGAAAAAATCTATTAATCAGAATAGATTCAATACTTCGCCAAGCCTTCCTCGAAAATGATAATATACCCTTTGGTGGAAGATCAATTACATTGGTTGGTGATTTGGGACAATTTCCACCTATCATGGATAAGCTTGTATATGCATCGGAAGGTATTGCAAAATAATTGTGGAACACATTCACAATAGTTGTGACCCTCGATATTGTGTTTCAACCAAATTGACAAAGCAATGAACAAATATCTTTTCGTAATTTGTTAATGAATATTAGAGATGGAGTACCAACAATAGAGGATTGGAAATTATTGGTGACTCATATAGATACTTCCTTGGATGATCCAATGAAAAATTCAATCGATAAGGTGATACATTTGTTTACGATAAATGATGATGCAAACTATTATAACAAACATTTAATAAGAGGCCTAAACTATCCCATTGCGATCAGTATTGCTACATTTGTAAGAAGTAACTTTTATACGGAAGGAGATGAGGAACAGTTGGAACTTGAATTACTGATAGCCATAAGAGAAAGAGTAATGTCAACATCAAACCTACGGATTGATGCAGGTCTCATCAATGGTGCTCTTTGATTTATACAACAAATTATATATAACCCTAGAAGTTTGTCTCCAAAACCACCCACGTATGTTTTAATAAAATTTGGTAATTATGTCGGGGTACCTTGGGATGAACCATTTCCTCAAGTTGTTCTTATTACATCTGTCGAAAGAGGTAATAAAAAACAATTTTCATTGAAACTCACTTGGGGTTTAACAATACATAAGTCACGAGGATTGACATTGGACAAAGCTACTATGAGTATTAGAAAGCAAGAGAGGCAGGGTATGACATTTACAACAATATCTTGAGTTAAATATTTGACAGTTCTACGATTCCAACCTCCATTCTCATATGGTCAATATGAGAAGATGTAAAAACTACTAGGTGTGAAGATAAAAAAAGATGAACAAGATAGATAGAGGATGATAAAGATGTGAACCATATTTTCATTTATTTAATCATTTCAAAATTATTGTCTCTATTTTTCAGTTTAACAATTTATTCAATCCTTAATACTTATTACTTACATTGAGATAATCCTCATAATTCTATCTGTCTTTTCAACATAACATTACAATGTTGATCAAACTCTAGTTTTGTGTCACCTCCCAAGACTGAAACCAACATAGTGTTAGAATAATAAACCCATAGTATTTACCCACTTAGACATTATTTCATTTATTTTGTCTTATTTGCCTAGTCCATGAGTCCCACCATGTGCAAGTTGCTAATTGCCTATCCATAGAGGTCAAACTTGCCATTATTGACTCATGGAGTGCTTGGGAAATCCTTGGGAATCAAATCTGCTTTATTCCTGGCCTCCTAGGCGCCCTTCTGCTTTTTCTGTTTTATTGCCTACTTTTTCAGTGTTTTAAGGCACATAGGAAAGCAAGACTAGGTGAGGTGAATCAGCTTTGTTGCCTCTTCCTCCTCCACTCTTTCCTCCATGAAAAATCATGTATGAGCTGGAATTTGACCACTCTTTAGCTTGCCCATGCACCCTTGCTAATTCGTGGGGTCCTTGATAGATTTGGGATCAGCTTTTTACACCTATGGGGGATTTGCCTATTTTGGGTAAGCCTGCTTTATGCTAGATTTGGATGCTTCCTTATGCATTCAATTTGCTCATGTATTATATATATTCAGCAGCCTATGTTATTACACGGTTGGCTATTGTACACTCAGTTAATATAATTTTGTGTTACAGCTCCATATTCAGTCTCCATTGTTGATAATTTTGCATGATCAATTGTTAATTGCTGTGAGTGAAATTAATCTACTACAGGCCTGAGTTTCTACATGGTATCAGAGCCATTGTAGGTTGTTACTCTCCTCCAAAAATTTTTTTGCAGGTTCGACATCAAGACTGGGAGCCTTCTACTGACAGCCGGGACAGATTTTCTAAAGCTATGGATTCACAGAAAACTATCCTCGCTCCCTTCAACTATTTTGAATGGAAAGCAGAGATGGAGATCTTGTTGAGAGCGAAAGGCCTCTACAGGGTGACTATGGCTACAGAAGCAGAGCCCAATGCAGCTGTAGAGAAGATCAAATGGCATAATCGGAGAGATGAGGCCTATGGCCTCCTATGTCTCAGTATTTCCTGAGACCTCCTTTTCCATCTCGATGGATTGACTTCACCAGATCAAGTATGGGAGAAAA
>LPNX011063866.1:415510-443279 GCA_001517045.1 Pseudotsuga menziesii
GATTGCTGTGAGTGAAATTAATCTACTACAGGCCTGAATTTCTACACATAGATCCAAATCCTAGGCTCTATCAAGCGTTGAGAGGGATCAAATATCTCGAGGTGGAAACCTCTTCTCAGGTATTGTGCTCAAGGAGGTTTACACCTCGAGAGATTTGATCCCTCTCGACGCTTGATAGAGCCCACGATTTGGATCTAGGCTATTTTATGATCAACATAGATTCATTTTAACCAAAATCTATCAAACATGTAAAAAAATTCGAACCACTTAGTTTTTTTTAAATACTTTTAATTTGATTTTAATTTTTTATTTAGTAAAACTACAAAAAAAAATATTAATAATTAACTCATACAACTTTGTGAGCCGACATAATTTTTTTAGTTCGATAAATCTAACCACAAAGACCTTACAAATTCATCGATGAGTGTTGTGGTCCCACGATATATATATAACACTTAATATGCCTTCCATTTGGGCATCGTATGAAGTGTTCTCTAGTTGTCTAACGTTGTGACAAAAATTGACCAAGATTCAAAAAGTTCTTCCCCATAGTCCACCAACTCATCATCGGTGAAAAGATCCAGCACCTGTAAATTTCCATAAAGGAAAAGTAACCACTAGATTTGATGGTTCTAAAGTATCTTGGTAGACATTCTTTTTTCTTAGTTTCCTTAATTAACTCCATGGAACTAATGTATTAATAACCATTTTTTTAATCAATTATCTCCTCGCAAGAAATATTCATGGTTTATTGTGTTTGTTATTGCATCATCCATATTTTACCTATTTCCTATATTCCAATCAAGCAGAGCACACAAACATACCTTTCGTAGTTGATTCTACTGGAATTCTTGAATCTACTTGAGATTTTTAAAAATGGTTAAGGAAACCGGTTGCTACAACATGTTGGGAGTAAGTCCCACGACCACTAAAAGAGAGATGAAGAAAGCTTATTACATGAAGGATAGGGAATTTGATACTGATGAAAATCCAAATAATCCTCAAGCGGCAGACAATTTTCACGTATTGGGAGAATCTTACCAAGTTCTCAGTGATCCAACACAGCGGGAATCATATGACGTACTTGGAAAAGTGGGTGTATCAATGGAAACATTGATAGATCTAGAAGAAGTTTTTGTTATGCTATTTGGGAGTGAGTTATTTGAATAGTATATAGGCCAGCTTTCAATAATTTCAATTCTTTCTTTCATGATTTCTATTGAAGGGGGCCAGATAGATACCATATCCTACTAGAGAACTACGGAAGAGAAGAAAATATCTCACAGATTTTGAAAGATCGTCTTAATCAGTATGTATGAGGTGACAAAGAAGGTTTTATATAGCAATCTAGATCTAAGGTTTGACAATTCAACGGTACATCTTATGGAGTCAATGTGCTGCACACAATTGGTTACATATATGAAATACAAGCGTCAATGGAGCTTGGGAAGAAAGCCATATATTTTGGTGTTCCTTTTAGAGTTGAATGGTTTGTATGTGAAGTGCATTTTATAGCTGAATGGTTCAAAAATTAATGTCATTTTATAAAATATCTTGTCACTACAGCTACAGGTGCTTTTGCACTACTAAAATTACTACTAAATATGAAACGAAATCTAACTATAAAGAATTATTCTAACAATAATCTGAAAGCATTTATACATTCCAACAAATAATTGTTTATTGACTCTATTTTAAAAATAAGCATGCCTGATATTGAAGGCACCCTCTCAAATGTGTGCTAGATGATGTCGCAATATAACAGTGCAAGGAAAGAAGATCTTCAAGCTCATGCAAAGAGCTTAAAAACTTTTGAAATATTTTTTAAACTATGAAACTACAAAATGAAGATGGAACTCTAGAAAGAGACCTTGCTCCAAGGTTAGCTAAGGAAGATGTAACACCCTGTTATCAACCCAGATGGCACTTCTCCATCCGAGTGTCGACAATTCATTATGTTGGTACACAAAAGGACATTTTAGGATTGAAGTTTGCCAGAACACTATAGATGGGCATGACATGAGATGGATTTATCCTTCAACCAACTTGCTACATTATTTTTCTAAGTATGGATTGGCATACACGACTATCTCCATTGAATATCATGCACATATGCGACTATCCTCGTTGACAACTCACGTACTGTACGTGACTATCTCCATTACAAACCACGTACAAATCTATATGTGGGTTTCATTTAAGAGACTTGCGTGTCATATGCTGGTTGCTTATATTACTAGTCACGTACACCTCCATTCGACATTAAAAAATATAAATCACGATTAATGGAGTTCAGTTGAGCCCTAATCATTAACCATCTCAACTGTGTGCTAGATGATGTCACAATATAATAGTGCAAGGAAAGAAGATCTTCAAGCTCGTGCAAAGGGCTTAAGAACTCTTTGAAAGATTTTCCAAACTACGAAACTACAAAATGAACATGGAACTCTAGAAAGAGACATTGCTCCAAGGTTATCTAAGGAAGATGTAACACCCTGTTATCAACCCAAATGGCACTTCTCTGTTCGAGTGCCGACAATTCATTATGTCGGTACACAAAAGGAAATTTTAGGATTGAAGTTTGCCAAAACACTATAGATGGGCATGACATGAGATGCATTTATCCTTCAACCATCTTGCTACATTATTTTTCTATGTATGGATTGGCGTACGCGATTATTTCCATTGAAACTCACGTACATATGTGACTTTCCTCATTGACAACTCACGTACTGTATGCGACTATCTCCATTACAACCCGCGTACAGATCTGTACCTGGGTTTCCTTTAAGAGACTTGCATGTCATATGCGGGTTGCTTATATTAATAGTTGCGTACACCTCCATTCGACATTAAAAAATATAAATCATGATTAATGGAAATTAGTTGATCCCTAATCATTAACCATCTCAACTGTCTCAACCTACTCAACCTTCGAAACAGCTCTATTTCCCAAAGTATAAATAGAGGCCTTGGGGAGGGCATTAATCAATCAATTTTGGAGAGCAAAGTTATGCTGGTGGTATATCTTCAAAAGTCTTGGTGCAGCAGAACTCAGAGTCCTTTGGTTACAGAGGATTCCTTTTCTCGAGCATTGGGTTGTACACATATCTCATTCACTGATTGTTAATAAAGAGAATTCTTCTTCCAACATTGTGTTGAGTCTCTTTCATGTACTAGGGTTTGATGAATATATATGATTAAATCACTATATATGTTGTTTATCTAACCTATTATATATACATGTATAATATTGTACTTGGATAATTTTCTCTTTGTAGGTGAAGGAGGTGCATCCTTGACAGCTTTCGAGAGAAGCAGTGCAGAAGAAGATAAAGCTTGGATCAACCGTCGGTAATCGGGTGAGTCCAATATTTCTTCCTATTTCCTTTATGCATTTAACTAAAGCTAATTAAGTTGGTAACCATATACCCCGCAAGTTTTATAATTAAGTTGGTAGCCATATACCCCGCAAGTTTTAGAATTAAGTTGGTAACCATATACCCCGCTGGGGAGCCCAGACTGCTGTGGGTTAACTCTGTAGATCCGTGCCCAGTCTTTTCTTTGATTTAGTGTGTGGTGTCTTGTCTTGGTTCATACTTGCAGTGGTGTTTGAAGACCTTTATAATTTTTCTCTTTTTTGAAAAATTTAACTCCTCTATGTGGGTTGTTGTACTACACAGTCGTGTACAGAGGTCTGTGTATGCGGGTTTCTCTATTGCACAGTTGCGTACAGTATGCGGGTTTCTCTTGTACACAGTCATGTACAAGCCTGAGAAACAAAAATTTTGGGTTAGGGTTTGCTTGTCCTTGTTCCTCTGTGGATTTTGTTTTGCTCAGTGGTATTTAATTTTAACATTGCACTATAAGTTTGATGACCCTGTTAGCCATACTTTGTACTTCCTAGTAAGCCATTGAGCTTTTATTGTTTGGATTGTCTTTCTGTTGGCAACTTGAAGTGGATTTTCCTGCTGGGTGAGAGGTTTGAGTGCTGGTTGTTTGAATCAGTGATCAGGGTTCTAGACACCATTTTATCCTTTTCTATCTCTGGATAGGGTTGGTTTGTCACTTGCCTTTGTTTGATTTTATTTATTTCCATTCATTGTTTCTTCCCAAGCTAGGTTTTTCCAAGTCTTCCTTAGGTGGTTGATTTTTCATTTTACGAATATGCTTTGATTCATTTTACTTACTTTATATAGTTGATTTATTCAAGCACAATCAAGAATTGTGCATTTCGGTGCATGTAGTTTTTGAGGAATTTGAAAAGTGAAAAGAAAACATTAGAAGCTTTTGCATTTGATTTGCATATAGTAGTTTCATTTTCGGTTTTTAAATAAAATCTCAAAAATTACAAAAATATAGTCTTAGTTTTCTCTTTATTAGTTGCATTTTCATTAGTTTAAATTTACAAAAAAAGAAAGAAAAGAGAAGCTTGTTTTAAGTAGTGATCATTTGCTTTGAAATTGATTTATACACCTGTTATTTTTACATTTCTTATTGAGTCAATAACATCATAGTATTTCAGTCCACTTTCCTTCTGATTAAAAAATAGCTCTTAAAATGAACGTTATAATTAAAATTTATTAGTAATTTTTGTTTTATAGGGACATACAACTACTAGCTTAGGCTAGACTTGTGGGGTAGGAAGTGTAAAATCCCCATAAGTATTTAAATTCAGACATAGTGGGCCAATCGATAGGTAAATCCTTCTCTTTATCGATAGTATCTAAGAAGCTCCTCTCAAACGAGAGTCAAGCACGAGGTCGCGTGGAGGAATTGAACTGAGGAGATAACCCTTCGATTCCTTGTCGAAACGTAAACCGAGGTTTTTACGCATCTAGGGATTCTGTCCTAGACAGAGTTTCAGGCTCATCTACCCTGCCCATGCATATGAATCAGGCTTGCGCCTGTTCCCCCAGACTGTGGGTATAGTTAAGGTAGCCTCTAGTCTCTTGACATCTAGGGTTCATGCAAAGGTAAACCGGAAGGCTGTTTCTGGTTCACCTTGGACGGGATTGGAAGGTAACCCTTGTTGAAAGTGTAGGAGGGTGGTGGGTGATTCCTCCACTTGTGCCTAATAACCTTTTCAAGGACGCCAAGAAACTATCTTTCAACTTTCTTTGGGAAATCATATCTTTTACCCTTTTTCACTGTTGAGACTTTAGGAATTTTCGTAGTGATTGCTCTGTGGTTTGGCTGTGTTTTGCTGACCTTAGGGTTTGAAAAGTAAAATTTACAATGATAGAGGACCAACCTATTAGAAGGTCTTGAAGGTTGCAAAACCTTCCTCCTCTTATCACATTGGAACCTCCACCTCCCCCTCAAAGGCGGAGATTGGACAGAGACGGTTCATTTGAATTGATAGGAGTCAGTGAAGTTTCAAGTGAACCAGAACTTAGGGAAAACCATCTTAATTTAAACACAGTTGAGATAGAAGACTTGTAGGCTGACGAGTTTGCAAAGAATTTTAATACTAAGGCAGCCAGAACCTCTTATGCTACACCTTACACAAACAATCCTGTGGCTTATGGATGGAACCCTTTTCAAAGAAACCCATCCACTTCACAACCGGTAGTAGGGGGAAACCCCACCTTCACATATGGGAACATAGGGGTAGGTCCCTCTAATCCCCAAATTGGTACTTTTAGTGCTTCGGTTAGACCTAAGCTTCCTTTCCTAGCAACGTTAAACTTTCTATATTTTTTTAAACTAATGAATGACCCGGTGAGGCATGATCCCTTTTGGCCACCTGTACCTACCAAGTTTCCTTCGGAAATCCCAAAATTTGAAGGAAAAGTTGGTGAAGATACTGGGGATCATGCCACCAATTTTCATTTATGGTGCTCTTCCAAATCACTAAATGATGATTTAGTTTGGTTGAGGCTGTTCCAAAGAACCTTGACGAGTACTGCAACAAAATGGTACATTGAGTTGCCTTCTGCTGCCTTCAATAGTTTTTGGGACTTGGCTAATGCTTTCCTTAGTCACTTCTAGCTTCCTGTCCAATATGATTTCAGAACGGACTTGTTGTCTACCTTTCGGCAGAACAAGGCCACCCATATCTCAGATCACATCCAATAGTGGAGGAGGCAGAAGAGCCTTATTAAAGCCACTATTCCTCTTGAGTTCTTACTAGAATGGTTGCTTAAATCCCTATTTCCTTATATATCTAAGGACGTATCTAATTCAGGAGTGACAAATGAGGAAGAAGCTATCCTTAGGGCCCAACAACTTGATTTGATTTATTCTCAGTCTGGGATCTTATACGAGATTATCCCTGAGGCACCGAGGCAAACAAACTATGTAGAGAAACCTAAGCCCGGGCCCCATGCCAATGATGTGGTTGGTTCTGTGAATTCTCCCACTGTAGAATCTTTGGCCAAACAGCTCCATGAGATGTCCATCAAACAATCTACAGCAAAGGAAGCAAAGGTTGCCCCCTCACCCCAAAATGCAAATGTTTTTGCACAGACCTCTCAGAAGGGAAATCAACAACCCAGCAGGAAAAAGAAGAGAGGAAAGAAAGGGGAGGGAAATCAAAACAAGAAGAAACCCGCAAATAATGCTGATTGGGGCAAGAAAGAAAAGAAGAAGGTGAAATTCCCATGTAAGTTGTGCCATGAAGATCACCTCACCCATCTTTGTCCCCTTATGGAACAAGCTCAGAAGTTGTTAAAATCTCAACAACCAGCTGTCCTGAAGGATCCTTTTCCCTAGGGGCAGAATTCTACTTCAACTTTGAATGCAGCAGGGGGCACCCCAAATGCCCCTAAACCCAATTATATCAACATGGTTCGATCTCAAACTTTACTATAGACTAGGAATAAGAACTATGAAAAAGAGACCTCAGAGAAGGGTAAGTCCATAAGTGAAACTTCTAACCCTCTCACGATTGAGAAACCTGCCAAAATTATGCCCAAGATACCGAAAGGTGTCTTTAAGAAGGCCTTGCATAATCCTAATGCTAGGGCTGCATCCAACTACTCTGTAGTTGAAGACTTAGCCCAGAAACCTTGTGCAATGTCGGCTTTAGAGGTGTTACAGAGTTGTCTCACCCAGCGAGATACACTCTTAGCATCCTTAGGAAGTATGGACTCATTGAGTCTCATGGAAAAATTACACTTGTCTGATGTCAAAATTCGCCTACCTTACCATGTAGCCTTATCGATAGATGTCATCCATGGTGGAAAGATCATTGAAGGGATGTTGTTGATGAGGGTGCTTCTACATGTGTTATGTCCTTGTCATGTTGGAAAGCTCTTGGATCCCCAGAGCTCGTCCGGTAAAACACCCTGCCTACTGCTTTTGACGGAAGGTCATTCCATATGCATGGTATCCTACCAGCTTTTGAAATTAATCTAGCAGGGAAAGCAGTGTCTATTTAGGTGGAGGTGATTGATGCACCTTTAGACTATAATTTTCTCTTGGGAAGAAGCTGGACTTATGCCATGTCTGCTATTGCATCGGTCATCTTTCAGGTGGTAGTGTTTCCACATGAAGGGAAGTTGGTTATTGTTGACCAACTTAATTTTACTCGAAAAGGCTGCATGGAATCTAATGAGTCCACTGTACGATTGGTTGATCAGGCCAAACCTATTGCAGAGAGCTTAGGAGTTGGAATGTATGCATCATTGATGGGCACCTTTGATCTTCCAGCTCCGATTAACTATATAGGTTCTACTAGTGTGGGGAAGTCCATAGCCATGGTTGTTGATAGGATTGATCCTTGGGTTCTCCCTACCCACCATGAACCTGAAGTGACCTTATCAGTAGTGGAAGTGGATTATCAGGCTATCACCCAAACCACTGTTGATCCCATTTTGGTCCCCCTCTCAGTCTCAGAGGAACTGGAAGAAGTCTATTTTCCTGCTTGGGCAGAAAAATATTTGCATTCTACAGATTGTTTAGATATGGTTTTACCTTCTAAAGAAGCCATTCTGGAAGCCATGTGTGGACTAGATAAGATCTGGGAATATCTTCACGATCGATCCTATTTTCTTCCAGAGTTAAGTAGGATAGAGAATCAAGAGTTTCATATGAGACTGGCAGACGATGTTGATACGCCTGTTAATCCCTTACCCAGGGAAGGAATGTTTACTGAGGGGAATATCAAAAATATTTCTACTAATATCCCTATCAACATCTTTGTAAATCCTGATGTTGTGGAAAATATACATATCGGTGCAAACTGCTCTCATGAGGAGATTGTGATTTATACCGCCTTGTTTAAGGAATTTCGTGACTTTTTTGCCTAGTCATATGAGGAGATTCTAGGCATTGATCCATCTATAGTCAAGCATGAGATCCAAACATACCCTAATGCTAAACCTGTTTAGCAAAAGTTGAGACCTGTTAACCCACGTAAAGCAGCGGCAGTGAAGGCTGAAGTGGAAAAACTGTTGAAAGCTGGTTTTATTTATCCCATAGCTTTGAAGGAATGGGTATCCAACCCTATTCTTGTTGATAAGAAGCAAGGGACCATACGTGTCTATACTGACTTTAGATATTTAAACAAATCTTGTCCTAAGGACAACTATCCCACGCCATTTACAGACCAAATTATTGATGCTTGCGCGGGAAGTGAAGTTTTTTCGTTTATGGATGGTTTCTTCGGATATAATCAAATTCAAATAAAACCGAAAGACCAACATAAAACTACTTTCATTTGTCCTTGGGGTACCTTCACATACAAGAAAATGCCCTTTTGATTGAAAAATGTTGGGGCTACCTTTTAGCGGGCAATAAATTTTTCCTTTCATGATATTAAAGCCATTGTCGAACCCTACCTTGATGATCTTCCTGCACATTCTCGTAAGAGGATTGATAATCCATATCACTTGCATTTGATATTTGAATGATGCAGATACTATAAAATTCGCTTGAATCCCCACAAGTGTGTGTTCTATGTCAAGTCAGGGAGATTGCTCGGATTCATTGTCTCTAACAAAGGCATTTAGGTGGATCCTTTAAAAGTTGAGGCCATTGTAAATCTGCCTCCTCCTTGTTGTATCAGGAAGCTTCAGAGCCTGCAGGGAAAGTCCAATTTTATTCGACATTTCATTGTAAACTATGCCAATATTACTAAGGGTTTTATGCACCTGCTAAAATAGGACACCCCATTTGTATGGGATGAAACTGCACAACTCGCATTTGAGGCATTGAAACAAGCTTTGTTGTCAGCACCATTATTGCATCCGCCGTATTACTCTATGGATTTTATATTATATCTGGCCATGTCTGAGTCAACCATAGGGGTAGTCCTAGTCCAGGAGGATGATAAGCTCCAAGAGCATGTCATTTACTATCTTAGCTGTGCTTTAGCTGGACCTGAACTTAGGTACTCCCATGTCGAGAAGTTGGCCTTAGTATCTATTTATGTTGTTTAGAGGTTATGTCACTACATCTTACTAAGGACTACAACGGTAGTGGCAGATGTTAATCCTTTTCAATATGTTTGTCCTGAAATATAGTTGGAGGCAAATTCAACAAATGGATAGTCATTCTCCAAGATTTTAACTTGGATTTTCAGTCCGCCAAATCTAGAAAATCCTTAGTTTTTGCTGAGCTTATTGCAGAATTTCCAGTAGAAGAGGATGTAGCTATTGAAGAAGACTCATTCCCAGATGAACAGATATTTTTGATTTCCACCTCTGACCCCTGGTATGGAGATATACTTATCTATCTCCAAACTTTGAAGTGTCCTACAGCTTTCTCACGGGAAGAATGACGTAAACTACGCCTACATGCCAAGAACTACCTCATCATAGGAGATACTTTACACCATAGGGGGGTAGATTCCATGTTGCGTCGATGTCTTACCCACGAGGAATTATATATTGTCCTAAATGATGCCCATAGTAGAGCATGTGGGGGTCATTTATCTGGGTTAGCAACAGCCCAAAAGATATTACATGCTGGTTATTTCTGGCCCACAATATTTAAATATTGTGTGGAAGCAGTGAAGTGTTGTCACCCTTGTCAGCTTTATACCAGAAAAATGTGGTCACATCCCCCTCCATTATTTCCTATCATCTCAATGGGCCCCTTCATGAAGTGGGGGATTTATTACGTGACGTGTAACCCAGCCTCGGTCGGGGGGCACAAATATATCATTGTCGTTGTGGACTATTTTACAAAATGGGCAGAGGCAATGACCACCTTTAAAGATGATGAGGAAACTGCAGATTTTTTCGTGTTCAATCAAATTATAGCATCATTCAGTATACCCAAGGTGATTATCACTGACCATTGCATTCATTTTCAAAATAGCATGATGACTGAATTGACCACTATGCTAGGATTTAGACAAGAACATTCATCTTCGTTCTATCCTCAAGCAAATGGTCAGGTCGAGGCTGTTAATAAAACTTTGAAGACTATCCTCAAACATACTATTAATGTAGCCCATTCCTACTGGCATATAATGTTATATCCTGCACTTTGGGCATATCGTACTAATGTAAAAACTGCTACGGGGTTTTCGTCTTTCCAACTCGTTCATGGAGTGGAAGCCGTGACCCCTATTGAATGTGAAATCTCATCTTTAAGAATTGCTATTCATGTGTTACCTGATACAACTGAGATTGGGGAACATTTAGTACATTTAGAACATCTTGATGAATAGCGTATAGATGCACTCACAACAAACCAAGCTCATAAAAATAGGGTCAAAATCCAATATGATAAATCGGTCAAGCCTCGAATTTTCTCTAAGAGAGAACTTGTTTTGCTTTGGGACCAAGAAAAAGAACCCCTGGGGGCAGGAAAGTTTAGGTCTATGTGGTTAGGAACTTATATCGTGTCTAAAATGATATATAAAGGCACATATGAATTGATTGATTTCGATGGGAATAAGCTGGTTGAGCCTAGAAATGGGCTCTACCTGAAAAAGTACTAGGCTTAGGCTTAGCACTTTTTTTTGTATTTTATTGTATGTATTTTTATGTACACTAGTTTGTCGATTTTTGTTTTTTATTTACCATCTACTGGTTGTTTCAGATGTCTTCTGAGAGGTTCATAGGTTTCTCTTTTGGCGCCAATCACCACACTTGTAAGTTAGCTTCAGCTGCATGGATCATTTATTCGCCCTCAGGATAGCTAGTTGCCTTAGGAGGTGCTTGCTTAGGTCCTGCTTCCAATAATGTGGCTAAATATAGGGATGTCATTGAGCTTCTATGGGATGATTTTTCACATGGTATCACTCAACTAGAAGTCCAATTCGACTCTCAACTGGTGGTTTCCCAGCTCAATCGGGCTTATCAGGTGTGGAACCCTATTCTATTGTGTCAGTTTATGCAAGTTAGGTTATTGGAAAGAAATTTTGAGTTCATTACATTCAATCATATTCCAAGGAATCAAAATTCATTAACTGATGCATATGCTAATTACATCTTGGATTGGCATTTAACACATCTTACATAAAAATTATACAACAAACACATAAAAAACATTTGTAAATAAACCGACAAATATATGTATATATGTGTGTGTGTGTGTGTGTATGTAAATATCTTTCCATATAGATAGGTCGAGTCTCTGATCCTCAAATCCAGTTATAACTGTATAATATACAAAAAATATACAAAATACGATCTAAGTCCATCAAAATGCCCCTAGGTCTAAGCTTGACCACTCTGGTCACTTGGACCACATTGGTCCCCCCGGTCACCCTATACTCTAGCTTCTTCAGCCTCTTCGGCTTTAGTAGCCTCAACAACATCTATGTATACCAGTACTGCTCTGGATACCTGCCTCAAAAGGTGTATCCAAACAGGTGGTACACCAACCATGAACTCCTGCATCATGGCTGGGATGTGCTCAATCTGTAAAGTAGGTACTCTCTAGGTAAGCCTGGCGAGATTTCCCTCAAGAACCCTAATCAAGTCCTGGTCTTCTCCCAAGACAGGACGCACATACATGCGTGGATGCCCTTCAGGGCGGACTGGTCCAATATCTGTATTTTGACATTTTGAAAGGATTAGAACTCTTATACATATGTATATATCTCTATATTTAAAATTCATAAAAAAATTTAAAATTTGAAAATAAAATTACCTAACTCTCCCCATGCTCCTCCTGGAGGGAGGATGAGGTCAGCATCACCACAAAAATCCATTCCAGCATATGGAAACTGCTCCAAAGCTGGCAACTGTCGCTCCCACCAAAAGTAGAAGTCATCATCATAGACACTCTGCACCGATCCACCACCTCCCTGGTAGAGGAAAATATCTCCCCACCTACTTAGCCTAGGATGACGAGGAGAAAGAACTGGTAGTGGCACTGCAGGACTCAATCTTGGCACTCTCTAAAAGAAGAAGGCTACTAGTATACTGGAATACCCAAAATTATTCCTCCTGCCTCTTTTGCAGTCAGAGAGTTGTTTTCTCATAATCGGGATCACTCCCGAGCACCAGTCATATAGGGATCCCTGCATACAATCTACTGCTAGTCTCATCTGGTTCAAAGTTGCAAGGTGGAGTGATGATGACTTTGCAACCCTCACTATAGTACTCGTCAACACCTGCAAAGGAAGGTCACGTATGTGAACAATAGGGATGCAGCTACCCCGCTTTTGTGTGCCTGGTGTGCAGTATATATCAATATAGTTCTGTACACTTAGAGGGCCACCACCTCTGTCGGTGCCTTCCAAGTTTACCGAAGCTTTCTATCATGATAAACCGACAATGAAATAGACATCCTCAGAAGTAATCTCCAAAGACTCACCTTGAAGGTCAAACATGCCCAAGTCATGATCCCAATAATTTATCAAGGACTCTAAGAGGCGGACATTGGACTACATGGGTGAGGTACAGAAAAACTTCAATAACCCACTTTGACGTAAAATATGCACTGTGGGCGCATCTTGAAGAACTTCTTGATCCATGTCTTCATGTTCTCACTCCCTCCTCTCAAGCACCATCTTTCAACCTAATAACCAATAAATTGCCAACCTTTAGTTTCATATAAAATTTTGAAATTTTGACCCTACATATCCTTTTATTCACCTCACGCAGCGTACGCAACTATCTTTTAAGGCAGGTCACGTACAGAACATGACTGTCCTTTGGAAAACCCGCGTACAAAACACGTGTACGTGACTTTTAATATAGAAAACCCGTGTACACAGCGTTGCTTTTTTGAAGGCGTCTAAAAACATGAAATTAGGGCTCAATTTTGACAAGTGCTTGGATGAAAATAAAGAGCATGGAGTGTAGTCTTACCTGACACTTGCGGTTTTTTGAATGGTCCACTGAATTGTCCACATTGAGAAATTGAAGGTAGAGGTATAAACTTGTCTTCTATGGTTAAAAATCCAAATGGTGAGTTTTATTTATGTTTTGAACTATTTATAGAAAATTTATTTTTCAAGTAGGTTTTTCCCTATAGTTCATAATTTATAAAACTAATACCATATTTTCTTTTCCATGTGACAGGTCTATCATCAGTTTTAAGGTGTTTTTGCTCATATAGGATGGTTCTTCATCGTTTCACATGC
Source organism: Pseudotsuga menziesii (assembly GCA_001517045.1). Lineage (NCBI taxonomy): Eukaryota > Viridiplantae > Streptophyta > Pinopsida > Pinales > Pinaceae > Pseudotsuga > Pseudotsuga menziesii. Next base: position 429,006 of record LPNX011063866.1, read on the forward strand.
ATTTTGGATTTATAACTACTCCATCTTAAACCTAGCATTAACATTTTGACCACATACTATGGTATTTTTAACCATTAGTTCCTTGTCTTTACCTTGTTCTTCCATGGATAGGGCCTTCCTCCTATGAGTATTCTCATTTAGAACCTATTTATTTTCTTTTGATACTCATACTGCAGTTTTCATTGGTTTAGGGGAATCATTTTAACTATTTTTCACGCCAAATTGAGCCTCATTTGGTCTCTTTTTACAAGCTATCCCTTTATAGGACTTCCCGCCCTTATGGAGTTTCTTTAGGCCTAGGTCTAACTCCTTAAAACAGACTTGACTGTCAAGTAAACTTGTCCATTAAAGCTCATTAAGAATACGTGAATGGGCATCCACATTGGTGGTAGGTTATCTCTTTCTCGAACCATGTGGAATAATACGAGAAAGGGCCATTCTCTTTTCTACGGAATTGAGAAGAGTATTCTCAGGTACAGGTTTATCACTTTTTTGGACCCAAGGGACTAAATTTATGGTAAAGGAACACCCGGTATGAGCTCAGTTTTCTCTTTTTCATGGTCTGGACCTAAACATGAAAAATATTCCAAGTGTAATTTGTCTCTTTTTAATGCTCGTTAAACACCAAGAACAAAGCATTGAGTTTAATGTTGTAAGCCCCATTTCTCTTACTCAAATGGATCTTTCCGAGTGATCTTGCTTTCCTTCACACTCGTAAAACTCAAGCTATATGCTGCTCTTGAAGGAGCGTTGGCTAGGTGGTAATTTAACCTTTTTCGGACCTCCTTGACTAAGTACGAAAAAGGTTCACCTTTTCTTCTATGAAAGTTAAGAGAGTTCTTCATGGGGCTTACAACACACCCCAGTTTATTCCTGAACAACACACCCTAGTTTTGAACCCATGGTATTGATGTGCATATGATGTAAATAACAATAATAAATCATGGTGTGGAGCTCAAGGAAAAGGCCCTAGCATGGATTTAGTGTTTTATGTTTCGATAATTAAAATTGATGCTGACGGTTTATCTGCTAGCCAGGCACAATATGTTTTGAGACATCATGTAACTATGGAAGTAATAAAAATACCACAACTAGCTATGTGCCGCAATGTTGAAGAGATGGGGAATGATTTCACAAGGAATAGGGAGGGGTAATTATTCAAGCCTTTGAGCCAATGGAAAAAATCCAAATTTCTAATGGAGAACCGATAAAGCTGTCAACTACCCATTTTGTCTTTTATGCCCAGTCATTTAGAAATTGGTTGGGGAAGTTAATGCATGGGAATGGGAAGAGTAGTTGAGTCAAATTCGAATTTGGGAAGCCATCAATTATTGGAAAACATGTTTTTTACTTCTTGGGCAAGTAAATCCTTGGAAATGCATGCCCAAGCCATTAATCAACCACATCTTTCATTCCTCGCCCATTCTCATTCATTTTTGGGCTCTCTCATGCAACAGGAAGATGGTTGAGCTCTCTCCTTCATGATCTATGCCATTTTCTTCACTTCTCTATTCCAAAATTAATTTTCTATGTTGTTGGGAGAATGGGAAGAAGGGGACCATGATTTGGGGTTTGAAGTGGTCGTTTTTTCCCCTATGAGCAAGCTGAGAGATTCCCTCACGTTTTTCTGATTTTCCCTTATTTATCCAATCCAGGAAACCCATTTTTGTGTCATTCAGTGAATAGGAAAAGGAGACCCACGATTTGGGTGTGTATGAAGGTCATTTGATCTACTGTAATTCCCAGAAACGTTTTGTGAAATTGTATTTCTCTCATAGGGTGTTTTCTCCCTTTTTCCAGTCCATTTTGGTAGCAAACCCGTCCTTTTTTTTGTTATGCTCAATGGTTGGGAAGATAGATCCATGATTTAGGTGTTTGAAGAGGTCGTTTCTACCCATGTGAAGCCCCTAGATGTCTTTGAAATCCAATTTTCTATCAGAGGGATTTTTTTCCGTTGTTTCCTTTTCATGTTGGCTTCTAGGATGTTTTCGTCCATATCCAACAACTGTATTTTTGCTGTGAAGTGCATCCTTGGGTTGGATTGGCCGCGTAAGTCCAAAGAGCCCATCGATTAGTGGGTTTGGCTTTGTTTTGGTGTGAGGGTTGGCTTGGATTAGAAATTCCAAGGAACTTATTTGTCAATTGGATGACCTTGTTTTGATGTAAGGGTTGGCTTAGTTGAGTAAGTCTAAGGAACCCATGGGCTATTGGATTATTGCCTTAGTATCCCGTGAAACCCAATTGTTTATTGGTTGGGCTTTTAATAGTCTATGAAACCCAAAGTTGTGTTCACTTGACTCTGGGTGGACGGTCTTGGTGTGTGTAAGCCTATTGTTTCGTAGTTCATTGTGCAAATCATGCCCATCTCAGGGGTAGCGATGATGCTGAGAGATTTATGGCTACAATAGCCTATGGTTGGGTGGAACGTTGTGGAAACATAGCTAGTTGGGGGGAAGCTTCTTCTTAAGATAAGTATTTCGTTATTTAACTCCGCATATGTATTTGTTTTGTAAATTATCATGAATATGTTGAATTCTTGAATGTGAATGAATGTATTTGCTTCCCCCGTTTAATGAATTATACATATGCATGTGTATGTATTTAATTCAAGGCATTTTATGTTTATGTTTATGGGGCTAGATTGCCCAGTTTGACAGCAACATCAGCAGTGTAGGTAGCATCCTCTCTGTCATCGGGATGAGCATTGGGGACGTGAAATACGAATACGACAACTATGAAAGCTCTCCTGATACATCACCAAAAATTCCTTCATCTCAACTCCACTTTCCTATCAGGGCCATGGAAAAAGATCCTAGATCAGTCAATTAATGGATTCCATTTTTTTGGTTTGCGAATGATCTTTCAAAAAATATTTTTGTCATCTTTGAATTTAATATGTTTGATCCTTACCAACTTTTATAGTTTGTTTATTTTTAATATGTTATTATGGACTGGCCTACGTTATTATGATCTTTCATCTCCTTAATCCATTTTAAAGAGATCAAAAATATTTTTAATGAGACGTCTTGGTTTTGCTAAGTTACAAGTTATTGTTATATGTTGTTTGCATGTTGTTAGATATACTCTTGGGAGGTTACTGCTTCCATGGTTAAAAAAAATATTTTTAATAAACCTACAAGTATTTTAGTCTATATATATGTCTTTGTGTTATTGATAATTTATGCTCTTATTGTTAATATGAATCCTTTTATTTACAATGCTCCTGCACTTTATCTGATTTATAATATTATCTGATTCATAATATTGATACAAAATAATATTATTTGGAAATTGATTTTTAGTTTAGACCTTTTGGAGTTCAATTATGTGGCACATTATTGATATGAAATCATTGGGTTTATCCAGTTTTGTTGTATTTCCATGGGATTTGGATGATTAGGAATGAATGGGATTGTGGGAAACTAATAATATGGTAGTGCAAATATAGCATCCTTATATGCTAGGCTAGGCTATGACATCATTAAATGGATGTTTTTCTTTTGACATTAATTTATTGAGACAAATCCATTCCCAATCGAGAGTACTACAATGATGTGTAGTTGGATTAAAACATTCAATAAATAATCCTAGGCTAAGTATTAATTAGTGGGGTATCTACTCCAAGAATGTCACCCAAGACTTGCACCTAACAACAACTACATGGAACAACCAATTTTCTCCAATAGATGGCCCATGATAAGCAAAACAAAGTTTCTTGGGAGTTCAAACCTTGGCCGGGAATTTCATTTCCTACACTTAACCATCAAGAATCCGATCCTAGACCTTCTTGATGGTGTTGTATGAATATTTTTCATATTAGTATTACCTATATTACCCTATTGATGGTGTTGTATGAATATTTTACATATTATTTTACCTATTCAATATTAGGGGATCCAATGGAAAAGCATGGAATTGTAGGAGAATGATATGGAAAACTCAACAATTAATTTGATTCTTGTATATGACTAAACACTTTTCCATTTGCATATTTCAGCATTAAAGAATGAGATTTTTATGTATATTTTGTGAATAATTCAATAGTATTGGACCATGGTTTTGTTTTGATGTAATCCTATGGCTTAGGTATTGTTGTGATGTAATACTATAAATACTTGACTCTAAAGAGAAGGAAATCAGTATTCCCATTGGTGTTCCATCATTTATTCTTCATTCTTTTTCTAATATTTAACATCATATCAGAGCGTATGGCCCGATTCATTCCTTTTGTCTTGGGTAAGCCTTTTCAAAGTGGAAAGCACACACACAAGGATGAATCAGGTGTATTTTTTTCTATCTCTTGGACCGCTAACACACCTTTTCCCTATGGGGAACTATGACCCCTTTGACACAACACACCCTTTTATCAACCAAGTGCGGTGCCAATGCACTTTCTATTTAGAAAAAGTGAGATATCAACATACTATTCATTTATCCAAAGTGCGGCAATACAGAGTCCATTTTTCCAAATGGATGACCCAAAGTTGCATCGAGGAGTCCATTTTCCCTCGGATTTCAAGAGCTACCAATGCACATCAAGCTTGTAATCTTCTCACATCCACCTACAAGGGAACAAACCGAGTAAAAACACTAATATTTCAAACTCTTCGACTTGAGTTTGTAATTTTGAAAATGAAGGAAACAGAAACTGTATATTAGCTTATGATTAGTGTTTCAGGCATTGTAACCCAATTTCAAACCCATGGAAAACCTTTAGAGTAGAAGGTATTCATTCAGAAGATTCGAAGGTGTCTCACAAAAATATTTTCTATGGTAGAGACTTCCATAGAAGAAGCAAATATCTTCCCCAGTTCACCCTAGAAGAGTGGAATGGATCCCTTCTATCTCATGAAGCTCATTTCAATCAAGAAGAAGAGTCATTGACCAATGCTTTTAGCACCCAATATTCTCTCAACAAAGGTTGAGGAAGAAGAGTATGAGGTATAAAAAGAAGAGGCTGAGGGTCTCCTCATATAGAGGAAAACACCAATCATGAACATTTAGAGCACTCAGAGCACTCTCACATCTCTCAAGTTCATAGGGGGAGAGGCAAGAGACGGACCAATAAGTCCAATATTCTATGTAACTGCTGCAAGAAGTATGGCCTCTATGAACAAGAATGTGGAAAGAAGAAAGTAGAACAGAACAGTGGCAAATACAATGTCTCTAAATTTCTCAGATAATATCAGATCATATGGTGGAAGTGAATATGATTCACATGAGTTTATAGATTTATGCAAGCAACATGGCATTCAGAGACAATTCACCACCAAATACACTCCACATAATAATGGAGTTGTTGAAGTAAAGAACCATACCATCATGAACATGACATGTAGCATTGTGTCACATAAGAAGCCATCATATGAGTATTGGGATAAAGTTGTTGCATGCTCAGTTTACTTGCTCAACAGATCACCCACAGTGAGTGTCCAGGATAGCATTTCTGAAGAAGCATGGAGTGGCACTAAGATTAGTGTTTCACATCTAATATTTTTTTTTTCTATTGCATTTTCTCATGTACCTAATGAACTTTGAAGAAATCTAGATAAGAAGAGTGAGCGGTTTATTTTATTTTAATATTAATTTATTGCGATAAAGAAATCATGCCATTCCCAATCGGGCGTATGAGAGTGATGCATAGCTTTCTTAAAACATTCAATAAAGAATCTTACGCTAAGTAGCCACGAGTGGGGTATCTACTTCAACAAAGTCACCCAATACTTTCACCTAGCAACAACTATATGAAACAACCAATTTTCTCGAGACAGATGGCCCATGAGAAGCACATATTCTTGGGAATTCGAACCTTGGAAGCTAATTTCATTTCCTAAACTTAACCATCAAGCATCAAGCCTAGACCTTATTGATGGTGTTGTATGAATATTTTTCATATTAATATTACCTATTCAATATTACCTTATTGATGGTGTTGGATGAATATTTTTCATATTATTATTACCAATTCAATATTAGGGGATCCAATGGAAAATCATGGAATTATAGGATAATGATATGGAAAACTCGACAATTAATTTGATTATTGTAGATGACTAAACACTTATCCATTTGCATATTTGAGCATTAAAGAATGAGAGTTTTATGTATGTTTTGTGAAGAATTCAATAGTATTGGCCCATGGTATTGTTGTACATTTGTAGTACCTACAAGTAGGTACAAACAAGTAAATTTGTAGTGCTTAAATCACTACAATCCTTTATATTTAAGGAAATTATATTTATGTTACATGCAAGACCTTTTTTAATAAATGTATTGTTTGCTCGACCTATTTCCTTTCACAGGTCAGATATATGGAGTGGTTTCCCCAAAAAATAATGAATGGGGTTCTGACTATTGGTTGGCTCGTTTCTTAGAGGGGAAACAAACTATTCTTGAACCTATTACAAATGATGAAAATATTGAATTTCCAACTAGCTCGATGGTTATAAAAGGGGAGTACTTGACACTAGTAGAACAACAAAAAAGGAAGGGTGGGTAGGTATATGAGGATTATAGACCCATAGCTATTGTATACCACTTCACCAGCTTGTTAGTTGGTATGAACAACAAGCTTCACACACTTTCGAATAAAACTAGTGCACATGTACGATACCTGCTACCTCATTTAGAACATGAGAGATTGATGGTCACCATCAGCAACGGATATGATCCAGATGGACTACTCGAGTGAGTGCATTGTCAGGTTTTACTAGATTTTCTAGTGTGGGTAGATTTTCATGTGCGTTATTTAAAATTTAAAGTGTGTGCTGAAGCACAATTTAAATACCATTTACCTATATAATTTCAATACTAACTTATGATTGATAAATCCCATTCACAGACATCCTACTATTCACAATATACTGGACAATATGAACATGAACCTACACCCTATCTATAAATAATGTTTGCACAATTTCATTTGGTTCTCTTTATTTTCTGATGAGAGTACTAATGTTTATCCTTTTGTGTTCCTAGGACACAAACACGATCTATGGCACATTGGAGGAGCCAAAAACTAATGGTGTATTTCGATACCACCAAATAGAATACAAAAAATAACATGCTCTAGAGTTGTTGCAATTTACTTTTAATAACTTTTTTTTATATTAATGCACATTTAATTACATTCGTGGGTGAGCTCTTGCATTGTTGGGTCAAATTTACAAAAAAATCCATTGTGCGACTATTGGTAGTGTTACCATATTTTCCTTGCCCATACACGCCTGCAGGAGCCAACAACATGCAATTATGCTTCTTTGTTTGGTTTTTCGCTCCAGGACCAAAAGTCACCAAGTGTCTTTGAACCACATTTGGAGGCGATGTTCAACTATACATAAATCATCAACCAGAGGTGGGATCGATGAACCATTGACTCCGTTGGTCTCTTGGAATGATAATACATATAGGGGGACCTCTCCACCATGTTTGCATGGCCCGTTATCTACATTGTGTATTGATTTCATAAACTAGGGCCTTTCTCAGTTTCCTTGAATGCAACTCTTGCATTGGTTGGTCAACTTTGCAAAAAAATCCATTGTGCAAATATTGGTAGTGTTCAAATATCATCCTTTCCCATACACACCTACAGGAGCCAACGACATGTAGTTATGCTACTCCGTTTTTTTTGCTTTAGGACTGAATGTCACCAAGTGTCCCTGAACTGCATTTGAGGCAACTTTAAACTAGACATAAGTTGGCAACTAGAGGTCGGATCTATGAACCGTTGACTTCATTGGTCTACTGGCATGCGTCTACATATAGGGGGGGCTCTCCACCATTTTTGCATGGCTCAATGACTACATTCTGCATTGATTTCATAAAATAGGGTTTTGCTCAATTTCCTTGAATGCAACTCTTGCATTGGTGGGTCAACTATTGCATTGGTGGGCCAACTCTTGCATTGGTGACATGCATATGCTAATTTATGAAGTCTCATTAATTTTCCCTAGTTCAAAACGTTTCTACATGGAATCATAGTTTTTTTTGGTTGGGATCATTCTATAGGTGAAAGAGGGATTTGGTATTCCAATTGTTGTGTACTTAGGTTAGGTGGTTGAATTTGTTGATATTGTTGGGTGTGATACCCTAAGTTTCTTGGGAGAAGCTCTTGGATGCTAAAAAATGTTTTTTGTTCTTCATATTATTTTTTTTAACATGGATATGGATATGGTGTCTTGTTTATATATTAATATTGTGTCTAGACTTGGATGGTATTTGTACATTGGAGATTTAAGACATGTGACACATGATAGGTCATTATTAAACATGTTTCAAGAGAAAGAGGGAGGTATGAGTGTGGATCTTGGTTATGATGATACTGATCGCGTGTGATGAGTTGGATCCATTTCCTTCCAAATTCCTTAGGTGTTGTTCTTGATTTGAGTGATGTTCTATTTGTTCCATGTTTGAATAAGAATTTTTTGAGAGAATTCCTTATATGATATATGTATAGTATATAGTTCCATTTGAAAGATCGTCTTAATCAATATGTACAAGGTGACAAAGAAGGGTTTATACAACAAGCTAGATTTGAGGTTTGACGGTTCAACAGTACATCTTATGGAGTCAATGCACTGCGCACAATTGGTTACATATATGAAATACAAGCATCAATGGAGCTTGGGAAGAAATCCATGTATTTGGGTGTTCCTTTTAGAGTCGAATGGTTCATATGTGAAGTGCATTTTATCGCTGAATGGTTAAAAAATAAATGGCATTTTATAAAAGCTCTTATCACTGCAACTACAGGTGCTTTTGCACTACTAAAATTAGTACTAAATATGAAACAACAGCTAACTATATAGAATTATTCTAACGATGATATGAAATCATTTATACATTCCAACAAAGAATTGTTTATGGACTCTATTTTAAAAATAAGCATTCTTGATATTGAAGGAACCCTCTCAAATGTGTGCCAGATGATGTTGCAAGATAACAGTGCAAGGAAAGAAGATCTTCAAGCTCACGCAAAGTGATTAAAAACTCTTGGAAATATTTTCCAAGTTGGGAAACTACAAAATGAACATGGAACTCTAGAAAGAGACAGTGCTCCAGGGTTGGCTAAGGAAGATGTAACACCCTGGTTTTGACCCCATGGTATTGAATTGCATATGATGTAAATAACATTACTAAATCATGGTGTGGAGCTCAAGGAAAAGGCCCCACCATGGATTTAGTGTTTTATGTTTTGGCAATTAAAATCGATGCCGACAGTTTATGTGCTAGCTAGGCACAATATGTTTTGAGACATCATGTAACTATGCAATTAATAAAAATACCGCAACTAGCTATGTGCCACAATGTTAAACAGATGGGGGAATTATTTCAGAAGGAAAAGGGAGGGGGAAATACTCAAGCCTTTGATCCAATGGGTAAAATCCAAATGTCTAAGGGAGAACCCATAAAGATGTCAACTACCCATTTTGTCTTTTATGTCCATTGATTTAGAAATTGGTTGGGAAAGTTAATGCATGGGGATGGGAAGAGTATGTGAGTCAAATTCGAATTTGGGAAGCCACCCATTTTTGGAAAATGTGTTTTTGACTTCTTGGGAAAGTAAATTCTTGGAAATGAATTCCCAAGCCATTATTCACCCACATGTTTCATTCCTCACCCATTCTCATTCACGTTTTTGCTCTCTCACGTAGCAGGAAGATGGCTGATTTCTCTCCTTCATGATCTCTGTCGTTTTCTTCACTTATCCATGCCCAAAATTGGTTTTCTATGTTGCTGGGTGAATGGGAAGAAGGGGAACACTATTTTGGGGTTTGAGGAGGTTGTTTTTTCTCCTGTGAGCAAGTTGGGAGCTTCCCTCACATTTTTCTGCATTTTCCCTAATTTATACAAGCTCGAAAACCTGTTTTTTTGTTGTTCAATGAATGGGAAAAGGAGACCCATGATTTGGGCATGTATGGAGGTCATTTCATCTCCTACAATGCACATAAAATTTTTTTGAAATCGTATTTCTCTCACAAGGTGTTTTCTCCCTTTTTCTAGCCCGTTTTGGTTGCAAACTCATCTTTTTTTTAGTTATGTTCAATGGCTGGGAAGATAGATCCACATTTTGGGTGTTTCAAGAGGTCATTTCTGCCCACGTGAAGCCCCTCAATGTCTTTGAAATTGAATTTTCTATCAGAGGGTTGTTTTACCCTTTTTTACTTTTTTGTTTTGGCTTCTAGGACGTTTTTGTCCATACCCAGCAATTGTATTTTTGATGTGAAGTGTATCCTTGGGTTGGCTCGGCCGTGTAATTCTAAAGAACGCATTTGTTAGTGGGTTTGGCTGTGTTTTGGTGTGAAGGTTGGCTTGGCTGAGAAAGTCCAAGGAAATTATTTGTTAATTGAATGACTTTGTTTTGATGTAAGGGTTGGATTGGGTGAGTAAGTTCAAGGAACCCATGTGCTATCGGCTTATTTCCTTAGTATCACATGAAACCCAATTGTTTATTGGTCGGGATTAATAGTATGTGAAACATAATGGTGTGTTGACTTGACTGTGGGTGTATGGTCTTGCTGTGTGTAAGCTTGTTGTTCCCTAGTTCCTTGCGGAAATCATGCCCAGCTCAGGGGTGGTGGTGATGCTGAGAGATTGATGACCACACTGCTACTGTATTTGTTTTGTAAATTATCATGAAGATGTTGAATTATTGAATGTGAATGAATATGTTTTCTTCCACATTTTAATGAATTATACATATGAATGTGTATGTATTTACTTCAAGGCATTTTATGTTTATGTTCACGGGGCTAGATTTCCCAGTTTGACAGCAACAATAGCAGTGTAGGTAGCATCCTCTCCATCATCGGGATGAGGGGTGGGGATGTGACAAAAGAATACAACAACTATGGAAGATCTCTCGGTACATCACCAACGAATCCTTCAAGCTCGAATCCACTTTCCTCTTAGGTCCGTGGAAAAAGATCTTGGATACGTCAATTAATGGATGCCATTTTTTTGTTTGCGAATGATATTTCAAATAATATTTTTTCCATCTTTGAATTGAATATGTTTGATCCATAGAAAATTTTATAGTTTGTTTATTATTAATATGTTATTATGGACTGGCCTACTTTATTATGATATTTCATCTCCTTAATCCATTCTAAAGAGATCATAAATATTTTTAATGAGACGTCTTGGTTTTGCTAAGTTACAAGTTACTGTTATATGTGGTTTGCAGGTTGTTAGATATACTCTTGGGAAGTTACTATTTCCATGGTTAAAAAAATATTTTTAATAGAATTACAAGTATTTTAGTGTATATATCTGTCTGTGTCTTAATGGTAATTTATGCTCTTATTGTTAATATAAATCCTTCTATTTACAATGCTCCTGCAGTTTATCTGATTTATAATATTAATGCAATATAATATTATCTGGACATTGTTTTTCAGTTTAGACTTTTTGGATTTCAATTATGTGGCACATTATTGATATGAAATCATTGGGTTTATCCAGTTTTGTTATATTTCCATGGGATTTGGATGACTATGAATGAATGGGATTGTGGGAAACTAATAATATGGTAGTGCAAATATAGCATCCTTATATGCTAGGCTAGGCTATGACATCATTAAATGGATGTTTTTCTTTTGACAGTAATTTATTGAGAGAAAGACATTCCCAATCGGGAGTACTATAGTGATGTGTAGTTGGATTAAAACATTTAATAAAGAATCTTAGGCTAAGTAGCCATTAGTGGGCTATCTATTCCAAGAATCTCACATAATACTTGCACCTAACAACAACTACATGCAACAACCAATTTGCTCTAGGAGATGGCCCATGATAAGTAAAACAATTTCTTGGGAATTCAAACCTTAGTCGAGAATTTTATTTCCTACACTCAACCATCAAGAATCAATCCTAGAACTTACTGATGGTGTTGCATGATTTTTTTTCATATTATTATTACCTATTCAATATTACCTTATTGATGTTGTTGTATGAATATTTTTCATATTTTTATTACCTATTCAATATTAGGGGATCCAATGGAAAAGCATGCAATTGTAGGAGAATGATATGGAAAACTCAACAATTAATTTGATTCTTGTATATGACTAAACACTTATCCATTTGCAGATTTCGACAATAAAGAATGAGAGTTTTATGTAGGTTTTGTGAAGAATTCAATTGTATTGCCCCATGGTATTGTTTTGATGTAATCCTATGGCTCAGGTATTGTTGTGATGTACTACTATATAAAATTGACTCTAAAGAGAAGGAAATCAGTATGCCCATTGGTGTTCCATCATTTATTCTTCATTCTTTTTCCAATATTGAACATGGTATCAAAACCTCTTTGTTGATATATTTTGGTTCAAAGATGAATCACATTCAATGTTGTTTTAGTATTTTGACTATATGCACCCATACTTGCTATATACATGCGAAACTTTGCATTGTGTATAACGGTTTGGATTCATATGGGGATGCACATGGATATATATGTTTTTTTTACAAAATTTGAATATTTTATGTAGTTTTTGGTTGATAGGTTTTTTGGTCCGGTTTTTTTCCAAGTTTTTTCGGTTCTAATATGATTCAGATTTTTGGGCTCTACCAGTTCAATGATCGGATGATCGGTCTGGGTCTGATAACATTGATCCTTAATGTTATAGACTGTAGCACTGCTTCCCAACTTGTTAAAGTTAATGTTGGGATAGCTCTTCTAGAAATTAACAGCATAGTATCGTCAATCTCAACGCCATGCCTGATAAACAAATTTTCCTCATTTTACAAAACATGAACAGAGCAATGAAGTTTGCTCACTGCAATGATATTTGGACCGGGTTCGAGCTCTTCCCAAACATGAAACAAATAAATTTGCTACATATTCACCACTAGGGATGTTTCCTTGCCTCTAGTATTCTTTGTCATGCACATGAATTTGTCCTATTCTGTGTCATTTAGCTATTGCTATATTTCTTCTGTGAGATTACAGGCCCTCCATTGCCATATATGAAAACATTTCAAATGTGTTTATAAGAGCTTTTTGAAATTACACAAAATGAAGCTTACATTTATTTAAGTGCTCCAGAGAGGCTGGCGTTGACGAAGCAATTTTGCATATGATGGGCATTTTGTGACAATACAATTACTTTATATGTCTGAGAATTTATTTAAATCCTAGTTAAATAGTGCCTAATGGAATGATAAATGCTTCATTCAGTATACTGATTCTATGTATGAGGAAAGGGTATTTTTCTGTGATGCTACATATGAGGTAATCCTAGCCCATGCAGTATATGTAATGATTAAATTCTCATGTCCAGGTACCATAAGGAGATCTTAATGAGGGATATATATTTAATCCTGTGGACACTATCAGTAGTTGCTTAGAATTCTGACATTTTTGTTCTAAATAGAATTGTAGCAGGAAGACATGCAATATATGTAATGCTTAAATTCTCACGTCCAGGTACCATAAGGAGATCTTAATGAGGGATATATATTTAATCATGTGGACACTATCAGTAGTTGCTTAGAATTCTGACATTTTTGTTCTAAATAGAATTGTAGCAGGAAGACTTCGAAATAATATTATTTGGGTATTTTTTAGCTTGATTCTTATGGATATGGTACTGGAATCACCCTCATGAAAAATGAGAATCTATAGTGTTTTAAAGGCAGTTGAAAGAATATCATTCTATTATTGTGATTCACTCATTCTTGTACAGGGAAGGGATACTCTGTCAGTTTCGTGTTTGGACATTGGATCTTGATAATCAATTCATTGCAAGGAGATTTCTCCAGGATACTTTACACATAATCAGTGCCTTATTGATCACCAAAATGGTAAAATCGTATAAGATGAACCACTAGACAATTATCAATGTTTCAGTGTTTTACTGTTTAGCGGACACAAATCCATAAGCAATATGGTGCTCTATTGAGTTTCACATGGAAAAGAAACAATTGAATAATGTTGATGCCTTTTTAATATTTTTTTATAACCTTGAAGTGGTTGGTTACTTATGTTTGAATTATTCATTATTAAAAAAAATAATTATATGAATAAAATTGTTTATTTGAAGGTATACAGATTAAGTGTTTTATATATTTGGTGCATATGCCACATTTATAATGTTCAGAAATGTGCATATAAAAAAATGAAATTTTATCTAGGGATTAGTGCATGTCTGGTCTAACCCTGGAATTTATTCCTGTTTTTCCAAGGGGGGGTGATTTAAATGGATATGTGAAGATTTCAAATGGCTAAGTGGGTATTTCTTTGATTTATTTTGTGTTTAAGAAACTTTGGAA
>LPNX011063866.1:445920-460845 GCA_001517045.1 Pseudotsuga menziesii
GGGAATTGAACTGGGGTGGGTAACATTATCACTGGGAGTCCCATACACTCGGTCTACTGTTGTGCAGGATGGTTGAATGATTATTATTATTACTATTTTTTTTAATTATGGTTGAAATGTGACAATTAAATTTCATGGTTCTAATAGATCTAGTATGTTTTAAGTTTTATTTTTTGAGATCTTGGGTTGGTTTGGAGACCTCTAATGCATTTGTTATATTAATTAATGAGTCATGTGGACCTAGTATGCTATATACCTTTTGTGAAGTGAGTTGGTAGGAATCTCAATCTTAATGAATATCCAGTTATCTAAATTATGGGCTTTTATGGTACTTTTATGGTACTTTTATGGTTATATATCTACATGTGAAATGAATTGAGTAGGTTTATGACGTTGCAACTTTGAGTTTATTTAATCTCAATTTTAATGAATATTAAGTTATTAAAATTGTGGGCTTCTTATGGTTCTATATCTACATGTGAAATGAATTTAGTATGTTTATTTCAATTTTAAGCTTTTGTAATCCAAGACTTACTCACTATTTAAGTAAAAATATATCCCATGATTACTCCATCTTCAAACAAGACAAATCATCCTTGGGTTTTGGGGCTATTCTCTTTTATCATCATCACTGTTAAAAGGATGACATTTTTTTGATGACTAAGATTTTCTATTATTCTATTAACATCTTTTTTAGCTTTCATATCTTCTCTTCTGCATTGTCTCAATCTTCTCTTCTACCGCTTGAATGCCACCTACAAACCTTGAAGGATAAATATGGAGGAGGCAGAGAAGAAAGGAGTATTTGCAGAAAGAGGGACAAAAATATACTAGAGATAGAACAAGTGAAATTGCAGTAGGTTTCATAGAGTGAGAATCTCAAAGGAAATATAAGGGCCATGAGAAATGCCTTGAGAGATATTACTGAATGAAATTTAAAAGGGAGGATACCAGAGAGTAAATTTAACAAAGGTAGAGCTTAACTAGAAGTATGAATCAATAAGACACCCCCATTATTTAGACATAACACATGCATTTCTCATAGTTAAGATAATAAAACATGAAAAAACAAAACTGTGCTGTCAAAAGAGAGAGAAACAACAATTAGCAAAAACTTCTATTTCATCCACAATTGAAAAGTTTATGAAGGAATAAAACACAAAATAGAAAAACAGACTTGAGACAAGCCGTTCAGGACATTAAATTAAAGTCTAAAAAATTCAAAAGCAATATCTAAAACCAATGAAACATCTGACATAGGATACAACAACTAATGTTTCTAAAATTAGGCGGCCTGGAAAAAAATGACAAACTAGTGTTAATTTAGGAAATGAATGTGATCTCTGTGGTGTTGATCATTGTGGGTGAAGTAATGTGCATCCACAATATACATCAAAAGAAGCAAGGTGAATTGTAGAATGCATGTGGGGTATCATGTCAATATACTAGGTAGAAATATAAAGGGGTATAAAAAATGTAAATGAAAAAATGGATACATGCAATATATAGTGAAATTAGGGGTTTTTTTAAATTGGGAAGGCATATTGGGAGGGGGTTAAAAAAAACGATTTTGGGAGGTATTTTCCAATATTTTTTGAAAATAGGGGTATTGTTTCATATGCCACGAACGAACGTGCTATGGCATGGTTCACTAAGTGAAGACCTTGTGGGTAAGCCTTTTCACAATGGAAAGAACACACACATGGAGGTTGTGGTTGGCTGGAACACATCGATGAATCAAGTGTATTTGTTTTTTATCTCTTGGATCGCCAACACACCGTGTCCCTATCAGGAACTGTGACACCTTTTCCCCAACACACCCTTTGCTCAACCAAAGTGTGGTAGAAACACACTTTCTATTTAGAAAAAGTGTGATACCAATGCACTATTCATTTATCCAAAGTGCGGCAATATAGAGTCCATTTTTCAAAATGGTTGACCCAAAGTTGCATCGAGGAGTCCATTTTCCCACAGATTTCAGGAGCTACCATCACACATCAATCTTGTAATATTCTTGCATCCACCTACAAGGGAACAAACCAAGTAAAAACAGTAAGATTGCAAACTCTTCGAATTCGGTTTAAAAGTTTGAAAATGAAGGAAATAGAAACTTTAGATTATATTACGACTAGTGTTTTAGGCATTGTAACCCAATTTCAAACCTATGGAAAACCTTAATAATAGAAGTTAGTTGTTCAGAAGATTCTAAGGTGTCTCACAAAAAAAATTTCTATGGTAGAGACTGCCATAGAGGAAGTAAAAGATATTCCCCAGTTTACCCTAGAATAGTTGACTGGATCCCTTCTATCTCATGAAGCTCTATTCAATCAAGAAGAAGAGTCATTGAAAAATGCTTTTAGCACCCAATATTCTCTCAACAGAGGTTGAGGAAGAAGAGGCAGAGGGTCTCTTCATACAAAGGACAAAACCAATCATGAACATTCATCTCACCTGGAGCATTCTCACAACTCTCAAGTTCATTGGGGGAGAGGAAAGAGATGGACCAATAAGTCCGATATTCATTGTAACTACTACAAGAGGTATGTCCACTGTGAATGAGGATAAAGAAAGAAGAAAGTAGACTAAAATAGTGGTAGAGATAATGTCTCTAAATTCATTAGATCATATTAGATCATATGGTGGAGGTGAATATGATTCACATGAGTTTACATATTTCTACAAGTAGCATGGCATTCAGAGACAATTCACCACCAAATACACTCCACATCAGAATGGACTTTCTGAATGAAAGAACTAGACCATCATGAACATGACATGTAGCATGGTGTCGCATAAGAAGCTATCATATGAGTATTGGGATAAATTTGTTGCATGCTCTGTTTATTGCTCAAAAGATCACCCACCCTGAGTGTCCAGGAAAACATTCCCGAATAAGCACAGAGTGGCACTAAGATTAGTGTTGCACATCTAAGAGTGTTTTTTTTTCTGTTTCATTTTCTCATGTACCTACTGAACTTAAAAGAAAGCTAGATAACAAGAGTGAGAGGTCTATTTTATTTTGATATTAATTTATTACGACAAAGAAACCATGCCATTCCCAATCGGGAGTACTAGAGTGATGTGTAGCTCGCTTAAAACATTCAATAAAGAATCTTACACTAAGTAGCCATGAGTGGGGTATATACTTGAACAAACTCACCTAAGACTTGCACCTAGTAGAAACTATATGCAACAACCAATTTGCTTGAGATAGATGGCCCATGAGAAGCAAAAAAATATTCTTGGGAATTCAAACCTTCGCAGGGAATTTCATTTCCTACACTTAACCATCAAGCATCAAGGCGAGACCTTATTGATGGTGTTGTATGAATATTTTTTATATTATTATTACATATTCAATATTACCTTATTTATGGTGTTGGATGAATATTTTTCATATTATTATTACCAATTCAATATTGGGGGATCCAATGGAAAATCATGGAATTGTAGGAGAATGGTATGGAAAACTCGATAGTTAATATGATTCTTGTAGATGACTAAACACTTATCCATTTGCATATTTGAGAATTAAAGAATGAGATTTTTATTTAGTTTTTGTTAGGAATTCAATAGTATTATCCCATGGTATTGTTGTAAATTTGTAGTACCTACAAGAAGGTACAAACAAGTAAATTTGTAGTATCTAAGTCACTACAAGCCTTTACATTTAAGTAAATTTTAGTTATGTTACATGCAATACCTTTTTTAATAAATGTATTTTTAGCTCGACCTATTTCCTTTCACAGGTAAGATATATAGAGTGGTTTCCCCAAAAACTAGTGAATGGGGTTTTGACTATTGGTTGGCTCATTGCTTGGAGGGGAAAAAAACCATTCTTGAACCTAATACAAATGATTAAAATATTGAATTCCCAACTAGCTCGATGGTTATAAAAGGGGAGTACTTGACACTAGCGGCACAACAAAAAAAGAAGGGTGGGTATGTATATCAGGATTATAAACCAGGATCTATTGTTTACCACTTCACCAACTTGGTAGTTGGTATAGATATCAAGCTGCATACACTTTCGAACAAAAATAGGGAAGATGTATGATACTTGCTACCTCATTTAGAGCATGAGATATTGATGGTCACCATCGACAATAGATATGATCCAGATGGCTTACTCGAGTGAGTGCATTCTCAGGTTTTACTAGATTGTCTAGTATGGGTAGATTGTCAGGTGCGTTATTTAAACTTTAAACTGTGTATTGAAGCACAATTTCAATACCATTTAGCGATACAATTTCAATACTAAATTATGATTGACGAATACCATTCATAGAAATCCTACTATTCACATTATACTGGATAGTATAAACACAATCCTACATGCTCAAATGAGTTATCTATAAATAATTTTTGCACAATTTCATTGGGTTCTCTTTATTTTCTGATGAGAGGACTAATGTTTATCCTTTCTTGTTCCTAGGATACAAACACAATCTATAGCACATTGGAGGTGCCAAAAACTAATGGTGTCTTTAGATACCACCAAATAGAATTCAAAAATAACATGCTCTAGAGTTGTTGCAATTTACTTTCAATGATTATTTTTATATTAATGCACATTTTATTACATTCGTGTGTCAACTCTTACAACTCTTGCATTGTTGGGTCAACTCTACAAAAAAATCCACTGTGTGACTATTGGTAGTGTTACCATATCGTCCTTTCCCATACACACCTACAAGAGCCAACGACATGCAATTATGCTGCTCCATTTGTTTTTTTGCTCTAGGACCGAAAGTCACCAAGTGTCCTTGAACCACATTTTGAGGCGACTTTCAACTGGACATAAATCATCAACCGAAGGTTGGATCAATGAACCGTCAACTTTATTGGTCTCCTTCCAAGTGACTACATATAGGGGGGCCTCTCCACCATGTTTGCATGGCCCATTTTCTACATTGTGTATTGATTTCGTAACTCTTGCATTGGTGGGTCAACTTTGCAAAAAACTCCACCATGCAAATACTAGTAGTGTTCCCATATCAGACTTGCCCATACACACCTGCAGGATCCTATGACATGCAAATATATTGCTCCAATTTTTTTTTCTCTCCAAGACCGAATGTCACCAAGTGTCCCTGAACCACATTTTGAGGCGACTTTCAACTGGACATAAATCGACAACCGAAGGTCGGATCTATGAACCGACAAATTTGTTGGTTTGTCGGCATGAAACTACATCTAGGGGGGCCTATCCATCATGTTTTCATGGCTTAGTGACTACATTGTGCATTGATTTCATAAACTAGGGTTTTTCTCACTTTCCTTGAATGCAACTCTTACATTGGTGGGTCAACTATTGCATTGGTGGGACAAGTCTTGCATAGGTGACACACATATGCTAATTTTTGAAGTCTCATTAATTTTCCCTAGTTCAAAACATTTCTACATGGCATTATAGTTTTTTTTGGTTGGGATCACTCTATAGGTGAAAGAGGGATTTGGTATTCCAATTATTGTGTGCTTAGGTTACGTGCTTGAATTTGTTGATATTGTTGGGTGTGATACCCTAAGTTTCTTGAGAGAATCTCTTGGGCCCTAAAAAATGTTTTCTCTTCTTCACATTGTTGTTTTTTTAACATGGATATGGCTATGGTGTCTTGTTTATATATTACGATTGTGTCTAGACTTGGATGGTATGTGGACATTGGAGCTTTAAGATGTGTGACATATGATAAGTCATTATAAACATGTTTCAAGAGAAATATCGAGGTATGAGTATGTATCTTAGTTATGATGCTACTTATCACGTGATGAGATGGCACCATTTCCTTCCAAATTCCTTAGGTGTTGTTCTTAATTTGAGTGACGTTCTATTTGTTCATTGTTTATTAAAGAATATTTTGAGAGAATTCCTTATATGATATATATATAGTATAAAGTTACATTTGAAGGAAAATAGTGCACCATCAATGATTGTTGTTTGTTGAGAGAGGGTGGTCTTTACAAGATTCTTGTTGATCAAGTGGCACTTGTACATTACACGAAAAGGAAAGATGGGAAATCTATTTTTTGTGGAGACATATGTAGAGAATGCATGGTGAGATACCATGAAGATAGGTTTAGAACCTATATATTTATTCTATGCTTGAAAATGATGAGATTTTGTTCGACTATAGGGATAGGGTTGTCGGAATTTCTTAGGTGGAGGGAATTGACCTTGGTGATACTCTTTCTTGAAAATTCTCTTAGAAAGAGAGACTTGACCTAGCTCAAGTTAGTGTGTTGATTCTCAAAGGTTTTAAGGTGTGTGAGATTGGTTATGATGTTAAAAAGTTTATGATATCCCTACATGGGTTGTTGATTGTGCCATGATCTTGGTATTTCATTAAGGATAGATTTCTGAAGTTTTCTATCTTTGTGATTTTCATAAATATGATTCATTTGTATTGGTATTGTATGGAGATGTCATTATATTTCTAGGATGTCCTAGACAACTTATGATGTGGTGTCTATGGATTTTCTCCCATGGTGTTGACTTGAGGGAAGATGGATTTTGGAAAGTTGTTGATGATGCAAAATTATGTTCCTTCATATTCACAGGTGGTCAACATTCTTGGAGGTTTGAGATGTTGTGATCTAACTAGGTGGTAGGTCTGTGTATTTGCAATGGGATCTAACTTGTATTGGTGAAAACACTTTCCTTATAAGAGGGAGTATTATCTTTCTAAGTTACTACAAATTATTTGACACCATGTTTAGGGGTGCTTCATGAGACTTGGGGTACATGGTGTATGATTAGCCCTTGGATCCTATGTGCCATATTTATATATTAGAGGTAGGTTACTTAATGGTTTCTTTATCTTAGTTTGATGAGTCATACATTCTTCCTTGGAGTATTGGAGATATTCAAATAGTTAGTAGGATATGTCATGATAAGGCTTACAATATCATAATATCACATAGGTGAACCACACATTATGTATCATTCTAATTAAACACATAATTAATCAAAGACATAGTTAAGCATAACTTAAAGGCATAGAATAAATATCATGCTCCAATATCAATTCAACCATAGATATAAATCTAAACCTTGCTTTATATTATTTGTACATATAATGTTTTAAAAAATGGCATTCCATGGCCATAATACAAAATAGTGGAATATACTGTACATATGTGTGTATACAAACAAAATGGTACATATATATATCCCCCCTATACATGAATTCTATTCATCCCCCCTATACACAAATTTTATTTATCCCCCCTTTTACTTCCACTGTCAGTGGCTTTTGAAAAGTCTATCTTTCTTTTTTGGTTGCTCGATGGTGTTCCCTAGCATTGAACAAGAGGATCGGATCTCATTTCCGGAGACTTCAAACAAACCAAAATTTCTAAGTTAGTTTACCAACATATAAAATTTCTAAGTACATTTATTCAAATTCCAACCCAATATAACATTTTTACTTACTGTCCGTGTGTAAGTGATGGTGGGTCGGGGTGTAACTCCATGTACCGTTGGTACAGGGTAACTTTTAACAATTCTAATATTATACTCAAGTATAGTATTCTAGGCGATTGTTTTGGATTGAAATAAACATGTTTATAGATAGGTAGGAGAATATTAAATATGAAACATAAAATTAACAATGAAATGTGTACATTTTGGCGAATATTATGATAAAAAATATATATTTTATGTAAATATAGGCAATATTAGACACTAAAAATGACCAAATAGCGAATTTATTTTTTGAAAAAACCCAAAAAATAGACAATTGGAAAAATTTCGCCCCTAAAAATTACCCTGTGCCTCACTAACATCCTGCAAAAAAAAATGGTACAAACAATTACATACATGTACAACCATGTATAAGGCGACCAATTATATAAATATTTGAAAACTTATCTACATCTTACATTGATTTTTTCAAAGAAACTGAGACATACATGTACCTTGGGGGGGAAGAGGTGGGTGAGAAACGACCCTGATTGGGTGCTCTTCAAGAAACACTCACTCACTAGAAGGCTGCATAAAATAATATATGCCAATGTCAGCAAATCAATGGGTGGACCAAAAAGATACTTGCATATACAAATAAAATTATACTACATGGAGGAACAATGACTTTTTCAAAGAAAGCGAGACGTACATGTACCTGGGGAAGACAGGTGGGTGACCAGTCACCTCGATTGGGTGCTCTTCAACTACCACTAGTTCACTAGAATGATGCAAAAAATAATATATGTAAATGTCAGCAAATAAATGGGTGCACCAAAAAGATACTTGTGTGTAGAAATAAAACCATACTACATGGAGGGACAATGACTTTTTCAAAGAAAGTGAGACATACATGTACCTGGGGGGGAGAGGTGGGTGACCAGTGGCCCTTATTAGGTTCTCTTCAAGCACCATTTTCTCACTAGAAAGATGCATAAAATAATATATATGTCAATTCCAACAAATCAATGGGTGCACCAAAAAGATACTTTCACGTACAAACAAAATTATACTACATGGAGGGACAATTGGGGAAACATAGATACAAGATAAGCAAGATATACATATAGTTGGGGGATGTGAAGAGGTGGGTCACCAATGGGTGAAACAATTGACACCAGCCTAAAAGTATGCGCACATGCATCAACAAGCAAGGCCGCTCGGTGGGAAACTCTATTGAACATATGTTCCTACATAAAAAAACATATAGACACAATTGGACAATTTCAAATAATTAAAAAAGTACATGTTGAATCATTAAAATCATAATTAAAAGTATGATTAAAATCATACATGTATTTGCGAATCTTTCTCTATCTGTGACGAACTAGTCTCAAATGCAACATACTCATCGTTCCCACCCTACATAAAATATATTGTATCAATATTAAGGTGTATTAAATGTGCCAATTGCTACTATACATATGTAAACCATGATGATAAATCAAAGTAATGTTCTTAGAAGTAATGGTGAAGCACCAAAATCATATGCATCATTGACTCCTGCATCCATATGATTAGCATCAACGGGCGGAGTATGGGATTCTGGGCTGGCATTGGACACTAGTTGTAAATGTGTTCACGTAAATTGTCAGATACTTAAGATATAAATAATTTATGAAAAATTGAACAATGTGATATAAAAAATAATAAACTATGTGAAGAACGAGTTTGACATACATATTGGAGTATCCCATCATTGTGAAACTCTGAAGAAGACCCATATCATATGTTTCAAAAAGTTGTGCAAGGATGTGGCATGATGTGATGCTATGAACCCTCTACATGTCCAGTATGATCTCTAGATCTGGTAGGGTCTAGAGACCTAAGTGGATCCTCTGTGTGTGATGGTCTAGCCCCAGATGTGCGAGCCCTAGATGTGCCAACCCCTTCACCTACATTGCCATCGACATCAATCCCATGTCAAAGCAATGTATGTTCCAAATTGAATAATTCCTCATGTGTGTCAGCAATCACGAGACCTATAGGAAGATATAACCGAGGGGGGTTTGGTGTGCATGGAGGTTGTTGCACACAGTTTGGATTAGACTTTGCCCCTTTCCTATCTTGGGGAATCCCATTTCCTACCCCCCAGAACTCTAAAATATTGAAGTAATTTACATGTTTACAAAATATAAACTCGACATACAATTTCCTGGGGAAATAGGATGGGATTATCTATTCCCATGAGGGTCTTCATTGAATACCATGTACCAATGATCCATCTAGTTAGATTTAATATTTGCTTCTATGAACTAGTCTATTGAAATGTGTGGCCGACTAGTGGGAGGAAACAATCTGGTGCTAGGGTCCTGAAATAGTGAAAAAAATTGTTCTTTTGTTATCTTTAATTGTTTTTATCTATGTAGCTCATCCCAATGGAATAGTATTGCCGCTGGGAATCCATTTAGGACCTAATGTTGTACAGTGCTCCCTAGGCATTGGAAATTGTATTTGTAATGTTATCGAGTGCCTCTCCCAATGATCATCTTATGTGGTATCCCCATCTAGAAAGTGAACTAAGGCATCTCAATGCACCCAAATGAGCAAGAATTTTGGAATTCCTATAGTGTTCCTCCTCCATGTGTTCGGTGTTTGGATTTGGTTTTGGGTTTGGGTTATTGGTGGTTTGATTTTCGACATTTTCTTCCTGATTTATGTTGTATGTTAATATAAAAAAAACAAATTTTAAAATGAATTAATATTTCATTCTTTGTTGTAATTAAAAATTTATTAAATTAAAGAAAAAAATCAAAACAATTCTTACCTAATCCAAAACTAAAAAATCAAAGCAATTCTTTCCTAATCCAAAGCCAAAAAATCAAAGCAATTCTTACCTTCCATTGCATTCAACCTTGTTGATCTCCTCCCACAAAATACTCCCTCCAAATCGCATGCAAGCTAAATTTCCTTCCCCATATATCTCCCTTCCGTTCTTCACATCCTGCAATGCAAAATAAACAAATAGAGGTCGTGGGCCTGTGTTTCTTTTTTTAATTTTACAAATTGCACCTGCGATATATCGTGCATGCATTATAACGCGCCCGCAATATATCGCACCTGTGATTTGTAAATCTTTCAAAACATGTGTGCGATATATCGCACTTTTGATATAGTCTAACCATCTTTTTCTTCGATTTTAGGCTCGGGTTTTTCTTGAAAAAACAATCAATAATGCGTATGCATTATGGATTTCTTTTTTGGACTTGCGTTTTGGATTTATATAATGGCACAAAAAAGTGGAGCCATCATCAGGCACACATCCACATAACAATGTTCATTTCAAACACTAAATTATATATATACTTGTTGTTCAGCATAAAAATATAGTTTTCACAACATGCATCAAATAAGTCTTCCATGATATTATCATATTGTTTTCTGCAACAACTCAATTCTTAGTTCACTCAATTTGTACCTCCATGTTTAGCCCATATAGGTCCCAGTGTTGTAACATGATCTCTGATACCGTATGTAACATACTCATAAACCTAACATATTCTTGGGGTGTGCAATATAAATTTTCTTCTTTTATTCTGTTCAATCACACCAATTAATTCAAAATCATTGATTACTTAACCATAATCATTCTTTAAAGATTAAGATCCTGCAAAATACAATCACTCCAGTGCTAACTCACATATGCAAATTTCAATAAATACTATAATAAGGCACCAACATTATATTAGTTTCATGACCATGGCAATTACATATTAACCATGTCCTTTAGTTATGGTTAACACACTCCTTCTCAAGATACCATATATTCTAATTGATCTCTGAGGCACCATCGTCGGAGGTGGAGTATGAGTCTTCTGAGTTAGCTAAGGAGAAAACAACAAGGTTAGATGACTTTAGATGATAAAAAAAACTATTTTACAAATTATGTACATATACAAATTGATTTTCTCTACACTTGTTTTCCAAGAATTAGTCCAATTCCTTCCACCCTTGGAACACATTTTGTGAAACCACCACTTGAAATTCATGCTAATTAAATGTACATAATAGTACGATAAATCAAATTATAAATCTAAATATGTAAGCTACATAATAAGATTGAAACATTATAAAATATTTCCATAAACAAAGTTAACCATTATAGATATCACTCTAGTTTGAAAATGACTTGTGCGACTGAAAGCATGCGTACGACTTTCCTCCCAACCATTAAATCTATTTGGCATATGTTATTCCTCCTAGATTCACCCTCGAGTTAGAAGAGGAATCCAATAGGGTAAAGAATAAAGCTAAAACCTTTCCCAAGATCCATAACATGATCTAAGTTTCAACCACTCAGTTATAAAATAAATAAATAAAACATAGAACTAACTTGCAGTTAATCAGGAACACAAAAATACAACATTTACAAAATAATTATAGCATTTTACAAGGTTTGATCTCCCTTTGGGATAACCCAACCTTTCCTTGATCAATTCTCTCATAGGTCCTACAAGATTTAGAACTCGACTTTTTTTTATTTAATATGTGGATCATACCAAGTGTGGATCCCTCATATCTGAAATTTGGAATCTTATAAGCTAGATCAGAATTCTAAATAGAAACATTAATACAAAGCTCGACACTCTATTGATCTGACACTCGACATCTCAAAATATCAACCAAAATGCAATATACAAGAAAAAAATTTATACAACATTTGAAACTACTGAGGCCACAATTCAGATGTAGTCTGAGTCTTTTTAGGTTAAAAATGCAGCTAATATTTAATATATGTGCATATCTCAAATAAGAGTCATTCCATATCAAAACATAGATCATAATCAACACATTTACATATGAAAAGTCGCAGTCCTTCTAGGTCAAAACACATATATTATTTAACATATATACAGAACATAAACACGAAGTCTTCCAAACCAAAACACACATAGTAAATGACATGTATTCAGATCTCAAATCGCATTCTTTTGCAGCCATCAAATCGTAAAGAATATTTAACAAATATACATATCTAAAACATAGATTCTTCTAGTTAACCCAAAAAATCACCCGACTTGCTCCATATGGCCTACACCACATGAAGACATCCATTTCATAACCCTTATTTACCACCACCCCTTTATTTATAGTTTTTTTCTTTGCTTTAGGGTTTTTATCCCTTAGTCAGGGTTTTAAGCCCTTTTCGCCCCTTTCTTAGCGCTCTTGGGGTTTTTAGGCCCCTTTTTGAAGGATTTAGCCCCTTTGTGAGCTATTTTGGCTCTTTTATGAGTTTTTAAGCACTTTTTTATGTTTTTGGAGCCTTTGAGGGGAAAGCATAAGTTATATGATTCCTCCTCCCTGTCATCATAATTCCTATATGAGTACCTTGAGAGACCTTTCACTCTCAAGCTATTCATCCCCCACAACTCCATTCCTCCATTTTCTCATTCCCTTGGTGTGTTGATCCAAAGCTCCACCCATTCCCAGCTGTGGAGAGGCAACTTTTGAGTTTAGGCATGGTGGCCCTCTTTACCAGATAGGAAGGTATAATGATTCATGTTTGTTGTTTAATATGTAGGTTGCAGATGTTTTTTATTTTCTTTGTCTTCTAATGGATTATTGCAGGTTATCCATGGTTTGCATCTAAGCTTTCATTGCAGGTTTCCTTCATCCACAGAGAATCTACCCTTCCTTCCTATAGCTGAAAGGGTAGGTGCTTATGCACGTAGCTAGGGATTTTTCCCTACTACATAAGTCCCTGATCGCCATAAACTGTGGGAAGTGCTTGGGATATTCCCCAAAACTCATTATGAGGAGTACCACAGGAACCCCAAAGTAGCTGGCCAATGAGAGGACCCACCAACCAAAATGGGACAACGACCCCTACTGATTGACTAGTAATACTTGTGAGGAAAAATCCAAGAGTTGTCTTTTGGTAGTCTTAGTGGCCTAGAGACCACCTATAAGCCACTAGGAAGCCATTAAACCGGGGTCCAGATATTCATTACCGATTACTACAGAATAGACATAATTGATCCACCACGCTCCTCCTCTCATCTCATATGGGAGTCCCCTCAATTTGGATTGTTAAACCATCATTGTCGAGACCATTCTCGACAACCCTCTACACTATTGAAAGGCCACACAACCTTTGACTCTGACTCGGATTCATACCCATCTAATCCAAACTTGCATACTGCAACATCTATCCCTATGGCTAGCGCAAACATGAATCCTTTCTTTGGAGGGGTGGTTGACAGTGGACCCACGCCCACGTCCATGCCTCACATCACCACCAACACCCTTGTTGGTGGTCCTAGCACTCCTATGCTTACTATCATAAGTCAGCTACCCTTTGGTAGTGGACCTACACCTATACTGACCATTCCCTCTGTTCCACCTCTCATACCCTGGGGCAGTGGCCCATCCATGATTGTGTTGACTATCCCTGTTGTGGGAAGTCAGTCGCAGGTACCCCCAGTCATACAGGGCCATCACATTACTATAAACCCCAGCGCCATTGTCAGTCCCTCCCACACTAACCTTGGTTCTAACCTCCCATTCATGGCTCACCTTAATTTTCCTGACTTGGCCAGGTTAACCAATGACCCAATCTGCCATCAAGCCCATTAGACTCCCATGCCAACCAAAATCCCATCAGACATTCCAAAGTTTGAAGGGAAGGTAGGGGAGTGCCCCCAAAACCACATAATGACATTTTATCTATGGTGCTCATCAAACAATTACATCATAGATGACTCGATTAGACTCAGGTTGTTCGAACGTACCATCACAGGTGTCATAGCCAAATGGTACATTAAGCTACCTCAAGCCTCATACCTAGATTGCAACTCCTTAGCCTTCATGTTCCTGTAATATTTCCAACTTCATGTCTACTATGATGAGGTTATAGAAATATTTCTATATTTCTACCACAACAATGCGACCCATATAACTGATCACATCCATGAGTGGAGATGACGTCACAGCTTGTGCAAAATCAAGCTTGATGACAAGATTTTTCTTGACTGGTTCTTGAAAACCTTACTACCACCCATCACCAAGGAAGTCACCTCCAAATGTCCCCAAACCGAGGAAGAGGCCATCTTGAAGGCCTAACAGTTTGACTTAATCTATGCCCAGTCTGGATATCTATACACCATTATTCCAGACGCCCCTTGTGCAAGCACCTCCCATCGTGATGCGCCAGGGGCATCCCATGTTGTGGATGGAATCATATGTTCTATATCCTAGCACCTACAGTATTATGCGGCACCCCCTATGATGCCACCAAAACCAAGAAACACCCCTAATGTTTCCCAACAGAACCTAGTACCTGACTACTCTAGAATGATAGCTCATTCTAAAGCCACCACTTCTTATATGTAGCTTGCGCCAACCCAAAAATCCCATATGCCAACTTGATGAGCACACACATATTTAGGACAAACAACCAAATTTTTAGCCCTCCCAGCTCCTCTGCAATACTATGCACCACCTGTGCAAGCCGCCCCAGCTGC
>LPNX011063866.1:460949-505418 GCA_001517045.1 Pseudotsuga menziesii
GGTAGAACAAAAAAGCAGGCCAGGAATAGGGGTAACAACAAACCCCAAAGAGGTGGCCAACAACTGAACCCTCCCTGCAATGGCGCCAATCCATCAGTCCAAAACTCCCAACAGCCTAACCCACTTCAATGGAATGCTCCATTGTGAACCAACCATCCATGCGAGTTGTGCAGTTTCTATGTGCACTACACTCATGAATGTTCTTTCATGGTATGCACCAAAAAGTACGTCCAAGACGAGGCCCAGCGGGGCACTAATGTGGTAGCCCAAACACAACCCAATCCAGCAACACCAGGATCTCCACCTATGGTGCTCCAGAATCTGTTACCACTCTAAGGATTGGTAGCAACCACACCTTTGCCCCAACCTGCTCCTGCAGTTCCCCCTGTTCCCCCTCTTGCAGAGACAGGGGTACATCACCTGCTATCAGTAACAACTGAAGAGGTCAACCTGCATACTAGGCAAAACTAGTATGGATCTACCAATGAAACCATTGATGCATCAGTGTCATTTGCATCCAACACTGCCAATGTCCCTCCCCGCCTGCCTACTCCTCCCATGGATGAGGTAGCTAGAGGTCCATGGCTCCCCTTTTGGCAACTTGCCAACAATACCACATTAAGAGCGGTAATCAATTATAGCATTATTGATGATTTATCCCAATCACCCACGACCATGTCCGCTCTCAAGGTACTTAAAACATGCCCAAGATAACAAAAATCTTTACTAGCTTCTGTGGGTTTCATAGACCCCTCCGACACCAAATTGATCACTTTCAATGTGGACAATGGAGAACCCCGGATGCCATCAACCATTTCCTTCCAAATTCTAATATCCATTCGAAATTTGGTCGTACAACAGTGCATTGTTGACGAGGGGGCATCCACTAGTGTTATGCCAATCTTGGTCTGGCAGAAACTTAAGTTCCCAATACTGCAACCATCCACCACTACATTGTGTGCTTATGATGGCCACCCCACCAAAGCCCAAGGAATTTGTCCACATGTCCCCATCTCTTTGGAAGGTAAGACAATCTTAATCGACATAGAAGTCATTAACTCTCAATTGGATTACAGCCTTCTTCTCAAACATAGCCACATGTATGCTATGAAATTCATGGCATCCACTGTCTTTTTCCTTATGATGTTCCCTCATGACAGGAAGATTGTGACCTTGGACCAATTGACTTACCATGATCCATAGGGACAAATAGCACCAACCAATGTCATCCCTAATACCAATACTGTCATCGACAACACAACCAACCCCTCAATGTTGAACATAGGACCTTGGTTTTTTGCCAACACCTCCATGACGAATTCCTTGCCCTTGGTACCACCTCCACTAGCACCAAGTGATACTATGGATCTGTGCATGCTTTCATCCAACACTATTGCACCCAAACCCCAACTACAGTCGCAACACCAACCGTAGTCACAACACCATCTGTAGTCGCAACCCCATCTGTGGCCGCAACTGCAACCTCAAATTCAGTCACCAGGGAATTACTACGGCTCCTTTCCAGTCCATATAATTCCCTTCTTTCTCCCCCATTGGGCATCATAAGTAAGCCAATGATGGCCACTTTAAACCTACCCAATTTTTCGTTGGGAATTCCCATGTGGTACCTTGACCCACCTGCTCAACCTTTAGTGACCCAAGTCATATTGACTCCTGTGCAACCCATTGTAGTCGATTCACACCCCCCACCTGGCTCACAAAAACTACCTTTGCACCAGCACCAACTCCACCTCACCCAAAGAGGGCTAGAGGAAAAAACCCTAAAGAAACAACTGAACCCCGACAGACTCCACCATGCGCTATATGCAATGTACAGGGTCATGCAACTCAAAGCTACCCTGCGATTCCCATGATATGTGCACACTTATATGCCATGGATTCAACAAAGAACATCCCCATGGTTGTCCTCCCGAGTGGTCTAATAGTGAAAAACAAGTCTTTGAGGACAAACCATGCATGCGCCCTTTACGGATTGTATGGAAATTATTCTCACCACTACCAGGACTTTCCCAAGTTTTGAATGGCCCTAGCTAACCTTCGAAAACACTCCCTTGAATTTGAGATTACTCTGATTGAATGAATCCACCCCCACCCCCTTCCTCAGACACGATGTCGATCTACATGATGTCCAGTTCCATAGACCCTCTTATCTCCATAATCATTGACTCAGATATGTCCCATTGTTGCTTCTGCAATAATGAATAGATACTTGAAGCCTTAACCACTCATGAATACCCTTGGGATGACATGCACCATCTCTCATTATTCATCCTTGAAGAACCTGTGTCGCCCTCTTATTAGTTTTCAGTTGAGACAAAGGATTTCATTCATGGGAAAGTTGACTAGTTCAAAGATCCCATTTCGGCACCTGATGCTTTCGAAGAAGGGAACATGGCCAATATTTCACCAACTATTAAAGTCAACATCTCAACCAAGCCTGATATTGTTGAAGAAATAATGCTGGGGGCATCCTGCTTCTTTGAAGAAGTCACTTCCTACAAAGCGCTTTTCCAAGAGTTCTGCGATATCTTTGTTTGGTCCTACACTGAAATGCCCAAATCAGATCCGTCAATTGTTGAGCACCACATCGACACGTGGCTTGACGTGCTACCCTTGTGCCAAAAGAGATGACTGATCCATCCTTCCAAAGTTGTCGTGGTTAAAGAAGAAATTGAGAAGCTACGCAAAGTCAGTTTCATTTACCCCATTGCTTACACAACATGGGTTTCAAATCTTGTTCCCATGAATAAAAAATAGGGTGCCATTCGCGTCTATATAGAATTTGGCAATCTGAATTGGGCATGTCCCAAAGACAACTTCCCAACACCCTTCATTGATCAGATCATCGATGCTTGTGCTAGACATGAGGTCTTCTTTTTCATGGACGACTTTTCCGGATACAACACAATTCATATCCGTAGAGAAGATCATTGCAATATTACTTTCACAACCGCTTGGGGGACATTCGCATATCGAGTAATGCCCTTTGGTCTAAATAACATTGGGGCCACTTTCCAGCATGCCATGATGTATTGCTTCCATGAACTCATCCACATAATATTGGTCTACCTAGATGACCTTACCGCTTGGTCATGGAAGTCAGCACAACACTTAGATGACTTGAGACAAGTCTTCCTGCGATGTCGTAAGTACAAAATCCTCTTGAAGCCCCTCAAGTGTGTTTTTTGTGTCCTTCCAGGCCGTCTATTAGGGTTCATCATATCTCACAAAGGAATGGTGGTCGAACCCCTTAAAGTTCAATCCATCCTTGATATTCCCCACCACAGACTTTGCTCCAACTACAGAGTCTCTAAGGAAATGCCAATTTCCTTTGCCATTTTGTACCAGATTACGCAAATAAAGCTCATGGTTTCTTACGTCTGCTTCATTCCAACATTCCATTTGTATGGGAACAACAGGAACAAGATTCTTTCAATGCGCTAAAACAAGCTTTGGCTTCCGCACCATTACTTTCTACACTCAACTTCACTTAGGATTTCATACTCTATGTGTTGGCTTCTGAAACTGCTATTGCACTTATTTTGGTCCAGGAAGACAATGCTTATCAAGAGCACATAATTTACTATGTTATCTAGAAGCTGACTGGTCCTCCTTTGCGATATCCACCTGAAGAGAAGACAACCCTTGTTGTCATTTTCTCAATCCAAAATCTACGTCACTATGTCATCACAAACCACACCCATATAGTGGCCGATTCCAACCCCATGCGGTACCTCCAGAGCCACCACCTATTGCAAGGCCATGCTTCAAAATGGGTATTTGTCCTCCAAGAGTTCAAATTGGAATTTGTCACACCAAAAATAACTAAGGCAATGGCGCTAGCTGCTTTAATAATAGATCTACCCCCATTGTCCACACCGCCACCAATCACGGTGAATCTTCCAGACGAGTTTCTATTCAACATCTCCATGAAAGATCCATGGTATGGGGGAATCCTTATTTACTTAGGTACCCAGAATTTTGTAGCCCACTTAAGCCACGAAGACAGATGACGCATCTGACATCAAACTGCTCGTGATCTTCTTATTGGAGATGTTTTTTATTGTCAGGGCATCGACACCATGTTATGTCGTTTCCTCACCCATAAAGAGGCCAAGACAGTCCTTAACTACTATCACAATGGATCCTGCGGTGGCCTCCTCTCAGGCTTGGAAACTACCCAAAATATCGTGCTGGCTACTTTTGGCCATCTATTTTTGCTGATTGCATCGAGTCAGTCAAACACTGCCATAGCTGTCAGGTATTTTTCCCAAAGGCAAGGACTCCCCTCGCACCATTACACCCTGTGGTCATAGTCAGCCCCTTCTACAAGTGGGAAATTGACTTTATGACAATCAACCCAACCTTGGCCAACAACCACAAATACATTATTGTGGCCATTGATTATTTCGCCAAGTGGGTGAAGGCTATGCCCACATTAGATTCCAAAGGTGAAACAACGGTGCGCTTTTTCTTCAACCATGTCATCACATGTTTTCGTGTCCCCAAACAACTCGTCTCAAACCATGGTTCACATTTTGAAGACATAGTTTGGGCTGAATTATCAACCATGTTGAAGTTGAAGCACCAGTTCTCATCCTCCTACTACCCCCAAGGGAATGGCCAGGTTGAAGCAACCAATAAAACCATCAAGACCATGCTCCAAAGGATGGTAGGAAACCATAAAACAAATAGGCACCACATGTTGTTCTCTACCTTATGGGATTACCACATTTCCATGAAGACCACCACCAGCTTCACTCCTTTTTTTTTAGTGCACGGCATCGATTTAATGCTCCCCATAGAGTGCCAGATTCCCTCCCTCCGGCTCGTTGTGGAATTCCTCCCCAATGCTTCACCATTGGAAGAATGCCTCCTTATACTAGAAAAAACCAATGAAGACCATCATGTGGCTCTCCAATCCATTGAAGCAGCCAAATCCCTGTCAAAGTCACATTATGACTCCCATGTCCACCCTCGCACCTTCAGCGAAGGAGATATGGTTTTGGTTTATGACCAAGCCAACGACAAGTTGGGGAAAGGAAAATTTGAATCCATGTGGTACGGCCCATATGTCATCCACCTACCTTGGAAAAGGGGCATATATCCTTGTTGAATCTGATGGAAAACTATTTGAGAACCCTCGCAACAGGATCTAGCTCAAGAGAGTTTACACTTAAAATGTCACCAATGAGTTACTTGTAGCATAGATTTGTTATTTTTTGTTTTACATAGTTCTTAAAATGAGTCTTATATATTGTTTCCTTGATTTCTCTAGATGGATCCTACCTCGGGTCGCTACATTGGATTTGCTGATGGATAAAGTAGATGGTCTCCAAACCTCACCTCGACTGCATGGCTTATCTATTCCCCGTCACGTGAGTTGATCCATATTGACAGAATGTGTGTGGTTATCGCAACCAACAACTAGGCTAAGTATAATGGTGTCACTGGCCTCTTGGATGCCACCCTCCAGTTGGGAATTTGTCACCTCGATGTCTTCTTAGACTCTCAACTGCTCGTCTCCCAGTTGAATAACTGCTACCGGGTACGCGATCCCTACCTCTTTAGAAAATCCCTACACACTAAATAGATGCTTAGAACATTTGAATCCATCACATTCACACATGTTCCCAGGAACCTCAATAGTGTAACAGAACAAATGGCTAATGACATTCTAAATTGGCATATTCATCATCGCATATAGAAAGCATACAAAAATGACATCATGCATCATCACACATAAATATGCATACATATGTAAAATACATCATCTAGGCATTTTTTCATATCATCATAAAAAGACTCACATATAAAAACCATGAAAGCGCATCCATGTGCGTCAAAAAATATACATATACATATACATATACATATACATATACATATACATATACATATACATATACATACATACATACATACATATATATATATATATATATATATATATATATATATATATAAATCGCATGTCCAAAATATGTCCAGTACAAAAGGAGAAGCTACATATGCTTTCTCAACTGAGTATACATCGCGATACAAAAATACTAGGTGCACTAATGCACTAGGGTCAGCCCCACTAGCTGCTAATCAGAGCCTAAATCATCCTCATCATCCAACTTCGTGTCCTCCTCCTCCTCAGTGGAACCATCATCCTCCATAGGAACATTCCCCCGCGCTTCCACGCGTACATACTCGCAAGCCATGACTGTCCTCTTTATTAAAGGAATCCACGGCGGAGGCACATTGAAACATGAAACAATCAGATCATTGTCTAAGTACTATCAACCATCATCATAAATCTCCTCCAGTAGCCGCTCCACCTACGGCAAAACAGTTTCCAGCTCCCGTTGCTCCCTACTAAGGTTGCTTGTAGGAGCCTTCGGCCCACCAACTAGTCCCACCCACCTCTGGAAACCTGGAAACAGATGAGGACCAATATCTACACATGCACACAATATGTTGCACGTATGATCTACCTACCACCAGGATAGCATACCGTCAGGTCCCCAAACCTGTCTTGAAGTTCAAGGCCTCTTTGTATCTCCCCAGTTGCACAATGCTCTCGGGTCGAGAAACAAACTTTAGACTGCCTCCCTTGGTACTGATTCTGTGGGCCATTTCTTGGAGTCATGTCACTTTGCATGTCACCACGCATATCACTTTGTGTGTATGTTGAGATAGCTCCGTAACCATAGGCCTCTAGTTGGTCTATTCTTTCCCCGTGCACCACCGCACTAGGGGCAGCATCACTAGCTGCTAGTTAGATTCATCTGAAGTTTGTTTGAGACACTATTCACACCACCAGGTTTGGTTTTCCATCCTCTATATTTTTATGAAACCCTTGTCTCATGCTCCCACTATGATTCTCTGGGACTTTACCAGAAGTCACCCTGATTTGTGAACCATCGTGTGAATCTCCCTTTGTATCTATTGGCATGTTCATGAGCCATATGCTCCATCCATACTGCATAGTTGACCACTTTGGACCACCATCCGTTCTCCTGCAATGGGGCACCATCCGTTACCCCTTGCTTTGTTGACCATTATAGAGTTTCTGTTAAGCTCTTTTTCGACTCCTAAACGAATGAAAATATCGTCGAGCGCATTTGCTTCCTTTCCTGCTTGTTAAAAGTATTGGAAAGTGCATCTACATATCCTCATTTATCTCCTTTTGTGGATTGTGTAGACTACCAAATGAAAAGGACCACCTCGACATATTCAATCCAGGAACTTGGTTCCATTCATGCTCGTAAAAGTATCTGAATGATTGTCCAATTAGTACAGATTTAACCTTTTCCAGCTTGATTGGACTGCCAATGGTAAAGAAGTCTCCCATCCCCTAAAAGTATGGACGATCTCTCCTATGTACACTTTAACCTTTGTTGGGAATAGGAGACTATCAATGAAAAAGAGACCCCACTGGAGTCTTCTTCATGCTTTCAGACTCTCTAAAATTGAAAGCACCATCGAGCATTTACTTTCTTTGGCTCGCTAAAAATCCACGTGATTGTACCATAACGATGTTTTTAGACACCGCGCCACATATTACAGTTCAGAAGTATTCCCCCATTGGGTCTCCTATGTTCAGATTATTCTGCCATGAGTCTTCCTTGGATCCCCTAGATATCAAAAGTCTAAATCACCTCCCCCCCAAGTATTTTGCATCTATAGTTACATTCCCGGTATTACAAGCTATGATCCCTCTTCCATGAGTTAGTTTCATTTGCTGCTAGGTCAGCCCTATAGTCCTACTCTAAAAAAGGGAAGTTTGAGTCCTCTGTACTCCCCCTGCCCATGTTTCCCCATTCAGTGTTCCAGTCCCCAGATTGTCCCACAGCTTTGGTTACCCCCTCGTGCTTCTTATCAAGGAAACCTTATTTCCTTGATAAGTTGTAGGTCTCCCTATGTCGACGAAAACACACCTATTCCAGAGGATAAACTTAGAGGTCCTTGTATCCTAGTTTCATTAACCTCATTGATGCGTTCCTTGGACCACTCGAGAAGAGTCCTTAGTGCCTCTCGGGATGGTTGGGTCTCACGTGCTCAACTTCATCAAACATCATCGCACCGTTGAGATTCGTACAGGGTATTGGTCCTTACAGTATTTGGTTGAAGACCCTGGTTGTCACTTGACTCTAGTACATTGGTGAGTCGATTAAGGGACCTAGATAGGTTCATTTCCCTTATGATCTCCAGGTTGCATTGGAAATAGTGTTTAGAAGCCCCAACAGTTCTTATGTATAGATTCATGATTGATGCAGCATATTGTACCACATAGACTCTGACTCTACGTGAGTAAGTCCCCACAATTATGTACTATTCCAGACTCAACAGGTTATCAGTTGTGAAGATATAGAATTCCATGAGAATTCCATGGGTTTGATGTATTAGTTCTTCATATCAGTATTGTATTCAGCCTCTTATTGAGGCCATCGTTATGTAACACCAGTTGTATATGATCAGATATTGCATGTAGGAGCCTAGATTGCATTATTCTTTTGACATTTTTAGGAGCATGGGGATGCCCTCCTCATCCATATAAATGTCACATATTCATTGCATCTCATCCATTTATGGGAACCATATTAATACAAAATCCAAAGCCACCATGTCTCGAACGAGGAAGCATCACTTATTCACAGGTCTCTCCACGATCCCCAAGATCCAATGATGTCCATCGGCCATACGACGAGATCCTACCCTCACACATCAGGGGGAAAAATATTAACCCAAAAATTTGGTCATATAGCCTACACCATACATCTCCTAACCAATTCTACCCCTACACCCCTTTAACCGATATTTTTCTCTCAAATAAGCTCCAAAATACCCTCAAAGGGCTTAAAAACCCAGAAAATAGCTTCAAAAGCTCAAAAAGAGGGCTAAAGTATCAAAAGGGATTAAAAACCCAAAAAGGAGCTAAGGAACAAGCAAAAAGGGCTTAAAACCTTGGGTAGGGCCTGAAACCCTAAACCAGAGGATAAAAACCCTAAATGTTGAGAAAAAGGTATAAATAGAGGTGTAGGGGTCACCATCAAACACATGATTCCTACTCCCCATCGTCAGAATTCCCATATGAGTACCTTGAGAGACCTTTCACTCTCAATATATTCATCCCCCACAACTCCATTCCTCCATTTGCTCATTCCCTTGGTGTGTTGAGCCAAAGCTCCACCCATTCCCAGCCTGTGGAGAGGAAACTTCCAAGTTTGGGCGTGGTGGCCCTCTTTACCAAATAGGAAAGTATAATGACTCATGTTTGTTGTTTAATCTGTAGGTTCTAGATGTTTCGTATTTGATTTGTCTTCTAATGGTTTATTTTAGGTTATCCATGGTTTGCATCTAAACTTTCATTGCAGGTTTCCTTCATCCATAGAGACTCTACCCTTTCATCCTATAGACAAAAGGGTAGGTGCTTCTACACGTAGCTAATGATTTTTCCCTACTACATGTACTGAAATATTTTTCTATGTACCGCTCCATTAGACTAGGGAAGAAATGTTCTAATCTCACTTGGAAAAATTAAAGAAGAATAATTAAGTGGTGAATTGGGGTCATGAGGCACTATGGTAAAACCAAGGTCCAAGGAAAAATCCATGGAGCAAGGAATTATTCTCTCCTAAAAATTTATTTCATTAATATTTAAAAATAATTTGGATAAGGGGGGTGCATTAGTGGTGGAATGAGTCCAAATATGTAGTGTAACTCTCATCCAAGGTGGAAGGAATCCGATTATGGAGGCATTTCATGGGTTGTAACTACTCGGGATAAAAATATCAAATATATGACAACCTATGACAAGAATCATATCCTATGACATCTTATGATAACTTATGAAAACCTATGTCATGTTTTGGGTCCCAAGTTTATCCAAGGAGGGCGATAGAGGAGAGGCAGGGGAAATGCTATTATAACTTCCCCAAAATCATGCTAAGCTTCTCTAATTTTAATTTCCAAGGAAGATGAAGGTATTATTTCTCAAAATAAAATCAGAGGAATTAAATGTGTCCCAATGTGTCATTCTCTCATAAAATAACATTTCTTAATATTTTATTAAATATTTGTGAGAGAATTCTAGAATGTGGGGGAAATGCTCCATGGATATTTATAAAAAGGGTGAAGACACAAGTGAAGGGGATTTTGGTCATTTTGATTTCGTGACATTGGAGAGATATTGTATATTTTCATAGATTGGGAGATGATCCCCTTTCTATATTGGGCTATCTTCCCCTTGCAACTGTAAAATGGTTTCGGTGGTGAAAGATTCCACCCTATCTAGTAGAGGAGGAGATCACATAGATCTCTTCAGTGTGCTTCACGAAAATTGATTGAGAGGAGAAATAAATTTCATATTTTTCTACATATATTTATTGTAGGTTTTTATGTTCATATATAGAATTCGGGTTGAAATATTGAAGGTGTGTCCAAGTTCAAGTTAATAGAACTGTGAATTTGCGGTGCTTCTAGAGTGCATTGTTTGTGGTGATTTATTCTTGAGGAGGGCGCACTTGTGGTTGTATAAATATAATTGGGAATGATTTAATGGTTGTATATCACTAATATTTGATGGAGGGTTCACTCTATGTGGTATGTATTAAATTTTGGGTCAAACTATTGCTTGTGGAGGGTGCAACAGTGGAAGGAAATCACTCATTTGGAGTAGTAACTCTCCCTCTCTTCTCTATGCTTTTGTAGCGACCATTTATACTCTCTTTGCAACACTTATTTCTATGCATTTAAATTTTATATATAATCCATCAATTTACTCTTTGTAAATGTTCCATTGATAATAAAAATTGCATTGTTATTCCCCATATGGGTTGCAATATTCAAGCACAATTTAATGTATGAGTAAATGGTAGACTATGGGAAAATATTTTAATTTATGGTTGTGTAAACTTAATGTTATAGCCTAAAAAATTAATATGAGTCCCTTATGTCTATTATTAATAAATTTTTCTTGATTCAAGTGTATTTGGAAGCATTTGGGTTTGGATTGGAATCTCTACAGTTGTGGGTGGTCTTAATCTTGTGTTGGTGTTAAGGGGGCAGAAGATCACTTTCTGGTTCGGCCATTTTTTAGTGTTTGTGGGTTTTAAAAACTATTCAATTTCATGAGGAGTGTCGTTTCTAGTTGGAAACACTTTTTTTTTTCATCCAAAAAGGTTTCCATATGCCCAAGTTATGTTCATTTTATCCGCCAGTTGAATTACACTTTTATGCTTGCACACCCTCAGTTAAAAATGTATGTGTAATCTAAGTATCAATGTTCCAAGATTCTATATGTGAGTCATTTAGCTGAGTTAGGGTGTATTTGGGTCAAGTTGAATATTCATGTGGGAAATATGGGTCAGTTAGGAGTTGTTTGGGGAGAGATGGAAATCTAGTGTTAAGTGTGTGCAAATTTGAACTAGTGCTCCTAGTTTCAAATCCAGTGGTTCTTTGGGGTCGTATTAGGGTCCATACCTTTGAGTTTGGATCAAGAATATTAAAATGGTTATTTATAAACCCTTATTGGGCATATTATAGTGGTTTAACAATACATTCCTTTGGTCAACGCCATATTATTCATATTTCAATAAACATAATAAAGCCATTGTTTGGATAAATTTGGGAATCAATTTACTCCCTATTGGAAAGTTGGATCTAATGTGCCTAGATTTTTAATTGGGTACACTATAGTGGTATCATATCTTGGTCTTGGATATATGTGGTAAATCAAGTGGAATTCTAAAGAATATTTGAGATTATAACTTTCACAAGAAGACATGCATCAGGTGATGAGGATGTTTTCTTCAATGGCTAGACTTGTAGATGGAAGAATGCTACCCACTTTCCTTCCTACATTTCCCCTAAAGGAGGAGAATCCCAAGAAGAAAAATTAATGAATGGACATGAGAATTTATTGAAGCACTTTGATCAGACAACATTATTTATAGCATAGCTTGCAACAATGAAAATCCTTGTTACCAGAATGCTCTACATCACAACTTAGGAAGACGACGTTTGGTATGTTTGCAAATAGAGCACCCAAAAGTTCCTGTGATGAATCTAGTTCAAAAGGTGGTGAATCTACTATCATTGTTCAACATTAAAATGTACATGAGGATATTAAAAATCATCCATCATGTCGAAGTCCCAAGAAAAATTAAGCCATGTTCAAAAACTCTTTTTATCCATACAAAAGTTTGGATCAAAGGGAAGCACATATTGCAACCTTGAGTCTTCAAGATGAAATCAAATTAGAGGAGCATATCATCATGGATGGACCAGATGAGAATGATGAAGCAGAAACAAAAAGGTATGATTACAATTCTGAATATTCCAACAACCACGTTTCCTTGCAATAGTATGATATAGAAAAAAAATTATGTAAGAATGTTGGTCTTGTAGAGTCCTCTAATGTTGATCTTGTGAGAATCTTCTAATGTCGATTTGAGTGTAAAATAGGAATTGTGTGTTGCAGATTCGAGCCACAAAACTTATGATTTTGTACATCAGCCATTAGTGAATGTGAACAAGACACAAACCTTGGAAAATAA
Organism: Pseudotsuga menziesii; assembly: GCA_001517045.1. Lineage (NCBI taxonomy): Eukaryota > Viridiplantae > Streptophyta > Pinopsida > Pinales > Pinaceae > Pseudotsuga > Pseudotsuga menziesii. Next base: position 473,519 of record LPNX011063866.1, read on the forward strand.
AAGGGATCAATCAATTAATGAGATCTTGCATGATCCACATGAGTTGGATTGCCCCTTATGTGACGACATACGCAATACTAGTAGGATGACATTTCATGACTTAGAGAGTCAATTTTTAGTCCTATAGGAGAATATGTTGCAAGTATTGACAATGACAGATGGTGCACATAAATTTATTGAATTCCTTATGTGGAGGACTCATTTGGAGGAGAGCCATAAAGGTTTTGTTAAAGGGATCACTAGTTCCCAACTGTGCATCATTAAAGAAGAGTTGGAAATGATGAAATCAATTACTTGTAGCTATTTCTGGATAGTGACCTTCCTCTCAAGTTTGATGAAGACATGGCCATGGAAGTTGAGAAACTCCACGAGGGCTTGAGAGGATCACATCCTTCCTCATACACCTCATATGGTCAGTTATACATGGATGATTGAATTCATGATTTGAGAGAGGATCCTTATGTGAGTATTGAGCATGAAGGGCTTTCATATTTACATGTTGTTGAGGAGAGTATTGGAATGGAGTAATTTTTCTAGACACTTGTTTTGCATCAAGAGGATATGAGATGCCTTTTTGGGAGAGATACTTATCCATGGAGAAGTTATATGAGTACATAATTTCATATGGACCAATCAGTAAAGGAGGATACACATCCATGGAATTGGTGGACAAATGTATGTCAGAGATGGATATGCATTGGGGTCAGATCATACCAGTTAATGTTCAATATTTTGAGTAGAAGCAAAGTCATCTATTGTTGTTATATTATTTCTTCATTGTACATTGTAGAACATGGGGTTTTCATTTGATTTAGCTGTATGGGATCAATGACATTAATGTGATACATATGAATAATGTGAATATTGCACAAGAGGAGATTCATGTTATATTGGAGAGGCTTACAAAGGTTTGGATGACAATTGGGAGTGATGAACTTACAATTTGGTGGTGGGATCCTGGCATCCTTCAGAGTGATAGATTGTTCCAACTCATATTAATGATTGGAGGGGTGAAATGTCGAAAATGGGATCCTAGTATTACTTTTTTAACCAATTTAATAGTTGGCCACAGGAGGTAGATCAATCCATTTTTGTTAGGAGCCTACCCATGTGGAGCAATGGATTAGTTTCCTAAGTGAGAGACCCTATGATGGATGGATACAATTTTTTTCTACTTGGTGGCTAGGGAGACTGTAGGAGGCTCCTTGTGTGGAGGCTATGTAGTGTAGATGAGGATACAATAGGAACAATGCATTCCTCGAGTTCATTTGGGACCTTGGGATCTTTTTTGGACTCAATTGTTTCAGATAGGTTGTTGATATGATAGTAGGTTAGATGGAGCTATCTCTTGAGGGGATTGTTATATTTCATGAGAAACTAAAAGTCATGACTAGTTATCAAGACATACTTCCTTATAATGTATTCAACATAGAGTATGGAAACATGATGGTGGATTTCACTTGGATGTCTATGTAGGTCACTATCCATGGTGGTAGACTTAGTTTTGAAGTATTTTCATCATGGAGATTTAGCAGAGGAGGATGAATACATAGTATTATTGTTGTTGGGGAGTTGATTGATTGGTTGCATTGTAGAGTTATTCATCTTGGTGGAAATAGTTAGGAGGATTCCTATGAGAGTACCTTGCAAGACCATACATTTAACATAGTATAGTTCCCCTCCTTTTGATTGGTTTGGAACCATGATATTCTTGTCATACTTATTTTGGTTCAATTTTTGGAATAAAGAGTTGATGACTTGGTCCACTTGAAATTTCATCCTTATAAATAATTATCAATAACAAATGATGTAGAAAGATTAATTGTGCATAAAAGATTGGGGAAGGAGAACATGTGTCACCCCCAAATTTAAATTGCTTAAGGATAAGAAATCTTGGGCGAGGAGGATTATAATGTCCCCAAATATTTTTTTGTGGATCACTCCATTATATTAGGGAAGAAATGACCTAATTTCACTTGGAAAAGTTAAAGAAGAATAGTCAAGTCGTGAATTGGGGTCAAGAGGAACTATGGTAAAACCAAGGTCCAAGGAAAAGTTCATAGAGAAAGGAATCATTCTCTCCTAAAAATTAATTTTATTAATATATTGAGATAATTTGGACAAGGAAAGCACATTAGCAGTCCAAATATGTGGTGTCAATCCCATCCAAGGTGGAAGTAATGCTATCATGGAGGCACCTCGTCGGTTGTAACTCCCCGAGGTAAAAATAACAAATCTATGACAACCAATGACATGTATGACAACTTATGAAAAGAATAAAATCTTATGACAACTTATGACAACTTATGACAGCCTATGACATGTTTTAGGTCCTAAATTTAACTATGGAGGGCACTAGAGGAGAAGGGTGGGCCCACATGCTATTGTAACTTCCCAAAAATCAAGCTAAGATTCTCCAATTCGAATTTCCAAGGAAGATGAAGGTATTATTTGTCCAAATAACATAAGAGAGGAATTAATTGTGTCCGAAGGTGTCATTCTCTCAAAAAAAAACATTTATTAATATTTTCTTAAATATTTGTGAGAGAATTTTAGAATGAGGGGGGAATCCTCCATGAAAATTTATAAAAAGTGTGAAGACACAAGTGACCCAACAAAATTTGAACCCAAAATCCGATGATAAAATCCGACGAAATTGATTGTGTCGTCGGATTTCACTTATGAAATTATGAATTTTGATCATTTTTTTTTAATTGATACATGGCACTGTCGGATATCCGATGACCCTCGAAAAACCGACGACTACTGTCGGATAACCATTGCTGTCCCATTGGATATCTGACCATGCCATGTTAATGGTAAATATGATAATAACGTCAAATATCCGAAGAATTTTAAATTTTAAAAACTATAAATTACGGTAACATTTCGAGATGTTTGCTATACAAGCGACGGGATACTGAAATTATATTCTTTGCACAAACTATATTCCGTAAAATAATACACAACTATTTAAATTATTTTTGTGATTAAAAATAATGAAGTGTGGAGCTTGATTTTTTAAGATTCATAATATTCATTCAGGCTCTTTATGAGAAAATGTCAAATAGCTATATTTTTTATCCAGACAAACAAAATCGACAATTGTTTGCTAGATTATGGGATGGATTGAAAAGAAAGGGTGATGGGAAATGTTATTGTCCATGTAGTTAATGCAGGGGATTTAAAAGGACAAGAATAAAGATCACACCAACCAAAAAACATTGTAGAGATCACGGACACACTGAGGGGGGACATGAATATCGTCCATTTGTAAGTTTTGCATTATATATGTTTTTATATTGTTTGATTTTGTAAATGTATGTATTATTGTAATATTTATTATATTAAATAATATCTGTTGATGGTTTCTTGTAATTATAAAGGAAACACATCCTATGACATATCGCCTGGAGGACATGCTTTTAGAACAAGTAGCAAAGGAACATGGAGCTATGAATAATAGAGAACAAGTTAATGATCATATTGAAGAAGATGATCATACTGATAACATAGTTGAAGATTATGGTACAAATACATTGATCCATGATACATTTAATGTAAGTGTTAGCACCGGAAATGAGCCCAAAGGTTGCGGAAGGCTCGCTCCCGGGTGACAGCAAAACCACTTTTGAAGAGAGGATTGGCCTTCTGCTCTTCCGAGAGGGATCTCTTACCAAATATTAATCAATGCCAGATATATAGATATGCAAGTGAAACTATAAATTTTTTGTAAGATTGGTTGAAACAAAACCCAAAACCATTGGGAAATGGAGTCGAGATATACAACAAAATAATCAGAACTTAAATGCAAACGATTTCAACACAGGGGCAAGGTAGCCACTCGATCACAGTCGATTTATAATTTTTTGGTGGAAAGGAACAACATGAACAGACCATCAACACAGAGCATTGTAAGAAATGAATTTTGTATTAACTTTAGAAGAAACTTTGGTGAATACCTGAAACAATAGACGAAGCATAACAAGTATGAATTCTAAGTTGTTATACCCTAAGTCTCAGATATAAAAGAAAACAAAATGGAAAGGAAAACTAGAATAACATTCACATAAGAAAGGAAATAACAGATTGTAAGTGTGAACAACACATGAATCCATGTATGAAAAATTCTGATCTTGGTTGTGCAATTATATTAAACTTCTCTTGAAAAACACACACAACAAAAATACAATGGTTTCAACCCTTTTCTCCTTCTTCAGGTCGTATATTTATAGCTATTTAGATTCTCTAAACTGACATTCTGGAATCAAAATTCATTACAATCAGAAGGACATCCTCTAACAAACTCTGGACGTGGCCTGCACACCATGATTCACATAAGACAACAAATAAATTGCGGAGTACTACAAAAATAGGATTAAATCCCCTCCTGGATATCCCAAATGGTGATAGCTATGCAAACAATGAAAGAGGTTTTTGTATTCGGGCATGTTCCTAACAAAACCCATGTCTTATTTTCCTCTAATCCATCTTGAGTTCCTCAGGATCAGATTTTGAAACAGATGACTCAGACAGTAAAACTGTAAATTTATGGAAAAATACCCTGTGAAGATATTTTAAATTATCTCAACTTGTGATACATATGTAAAATATTAAGGAGATTTTTGTAGATAGGTATGTTATGAATAAAAACCTGTCTCATTTTCCTAAAATTCAACTCCATTTGGCTGAAACAATTCTTTGAATGTGATGTCTAAAACAGTCCTTTGGAAACCCTAAAACATTGCCTGTAAAAATCACTTTGTTTATCCTAAACCATATGACCTGGGTAAAATATAAGAGAGGTTATTGAACATGATCCTGTTCTCAAGATAAAAATCATTCAATTTTGGAAATTTATTTCTGGTTTTCTGGAAACAATTGATTGAAATAACTGACTAAAACAGTCCTTTCAAAATCTGGAAAATTTCTCTCTGAAGATGACTTCGGTTCTCTCAATCCATAACACCTGGGTAAAACCTGAGAGAGGTTATTATAGATAGGTGTGTTATGAATATAAGACTCTCTCAATTTCTGGAAAATAATCTTGGTTCGGTGGGAACAACTGATTTAAAATAATGACCAAAACAACCATGCTCTACTGCTTTAATTCAGATACTGTGTTTATGTGGACGTTCTCAATGCAGAATCCTTCATTTGTAGATTTAAATTTATGGAATTTCTGCACCATTCTAAATTGTAGTGTAAGCTTCATTGGATCAACCACTTACAGTATAAAATTCCTTACCATCCATGCAATTTTAATCAAGCAATACTTCTCCCAAGTGAAAACGTTTTTACACGATTGAAATTGCAACTTCACAATGTGAAATTTATTTGAGCCGTCGGATGAAATGTGATTTTAATATGGATTGTTGATTAATTTTTAGTTTTGCTGCAAAAGTGACGAGTTGGTGTGCGAGCCCAATTTGACTTTATGCAAGATGGGATTTTAGGCCAACACTTTTTGTTTTATAAAGAATTTTGTTTAATATTCTTATAAAAACAAATTTTGTTTTTATAAAAATATAAAATATTTCTTTTATAACTTAAACTTGTAAGCCACCTTTATAAAACTTTGATTTATTTATAATTCTCTTCCTTTCTTATCATGATTTGAAGTTGTGGTTTCACCCACACAAGTATGGCATGCGAAATTGATCGAGGCCGTAGATCTGAATCAGATCTCATCTCGACCGTAGAATATTTTCAACCTTTAACATGTTCCACAATATGGAAAGGAGGATTTGGTTGAGCATTTCCGCTCGCGCGAAATGGTTTGGAGGAAGTGATCCACCTCCAATCAGTCTCAGCCTTTGGTTTCGAGTCCCACTCAATGCCTTCAGCACACTTGTCATTTTCTTCTTTGAAGGGGTGTTCACATGAAGTTCAAGGGAATGGGACCCTCATCGAACTCCTATCAGGCTCTTAGAACACCTGTTAATAACGGAGTGTTAACAATTGGCTCCAAGAGGGATGCTATCCTCGCAGTGAGGTAGCGAAGAACCCCCGTAGACCAAGTGCCAAAACCATTGGGCTGCTCCCAATTTTCTCTAAAATCCTCAACTTGTTCTAAATTGAACCACCAATTGAAACCATTCTGCAAACAAAATCCTACTCTTTCAACCTGTAACCTGTCACCTGTCCACATTCTGAAAACTGAAGACAACTGTAACTGCAAACCTGAACTTAAAAATTGAAACTGAAATCAAAACTGAAAGCAAAAAAAAAATGAAAGCTGCTGAATGGAATGCTCGGCATGTTGAGCTTATTTATCTATACTTACCTACCCTACTTATTAAGAATCAACCTTCAATCAAGTAACTTCTGAATTCCAATGAAGCCACTCAAGTAAATGATCCCATAAACCAACTTTTTCTTCATGCTTGATAAAAAATAGAACTGAAGGACATAATGTCACAAAGCTATAAGAAAGAAATTGATATTCATAGTAGAGATATAACCAGCCATTACCACTGCTAAGATTCTCCATGTACTCTTCCACTGGATCATAAAAAACATGACAACCTTCAAAAAATTCTGTCATTTACTTACCATCAGAAGGATGTCCCGACTGTAAATTCCCTTGCATGCTATCAAACTGATCTTCAAAAGAACCATGCAAGGAAAACTCGTGTCATCAGAAGTTGAATAATATGGGGAAGGATTTGATTGACACTTGCAACCTCTCTCTTGGTCACATAGAGAATGGCGAGAATGCTTCAAATCATCATCGGTTTTAGGAAGAGAGATATAACTGGTTGAATCTGATCTTTGGTCCATGTCAACTTCAGCCAAGGAAGACAATACTGACTGCTGGGAGTTTTCTTGAATATCATGGAAATTGGATTGTCTTTCTTTTTGAACTGAATATTCATGTAAAATCTCTAAAAATTCTTCATCCAAATACTGATCATCACCACACTCATCTTTCACATTTTCAATGAACTCTCTATCTTGTGTGCAACAGTCTTGAAGTAACAACAAAGAAGGATAATGCCTTTTGAAATGTTCATGAAATATGGCATGAAAGTCTTTAAGGGAGGATAAAATCCCTACTAGAAATCCCTCATACCAAGACCTTGCATATCCTTCTAAACTAAACATGAATAGTTTCATTAAATAATCTTCATGCCATCCCACTCCCAGCGTATGTATATTCTTATGAAATCTAAATAAATGGATGGCAGCATCATCACCCTTTTTATCATTGAATCTTGGAAGATCTATTTGCCAATTTACTAGAGGTATTTTATTGGGATAACCACGAATGGCAGCAAGATTCATAGGAAGATACCTTGCAGCCCAAGAAGTCATCTTGATGGTGGAGAAATTGAATCAGCTCCTCAAACTTTGCAACCCCCTTTGATAGTGGAGCTTCCATAGAACATTACGAAGAATGGATCCTTCATAGATGGAGTCGCTAGGTGAAAAGAGACATGAACTTCTTGATGTCTGACCATTGTTCACCATCAACAGTTAGATCTAAACCCTTTATTAAAATCCATGGAAGATTTGAGACATCTCCCTGTATTTTTATTTCTGACCACCGGTCTCCCCAGTGGAGTCACCTTCCAGAATCTTTCAGTGGAGTCACCAAGGAAAATGATATAACCTTTTCAAATGTAAGAAACTTAGTTTTCCCATAGAAATCCTTTATACTTTGAATCTTTGTCATTCTTCCCTGGGATGATCTTCAACTCGTCCCCAGCAATAGTGCCAGTTTGTTAGCACTGGAAATGAGCCCAAAGATTGCGGAAGGCTCGCTCTCAGGTAACAACAAAACCACTTTTGAAGAGAGAATTGGCCTTCTTCTCTTCCACGAGGGATCCCTCACCAAATATTAATCAATGCCAGATATATAGATATGCAAGTGAAACTATAAATTGTTTGTAAGATTGGTTGAAACAAAACCCAAAACCATTGGGCAATGGAGTCGAGATATACAACAAAATAATCAAAACTTAAATGCAAACGATTTCAACACAGGGGTAAGGTAGCCACTCGATCACAGTTGATTTATAATTGTCTGGGGGAAAGGAAGAACATGAACATACCATCAACATAGAGCATTGTAAGAAATGAATTCTGTATTAAACTTAGAAGAAACTTTGGTGAATACCTGAAACAACAGACAGAGCATAGCAAGTATGAATTTCGAGCTATTATACCCTAAGTCTCAGATATGAAAGAAAAAAAAAGGAAAGGAAAAATGGAATAACATTCACATAAGAAAGGAAATAACAGACTGTAATTGCAAACGACACATGAATCCCTGTATGAAAAATGTCGATCTCGACTCCGCAATTATATTAAACTTCTCTTGAAAGACACACACAACAAAATTACAATGGTTTCAACCCTTTTCTCCTTCTTCAGGAGGTATATTTATAGCTGTTTGGATTCTCTAAACTGACAAGTAGGAATCAAAATTCATTACAGTTAGAAGGACATCGTCTAACAAACTCCGGACGTGGCCTGCACACCACGATTCACATAAGACAAAAATAAAATGCGGACTACTAGAAAAATAGGATTAAAGCCCCTCCTGCATATCCCAGATGGTGATAGCTGTGCAAACAATGAAAGAGGTTTTTGTATTTGGACATGTTCCTAACAAAACCCGTGTGTTTTTTTCCTCTTATTCATCTCGAGCTCCTCCGGATTGTATTTTGAAACTGATGACTCACATAGTAAAACTGTAAATTTCTGGAAACATGCGCTATGAAGATATTTTAAATTCTCTCAACCTGTGATACCTGTGTAAACTATGAAGGAGGTTTTTGTATATAGGCATGTTATGAAGAAAACCCTTTCTCAGTTTCCTTAAATTCAACTCCATTTGTCTGAAACAATTCTTTGAATGTGATGTGTAAAACAGTCCTTTGGAAACCCTAAAACATAGCCTGTAAAAATCACTTTATTTATCCTAAACCATATGACCTGGGTAAAAACTAAGAGATTTTATTGATCATGATCCTCTTCTTAAGAGAAAACTCATTCAATTTTTGGAAAATTCTTTCTGGTTTTCTAGAAACAATTGATTGAAATAACTAACTAAAACAGTCCTTTCAAAATATTGAAATTTACTCTCTGAATATGACTTTGGTTCTATCAATCCATAGCACCTGGGTAAACATTGAGAGAGGTTATTGGAGACAGGTGTGTTATGAAGAAAAACCTCTCTCAGTTTCTGGAAAATCATCTTGTTTCGGTGGAAACAATTGATTTAAAATAATGACCAAAACAACCATTTTCCATAAAAAAACAACCATGCTCTATTGCTTTAATTCAGATACTGTGTTTGTGTGGATGTTCTCAATGTTGAATCCTTCATTTGTAGATTTAAATTTATGGAATTTATGCACCATTCTAAATTTTAGTGTAAGATTCATTGGATCAACTACTTACAGTATAAAATTCCTTTCCATCCATGCAATTTTAAACAAGCAATACTTCTCCCAAGCGAAAACATTTTTACACTATTGATTTGTTGGGAAAGTTGATGCTGCAACAACAAGTGTTTTAACTTGATCCCAATACAAAATTTGGCTGACTGAAAATTTCACTTACCTCATGCAAGTTCATAATGAAAAATGATCGTACACCGTGGATTTTCCTCACCTTCCAATCTGAGCATCAGAACCTATCTACCATTTAACATCATTTCGCAAATTTAAAATTTTAATTTCTTCGTGCAACTTCACAATGTGAAATTTATTTGAGCCGTCGGATGAAATGTTCTTTTAATATGGATCATTGATTAATTTTTAGTTTTGCTGCAAAAGTGATGGGTTGGTGTGCGAGCCCAATTTGACTTTATGCAAGATGGGCTTTTAGGCCAACACTTTTTGTTTTATAAAGAATTTTGTTTAATATTCTTATAAAAACAAATTTTGTTTTTATAAAAATATAAAATATTTATTTTATAACTTAAACTTGTAAGCCACTTTTATAAAACTTTGATTTATTTATAATTCTCTTCCTTTCTTATCGCGATTTGAAGTCATGGCTTCACCCACACAAGTATGGCATGTGAAATTGATCGAGGCGGTAGATTTGACTTAGATCTCATCTTGACCGTAGAATATTTCCAACCTTTAACACATTTCACAATCTGAAAAGGATGCTTTGGTTGAGCATGTCCGATCGCGTGAAATTTTTTGGAGCCATTGATCCACCTTCGATCAATCTCAGCCTTCGGTTTCAAGTCCCATTCAATGCCTTCAGCACACCTGCTGTTTTCTTCTTTGAAGGGGTGTTCACATGAAGTTCGAGGGAATGGGACCATCATCGAACTCCTGTCAGGCTCTTAGATCACCTGTTAAAAATGAAGTGTTAACAGTAAGAATGGATGATGATGATGATGATCATGAAAATGATGACTTTGATGGTGTTCATGATTTACCTCTTCTTGAGAAGGCATACAAACCCCTTTATGAGGGATCCAACACAAATCTTCTCTCTGCTATATTGTTGATAATGAACTTGAAGGTTATGAATGGTCATTCAAACACATCAGTTACACATATGTTAAGGTATGTAATATATTCCATCACATATATATGATCATGCTAAAGGTTATCATTGTTCATCTCATAAAATGATTGTTAATTCATAAGTCAAATTAATATGGATGAAATGTGTTTCATTAATCTTGTTTATATATAATATTATCTAGATTTTTATTTTAATTTTTTGTAGCTTAATAGCTTAAGTTTTGTTACCGCCGTCAAATATTTTACCTCGCACATATCAATATTTATATACCATCATGAAAGAAATTGGAATGTAGTATGAAGAAATTCATGCATGCCCTGATGACCATGTTATATATTATAATCAGTATGAATTTGAAACTGAATGTTTGGAATTTCATATTAGTAGATATCGAATAGATCAAGTAACAAAAAAGGTTCCTTGCAAGGTTCTTTGTTATATTCTCATTATTCCATGTTTGCAATGATTGTTTAGGTACAAAAACATAATGCAATTTATGGATTACCATCCACAGAACATAAGTCAAGATGAAATTATTCGAATGTATGCAGAGTGTTCTGCATTTAGAGATATGGAGGAAAAATGGCCTCACTTTAAAGAAGAACCTCGTAATATTAGGATTTCTTTAGCAGCAGATGGTTTCAATCCATTTGCAAAGATGATATATGTTTACACTGTGTTTCCTATTTTTTTTATCAACAATAACATTCCTCCATGGTTGTCAATAAAGAGGGAGCACATAATGTTGTCGATGATTTTTCCAGGTATGTGTCTAGAACATTTTTTATAATGTAGTGGCATCTCATTTGTCGTATTTTGTTGCATAATGTCATATATATGTTTTTGTTTTCTCTTGTGCATGGTTTATATATCTAAATGGTTGTAATAATTATATATTTTATATGTTCAAATCAATCACGTAAGTATCAAGTTAAAGATATGAATGTATATATTGAACCTCTTATTGACAAGCTACTAAAGTTATGGAATTGTATCACTATGTATGATGTATCTAGACAAATATGACAAAGGAAATTTCAATTCCATGCAATCCTTGTATGGACAATACATAATGCCCTAGGGTTAACCCATTTTGTGGTTTGTAATTATAAGTTCCACTTTAATTGCATTTATTTTTATGAACTAGTTAATATATTATGCACACATGTTTTTTTAAATAATCCATTCACTTTATATATAATTGTAATTGACATGGATAATCCATCTATTTATGTAGGTCTTCAGACAAAGGGAAAATTTGCATGTCGATTTTGTGGTCCTAAGATCAAATCTCATCGTTCCAAAAGTTTAGGAAAGGAAGTGTTTGATGAGTATAGGAACTTCCTCTCTAATAATCATAGGTATCAAAATACCAAAAAGCATTTGTTCATTGGGAAGCAAGAGACTGCAGGTGTTTCATTAGGTGTTTCAATAGGTGTTTCAGTATGTGTTTCAGCATCCTCGAGAATCATGGGGATTATTGTACCAATTGGGCTTTCCACTCATTCAGGGATTCTTTCTTCAGTCATAGGGGATGGAACATCCTTAGTGAGAAAGGGTTCCACCACCTTCCCAGAGAGTAAATGTAATTCATTGTATGGGATAAGCGTGAGAGAATAAGACAGTGTGTTAAATGGTTCAATTTGTTGCACTGCCTTATTTTTTAGGTTAGGATTAGGTTGAGAAGGAAACTAAGGTCATAATGGTACTTTATAAATTGGGGAAGGGTTAGTTGGGAGTTGTAGTTGTGGCTACTGAAACTATGGATGAGGGAACTGATTCCCTGTGTAAGTATTTCTCCAGCTTGGGGACCAATGAGTTGGTTGATTTTGTTGTGATGACCATGACATCCATCGTGTAGGATATTTCATTGTAGGTTGAGTGGATAGGTAGATGGTTAAATTTGTGCTTGCATGGATTGAAATATGGCATGGTTAGACTAGACACACGCATCGACACTCTGGAAGGGTTTCTAGACTCAAACATGACTAGCACTAACAATTTAAGCATCAAAAACCATACCTACAGATTAATTAATGTGTTTCACAGGGCCAACGTTGAATTTTTTTAAATTTGTGCTTACATGGACTGAAATTTGGCATGGTTAGACTAGACACATGCATTGACGTTGTGGGAGGGTTTCCAGACTTAAACATGACTAACGCTAATAATTAGAGCATAAAAAACCATACCTATAGATTCTTTAATGTGTTTCATGGGGCCAACATTGAAATTTTTAAAATTTGTGCTTACAATGCTTCTTCAATAGACAATCCATTAATACACTTTAGTATTTGTTCTATATTTTGGAAATTAATTATGTAATAATTCAGTGATAGATTCTAAATATGCGAGATATAGATATTCACAAACTAATTATCAACACCCCAAATTAAAACTATGCAAAAGAAGATTGAATCACTTCTCTCTAGTTTTTGTTTATAACAATAGATCTTGTAGACTAAGGTTTGGAAGGTTAATTTTTTAGGCATAGTTGGCCTTGCAGCATGACAATTCAACATAGTAAATTAACTTAAGATGTAGTAAGTTTTTTATTGGTATATAGTTGGTTTTGTGCTCATATTAGAGGTTTAAATTAACCTTCTGATGCAAGAGCATCCCGCTCTCCATTCAAGTATAAGCTCAATGTTTGATCAGACCTAGAAGATGTCTTCATATTCTGAATTAATAGTCCTTAGACTATTACATTGTAAATAAATCTATGTTGAGTATTCTTATAGATAGATGATGAGTCATTAGGTGAGTGATGATTCATTAAATGAGTCATGTAACTAAGCCCTTGTCAAATGGTAGCATTCAATAAGGGTCAATGCTCTCATGAGCGAGTCATTGAGATAGGGTTCATTATGTTGCCATATTTAGAATTAGTTAGCATATTGTTGAGCATATTGGGGACCTGAACCAAATGGGTTCATGAATCCTATTGTATATATGTTTGTAATCCCTCAAGGAAAGGGGGAGTAGGGAGTAAAGGGAGAGACAAAAGTAGACAAAAGAGCTAGAGGCAGTCATTCAATCTGCATAAGGAGTGGTCAAATCATTGTAAACCGGGAAAGGATTGTTGGCAGTAGTTATACCAGACTAAGGGGATCATAATATAGGTTCTGAGATAATCATGAATGTACAGTTTCATTGTACTGAAAGAAGGAAAGCCTATTTCAGCGTATATTTGTGTGTGATTACAGTTCTTTCTGAATGTATGATTTCATGAATTGAATGATTGACGATATTTGTTAATGATTGATAAATTGGTGTATGCATAGTCTGAAATTAGGGCTTGAAACAGTTGAATATTACAGAGGTTGTGTAATACCACGAAGAGGTTGCACAGATCTGGAAAAGAGAGATTGATTGAATTTAATTGATCGAACCTCTAATCAATCAACGAAGAATTATGAAGTCGTGGGAGTCAAGTTTAGCAAATATTAGATGGCTCAAAACATCTCAAGAATATGGATCGACGACAGGGAAATATTCACGAAGTGAATGTGAGTGGAAGATAAAAAATATGCAAGGTTAAGTGAATTTTCATTGGAGATAGTAGATCAATGGACGAGATCAAAGGCACAAGATATCTAACTCTCCAGAAGAATTTCGCAAGAGAAAGCTATAAGGAAGATAAAGGATCCACAAATATAAGATGATATCCACATATGATCTCAGATCAGGGATCAAGAAGGAAGCCGCATGAAATAAATGGTTGTAAAGAGTTGTAGAAAAGGAATTGCGGGAGGGAAATTGCGTAAGTTCAACTTCTGGAAAATTTGGATCAGCAATCCTCAATCCGATTGCAGAAAGGAGTGTTGCATCCATGGAAGAGTGTGTGGTTTAAATTGATATTAGCCACAGGAGAGTGCAGAATAAATCCTTGGAAGGATTTACCAGGTTACAACAGACTAAAGGAAGTGGAGTTGTACACAAGACACTTATGTTCCTGATGAAGAAGAGTTTTGAACTCTTAGAGGAAAGAGGAAGCAGTGTTAGAACCCATAAATCCAACAAAAGTTGGAAAAGAGAGGACTAGTGCATTTTATCAAAAGAGAAGTGGACCTGCAGAAGCCAAACAAAAGAGCAAAGGAGATGCTCAAAAGGTTATAGAGGAGAAGAACTAGAGATACCTAAAGGACAAGCTCAAGGAGAGATAGCTTGTTAAGGTATAATAGACAACTGTGGATACTTGTTGAGGGAGGCTTAGGAAAGCAGTCCACAAGTGGACATGATGAAGTTCACAAAAGAGAGGGAGATAGAAACAATGACTACTGAAGGTCATTGCAGGGGTTCATAGGAAATCCACAACAAAATAAAGAAGAAAGAAAGTCAATAAGAATGTAACACGGATTTGCTAGAGTTAGAAAGATATATTTGGTGCTTCAAGAAGCGTATACAAGTAGATGCAGAACAAACCCAGAGGTATGGTTGGGTAATTGAAGTGGACTAAAACTCTAAAACCCACATGAATTCTAGAAATTAACCACAGTAAAATTGAATATCGAATGATGATTTAATTGCAATGATGAGAAGACCTTTTATAGGTCAAAATACCCCGTTTCACTGAAAGGGTGTGATCCTATGTTTTAATTAATAATACATTAATATTAAAATAATATTAATGGTTGAATGGCTGAATGAATGGCTGAATGAAATATGAAGTCAATACGCCAAGGACCCAGAAACAAGCACTATAATTAACAACTCCAACAGTGACCCCAAGTGTGAATGGAAAAACGATATTCTTTGGAACAAGGGGAGGATTTATTTGAACTCAAACTCTAAGTTCAAGGTTAAAGCAATAAAATAATCCCATGATTCACCAGCCGCAGGACATGTAGGATTCTTCAAATCTTATTATAATGCAAGAAGTTCATTTTTCTGGAAGGGAATGCAGAAAAATATCCAGCAATATGTTGCAGAATGAGACAATTTCCAGAGAAACAAAAGTGAAAATGTTTTAAGGGAAAATAAAGATTTTATTATATAATAATTAATTATTATTCCTTAAACCTCACCATTCTTCATAAAACAAAATTCCTCCTTGAATAAGAAAAATTGTTGCCTCATGCGATTCTCTGCCATTATTAAGTTATCCTTTAGTAATTCAATTGTTTTTTGGGATTTCTCTAGTTGGTTCCTTACTTTTGGAAGATTAGTGTCGTTCAGAACTAACTCCTTCCAATTTGGAGGTTCATACCCATATAATGCTTGGAAATACACTGAGTAATCATTGTGGGTTAATATGTGAATCATGTGGGTTTATAAGTCTTTGTCTGCTTCAATAATGAGGAAAAGGAAGGTAAGATGGCAATGAATGCAGGTGAATCTAAGGAAAAAGATGTATGCTAAATTGAAATAAGAACTCAGGGCAACTGAGTATGAGATGGAAGTTTCATATTGTGAACCTGATTAGGGTCCTTTGCTTGGAGATGATGATGAAGCAGAAAATCAGAGACTAATTGAAAGTCTCATGGATCCTATAAAGAGTACATATCAACTTATGGAGGAGATGTTTGTGAGGTCAAATGAGACCAAGAGGTCTTATGTCTTTTAAACTAATGATTTGTTTGTGATTACTAGTTTTGTTGCAGATGATAGGTAGACTTTTGAAATTGTCTTAAAATTTGAAGAATAAAGTCTCTCAAATGAGGAAAGGTCTGAAGTATTGCAACAAAAGGAACTCATTGATGAGTTGCTTGATGGAGGAAAACAGTCAATTGAAGATGATCTAAATATGAAGGCAGAAAAAGAAATGTGCAAAGACATTTATATAGGGAAGAATCAGAATTGCATTCTGATGAAGGAAAAAGTTGAACAGTCACCTTGGACTGTCATGAAGTCTGAAGAAAAAGAAGATGTGATTTCCAAAAGCATGATAGCAAAATATAATTTTGTTATAGTAAAATATGATACGGTATCCTATGAAGAGTGTATGCATCCTGTATATCAGACTATTGAAGAAATAGGTGATGGTGAAAGTTTGATTTTGTGCTTAGACCAATACAAAAGGATGATGCCAAAAAAGATATCAACAAGGACTTCAAAGTCTCATGTTTTTAAATCTAATGGTTTGTGTATGACTGCAGGTATTGAAGAACACTTAGATGATGTGTTTATGCATGTTGATAAGGAAATGAAGAATAGCATGGATGCTTTGGAAAAGAAAAGAAAGATCACATTTGGGCCATTAACAGAGGAATATGTTCACTATTGTGAACGAAAACATGGAATCATCTTGGGAAAATATGGTGTAGAAGAGGGACTAGCTGAAACCCTCATGAACTCTTGGGAGAGTTCAGATCAGCAAAAGAAAATGCTGATAAGAAAGTAAACAGGTGATGAAAATCTCAATATTTTTGAAATTAATGAATTGTGTATATATGTAGGGGTAACATGTGATGAAACTTGTGAGGTTGTCCCATAGGAAAAGACTATATTGTCTCAAAAGGGTGATGAGTACTTAGGAGAATTTGTCGTTGCAAAGTTGGCTACTGAAGGTAAAGAGAAACTTTCTAACCTCAGAGAGTATGATAAAGAATTACAAATTCTACAAAATTGGTTATTCAATCCAAGGATTGACAAAGATGATTGCTTAATGTATGCAAGAATATAAAGGTTTAGATACAACATTGGAGAGGAGAAGATGGGAATTCAAGGCATTGAATTGTCTTATAATGATATGATTTTGTTATAGCAGTCAAGGAAAATGGCAGACCAACATAATTTTGTGGAGCATCTTGATATACCTTATAGTTGGGGTATGATTGTAGATTAAAGGAGAAATCTTGAAGACATGAGGATTCCGCAAGTAGTGGGAAGCAGGAAAAATACAAAAGACAAGCAGGTGTACCATCCAAAGGATAGACTGGACATGGATATTAAATAATTAAGGATTTTGATGGTGAAAGTATCTCAGAGAAGGAATGAGGAAAGAATGAATATTTACATCATCAGAGAAAATAGACAAAACAACAACAGAAGACAGATGACAGAAGAAGATTGCAAAAGAAAAGTGTTGGCCACTTTTCCCCACTTGCGCGACCCAGGTTCTATGCAGCCCGCCAATCCAACAACTACTCGAGATATCGACCCGATAGAGAAATCCCCATCAAAAACACCTATGAAGCAAATGCAGTCTCACCCGAGATATCTCATAGATGGGTAACCGCCAGAACCATGTTTCGATGATTTTCAGGGAAGTATACTCCCTTGTCTCACAGACAAGGAGCTCAACGAAGGTAGCAGGACGGTTGGATGGAGGATTCATTTCTACATGATTGAGCACAACTATATGTCATCGCGCATGACCTGACTTTCCTTTCCACCTCACAGCTGGCGCAACTCATGCGGTGCAGCTGATTCACGTCAATTGGCTCTACAACTTAAGTCAGGATTCATAAGAGGAATTATACAGAACAAGATATATAGAGTTTCAATTCAGCAAGGCATTATGTTCATCCATTTACCAACTACAAGAAACTGCTTCTGCATAGATGCTCTCGGCTTTCCTTAACCGGGAAATAACTTGAGTTGTCGATTGCTTCCTTTGTTGCAACACTTCCAGAGACGTGTTGGGATGTGGGTTGGTTTTCATCTCCTGGATATGCTTCTGGAGGTTTGTAGCTAGCTTGGATAGATGTCTTAGTTGATGCACCAGTTTATCCTCAGCCTCTGCTTCCTCGTCAAAGAGTTGTGTCACTTCCTCTTTTATTGCTTGTTCTAGTGAAGCCTGCCTTTGGGCTTGGGGTGCCAGATCTGCGCACTGGCAGTTGATAATTTGTTGTCACTCCCTTGCTTTCCTGGTTTCCTTAGCTTCCTGAGATGCAACTAGATTTTCTCAGATTTTAATTTCTATTGCAGTAACATGTTGAATAGATTATATATGTGACAAAGTTAACTTTGAAAAATTTAAAATCAATGTGTCCAAGTTATGGAAACTTTCCTCGCTTTCTTCGCTTTTCTTAGACATTGCCTCTGTAGGTATTTCTATCATTAGGGGTGAGAGAATTATTGGTGCTACTAAGACATCTGATTGGGTGACACCATAGGTTCTATCCTGCATGTTGTCTCACACTTCGGTGATAGTCTGCGTGAGTTGGTTAACCTTTGTGGTGATGGTTGCTGTCCAATTGGTTTACCTGGTCATGATATTTCCGAAATTTTTCTTTGTAACTTCGGCAACGATGTCGCACAGAAGGGTCAAGTCCATGTCTGGTATGTCCCTAACATGGGGCCGATTAAACTTTTGCCTCTTGCTATACGGGAAGCTTAATTTTTCTTCATCTTCCTCCTCTTGCATGTGCTGCTTGCCCCTCTTTTTCCTGGCTTGGTCGGTGCTCAATTCCTCACTCATAGTGGGGTCATCTAGGTTGGAATTGGGTAGATCACACTCATATTCTGCTTCATCTTCTTGGGAGCCATCT
This sequence comes from Pseudotsuga menziesii, assembly GCA_001517045.1. Taxonomy (NCBI): domain Eukaryota; kingdom Viridiplantae; phylum Streptophyta; class Pinopsida; order Pinales; family Pinaceae; genus Pseudotsuga; species Pseudotsuga menziesii. The sequence continues at coordinate 492,454 of LPNX011063866.1, forward strand.
TGGGGCTCCTGCATACTAGCATTGGTGCCATGTTGGTTTGGGTTCTCTACTGGATTCTCCCACAGGACTTGCTGTTATGCAGTTACCTTCTCATGATGGGTAAGCCATTCCTCAGGCCAATCCTTGATTTCTCATTCAATATCCGCATCCCTAAGGATGAAGAATGTTGCAAGCACTTGCTTCTTATGGTCCCCATGGGGTTGCAAGACGATGTTGTGATGTGCTGCATGAATTGAATGAATGGATACTTTGCAACCATTGCAGGAATCAGCCGATACTGTGTATGCACAATTTTCCAGAGCCTTTCTCCCTGTAGGAAAAATGTAATTCGAGCATCAGTCTTGTGCTTGTTGTCCTTATGGTCCCAGAGGTTCTGGTAAGGCCTGCCAAGGAACTCTACAGGGATATCCATAGGCTAATAGTTTGGTGGTAGAGTCCATACTGCCAAAGAAATTAAAATTAAGAGCCAGGAGAAGTGAAACTTAGATGTAGGTTGTTCTTTTGCTTCTCGTGCATCGTCCAACAGTTTTTTCAAGGGGAACTAGGACCAGTTAATGTGCACACCCTGTGCACATTTTTTGGCAAGTTCTACTGTTGCGGCCATGCACTCATTCGGCCTAATCTTGCACAGGACCTTGCTACACAAGATCTTTGCTACTGCTTGCACCAAACTATCCTCAATGGAGCTGATGAGAAAACCCTTTCCGCCACGGAGGAGCTGATACTTAGCCTTCATATCATTTTTATCTATATTTCCCCCTTATTATGTAAGTATGGGGCTGGGTCGAGTCCATTCCGTGGTAGAATTGTAATGTCTGAAATCAAGTTCACCGTCACCTCACATGGTTTGTTTAGCCAAAGGTAGCCACCATGGAAGCACACAAGCAACTGCTTAACATACATTATGACTGGTCCAGAGTGGCTGAAATGGGGCATAAGGAGCAGGTTTACTATACTGTACTGCTCTAATCCGCATGCATACTCTAGTGCAGAGACAACATCTACCTCCGGTGGTTGGATGGAATTTACAACCATGAATTGATCTCTGGAGATGTCTAGCTTTCGAGTGTCATAGTCTTCAAACTTTAATACATGAAGCTTGGTCATGATGGAATCTTGGGGTTTTGTGATGCCATCTAGAATTGTGGGTTCTTCTAATAGCTCTGGAATATTCATCGTTACTGCTATGGCACCGGTCCTCCTAGGCAATACATAGGGAGGCAGTAATTTCTTCTCTTCTTCAGTGAGCTCTATTTCTGGTGATGATGGCCGAACCGGTTCGTCTCTACGAGATTTTGGTATTTTTGCTACAACGTCAGAGGAACTTGGGGGGTCAACATTCAAGGGTTGCATGGCGACAAAAACTTGGGCTTCCACTAGTTGCAGTAGTTGTTGGGAGGTATTTATCTACATGAGCTTAATCCCTGCTTGTGATGGAAGCAGCAGACTTTGCAGTGACTTTTTGACGATCCTCAGTCTTGGTACTAATTTTGACTTTTCCTGGGTCTTCTTTATCTTATTGGGCATCCAAACTAGTTCAAGATGTCCTTACTGGAGTGATCACTATTACTGAAATTTTTTACTGAGTAAGGTCTTTGGCTCTGAAGGATGGCTCGGTTTGTGCAGTGGGATTGGCTCTTTGGTTTGCTGGTTCGTCAAAGCAGTGTAAAGGTTATATGGGAGAGGGTAAGGAATTCTTATAGGTGATGAGTCTTTAAGTTGACTAGACAGAGTGAAGGACCCTCTGGCGGATCATATGGGATCGTCCTTTGCATGCTTAAGCTCCATTATGCATTTTTTAGAGCAGTTAAGGGCACTCTACCAGATGGGACCAAGAACTCTGTCACCTTTCTCCTTGGGTGTGCCGCTTTAATGCTACTGAATGTTTAGTAGTGCCAAATTTTTTTCGAATTTCCCATGCCCTTACCGACTGTCAATGCCTACTAGTTGTTTGTCACTTTTGGCCAGCTATCTTTTCCAAAAAAATATTTATTTGCGCATCACGGCTTTATGGGACCGTGTCGTAGTCATTGTGATAGGGTTTTAATCAACTGCCATTGATCATGCCCACTACCAGTGTTCCATCTAGCTTATGTAGTTTTACTATGCCTGCTTCAATAATGTGTGCACCTACATATGGACCTAACCATTGTGTTTTGAGCTGACCCGGATGCTTGAGAAACTTACTATCATACATCAGAACAAGTCCACCAAGCTTGAACTACTTTGTTGTGATGTGGTGGTCATACGAGGCTTTTTGCAACTTCTTTTCCACATTTTGATGGAATCTTGCTTTAAAACGGTCTTCTTCCATTTGAACCAGCTGTGCCAGCCTCTCTTCTATAGCACTAGTATCTCTCATCTTTGTTATCATAGCAATTCGTAGGCTCGGGACAATATATTCCATGGGCACGACTGCTTCTTGTCCATAGACTAAATGGAAAGGAGTGTATCAAGTTAGTCATTTGCATGTTGTTCTATAGGCCCATAATACCACTAATACTTTCTGGTCCCAGTCATCTCTACGCTTATTGCATACTTTGGTCAACACATTCTCGAGTACCTTGTTGAATGTCTTGATAGTTCCATTTGCTTGAGGATGGTAGGGTGTTGTTTTCTTGTGTTGGATTTGGAATTCTGCAATCAGTTCAACAATTAGCTTATTTACAAAATGTGTACCTTGTTCACTGATTAGGATTTTGGGACAACCAATTCTTGTGACAACGTTCTCAAAGAGGAAGTGGGCTACAGTTGCTGCAGTACAATATTTTACAGGTGCTACCTCTGCCCATCTTGTCAAGTAATCTATAGTAGTGATGATATAATGTGCACTAGTCCATTTTCCCCGTGGACTAATAGGGATAAAGAAATCCACTTCCCATTTATCAAAGGGCTGTAGTGTAATTTGTGGCACAAGTGGAATTTCATCATGTCGCGATGGTTTCCCCATTCTTTGACACTTATCGCAATTGCAATAGTATTTCCTTGTATCCATATGTACTATTGGCCACCAGACTCTAGCTTGCAAAATCTCGTGCATTGTTTCTTTCCTGGAATAATGTCCTCCTGAGACACCCACATGTGCTTCTGCCATTACCGATTGTCTTTCATGATCCAGGACACATCTTCATAGTATTTCATCCAGTCCCAACTTATATATTTGTCCCACAATTAGCGTGTAGTCTGAGGCCTTGACAACTAGCTCTTTCTTTTTCCATGTCGAATAATCTTTAGGTGCATACCCTGTCTTTAGTAAGTGAATAATCACATCGAATTATTTATCGACAACATCTATAGGAAACAGTTGCGCATCTGGTAAATTGTCCTCTAGGCTGGTGGGTTCCTCCCCACTTTCAATTCACGATAAGTGGTCGGGCCCAACATTTAGTCATCCTGGCTTCACAATTACTTCAAAGTTAAATTCTTGAAATAGGAGGAGCCACCGACAGATTCCCCCCCCCAACACTGGCTTATTGACCAGGTACTTTAGCACAGAATGGTCAGTAAACATTTTGAAGTGTCCACCCAATAGATAATGTTTGAATTTTTGTAGTGCATAGACCATTGCAAGCCCTTGTCTTTTAATTGTGGTATAATTTTTCTTTGCCGTTGATAGTTTCCTACTTGCAAATGCGATCGGGTGTTAAATTGCACCATCTCCTGGTTGGGTTAAGACTATGCCAAGTGCAATTGATGATGCATCAACATGTACATGGAATTCTTTTTTCCAATATGGAAATATTAATATTGGTGCAATAGCTATTTTACCCTCCAATTTATCCAGACTCTCCTGGCAGTTTTCATTCCACTCGAACTTGGAATCTTTTTTTCGCAGCTTCTCCATTGGGGAATTTATCTCTGCATACCCTCCTATGAATTTCCTATAATACCCAGTATGTCCCAATGTGGACCTAATTTGTGTGATTGATGTAGGTGGAGGCAAGTCCAGGATAATTGCTGTCCTCGCAGGGTCGACCAGGATCCCATCGTGGCATACTACATGGCCCAACAATACACCGAATGGTGCACAAAATATGCATTTTCTCAAGTTCAGCACAATTTGATACTAGTGACACCTTTCCAGCATCATGTGCAAATTTTCAATATGGTCTCTTACTAGAACAAAGATTGTCCAGTCATCAAAGTATACTTCAAGAAACTTATGAATGAAATATTTGAAAGAAGATACTACTATTAAAGAAAAAATAGCAGGGGAATTTTTAAGGCCAAAGGGCATTATCGTGTATTGGTAGTATCCCCATTCTGTTACAAATGTTGTCTTGTGTCGATATTCTTGCGCAATTAGGACCTGATGGTATCCTGAGAACTTGTCTGTGAATGAGTACATTTCTTGTCCACTAACACTTTCCAAAACCTCATCCATGAAGGGTGTAGGGAATGGATCATGCAAGAAAGCATCATTTAGTTTCCTTAGGTCGACACAGATTCTGACTTCACTTGTCGCCTTCTTGTCCTGGATGACTATGGGGCTTATCCATTCCGATTCTTCAACTGGTTCAATAATTCCTGCCTCCAACATGTGATCTAGTTATGCTTTTACTTTCTTCTTATAATGTGGGTTTAATATGTATGGTCGTTGTTTCACTGGTCTTGCATCGGGTTTGAGTGGAATTTTCATTTCACCCAAATCCCCTACTATCCCCTTCATTTCCCTAAAGTTTGTCGAGAATAGGTCTTGAAATTCATGTAATAAATCGGTGATTTTGGCTACTGTTTCTTCATCCCAGTAGTCTCTAGTGTTGGCAAATTTTGGATTGTCCTCTGATCCAATATTAACCTTTTAATATTTAGTGGCTTAATGAACTGCTCACTGGAAATGCCGCTTCCTTCTACCTCACATGATCCTTCTGATTCTGGAATATTGATGTTGTTCGGATCATCATCTAGGTCCCCAAAGAGATTGTAGCATGTCATCCAATGTTGGATTGTCTCACAGCATTGGTGGGAATGCGTATCACAAGTTGAGAATACACAATCTCCAGTGGGATCTCAACGAATATTTTCTCCTTAATAGTTTTCAGTGCAATATCCACTGTAGGTTGTTCATCCGAAAATTGGAATGTGTAAGTGAATTTCTGCACAACTTCTTCCCATTCCCTTGTCTCCTAGCATAGCTCCATTGATGCATACCAGCCTCGTGGTGTCGTCTCAAGAGTATGGATGAAATGGTGAACCCATTCCTGGCGAGGGTAGTTCGAGAATGCTGTGGAACATTGTTCTAAGTGTTTGAAAGGGTTTGATAACCCCGTATATATTTGGGTTACATTTGTAATTTCTTCCAACAGCCTTCTGCACTACCTTACTTCTAGAAGCCTTCTGCACTACGGCCATTCAGTTATGGTGTTCTTATGTGTACCCCACCATCATGCAGGCATAGCTTTCAATGCAAAGTCTAGTGTAGATAGTCATTGTGGCTCTTTTACTAGTTCTTCAAATTCAGTCAAGAACGTTTCCAAGTTAGGTAGTCCTTCATATGTCGGCAGTGGTCAAGATTGAGTTCCTACTCATCTAACAGACTTAGTTATCCTGTAACATTTTCTCGACGAGACTTCATGCAATCGATTTTGCCACTTCTCCAATGCCTCTCCTGAGTCTGATGTCCATGAACTCTCACATTTCCAACTTAGGTTATCGTCTGTAGTAGGATTAATATAGTATTCTTGAAGGGTGGTTATATTGTATATGGTGTCAAGATGGTCACCATGCCCTTCATTGAACACCGTTTCAATGTACCTTTCTCCTTCTAGTAGGTTAAGGGGCACAACGACCCGCATCTCATCATCTTCAAATGATAGGATCCTTCTTTTGAAATTTATGATCATTTGGTTTTCCATTTCCCAATCAATCCCAAGTAGTGCGGGGTATGGGGTTGTATCATCTACTATATCTATGACTTTGAATTCAGCCAAAGTGCGTAATCCTTCGATATCCACTTGAACCTGACCCAGCCTACCAACAGGGAGGACATTTTCTTGATTTGCAAGCCTTAATTGAATGGGGGACCATTCTGTTATCTCCCAAAATAAATTTATTTTCAATAATTTCACTCATACAATTTATTTTTGATAGGATAAATATTTCAAGTCATATTATGAAATATATCGGGATGACTAACAAATGTGGGGTATCTGATGTTCTCTTATTTGATAAATTTAAAATTTTTAGCTTTCGATGGCTTAGGCGAGATTTTCATTAACTCATTAGCCACTGAAAATCCTAGCTTTCAGCAGTGAATAGTTTAATGCAGGACCATGATTATCCACCAAAATCTTTCTCATCACGTTCAAATTAAAATTCTGGGAAAAGGACTTTCGGTGGCTTAGGCGAGTTTTCCAACAGCTCATTAGCCACCAAAAATATTTGGTTTCGGCAGCTTAGCGAGTGTTTGCAGGAGGACATTAACCACGGAAAGAAAATGAGATACATTTTTGGAAAGGGAAACTTTCGGTGGCTTGGGTGAACTTTCACATAGTTCATTAGCCACCAAAAGCCCTACCTTTTGGCAGCTAATCAATGAGATCTAGAAAGACAGTTAACCACTGAAATCCTATTGATCACGTTTATTGAAAAGGGAATTCTCGTGGCTTAGGAAAATGTACCAACTGTTCATTAGCCACCAAAATCCCTGCTTTCAAATGCTAAGACCAAAATTTTAGGGTGCTCCAAGCCACCAAAAGTGGTGTTTTACTGTGAAAAGTCATTTTTTTAAACAATGATTTTGAGCGATTCGAGAATAATTTTTCAAAACGCTTGGAATTTTTCTTCCTAAGAGGTCGAAGAAAAATAACCTCTCTTAGTTTTCCTACAGGTGTTTCATATTGGGAGAATCGAATCCATCTCTAAGACCTAATTTTCAGATCTCAGAATTTCCTATTTGATACATGTTTTTGAAATCCAGATCCCGGACAAAATAAAAAGAATTCCAAAAAATTGAGAGAGGTTTTTTCTCAAAAAAAACCAATATACAAAAAAAAATTTCAGTTTATACACAGGTTTCACATATTTGAAGGACCAAATCCATCTTTGAGCCCTAGTTTTCAGCAGTTTGGCCAAAGTTTTAGGGCAAAAGATAACATGTCAGCCCTCCAGGTGGCATTTTCGACCTCATCTATCAGTCCATCAAGATTTGTTGCAGATGTTGAGGAGTTCAAATATCAAATGTATGTCCCAGAGAATCAACCTACTATTAGGGAAAATACATGAACTAGAGGTCTTAGAAGGAAAATCCAAACCCTAACCCTAAAACACATCTTGCATTGGAAACCCTAGCAGAGGCAGGAGCAAGCTTGCAGGATCCAGAGGCTCTACAGGTTGAAGAAATCTAAGATTGATTAAGGATAAGTCTGGGCTCTATGGGATGGTAGAAGGTCAAGGATGCAAAAGAAAGATTCAAACCCTAGAACACACCTTGCGCTGGAAACCCTAGCATAGGAAGCTATTAGCCTTCAGAATCCAGAGGTAGCCCATGATATTGTTGATATTCCAAATCTTATGCAAGTTGAGAAAGTACCAAAAGGATAGGAGTAAAGTGTAAAAGTATGATTTAAAGGATAAATAAAATTTTGTAGAAAACTGAGCTTTTGGTGGCTTAGGCGAATCCAGCAGCTATTTATTAGTCGCCGAAAGTAGAGCTTTCGGAATCTAACAGACCTAGGATTCTGCCTCCTTAACCAATGAAAGCATAAAAGGGTGCAAAAACATGTTTTGGCATGTAGAACCAGTTTTGGCAAGTACAAATACCTCAAGGATGAAATATAAAGCTGAAATTTGTTGGAAAACACCTTTGGGAGAGGCCTGTTCCAGTTTTGAGGATACAACCATGGAGAAAAGGGTCACAAACCCTACCTACTTTTTACCAATAGTGGATTATCTATCAGATGACAGGTTAAAGATATACCTCAGTGCTCACTGCAGTCATCAAAAAGTTAAACAAGTAAACAAGAGTTAGCATTAGATAGACTAGTAGTTAAATTAGGGTTTCTGACCTAGTTTTTCAAAAAACATTAATTTTATCTATTTTTAGTAAAACAAATCCAATTTTTCAAGATCTAAATACTTTTGTAAAGGCTATAAATCCAAAGACTTATTTTGAAAAAAAGGTTCGACTTCGGGGACTTGTCGACCATTACTATTGTCAAGCTTCTCATATTGCTCATGACCTAATATAAGCTCTTTTGCTATCATATGTTCAGCTTCCATTTCTTGTCTATTTTGTGCTTATGCTTGAATGTGTTATTCAAGTTTATTTAGGTTAATTGATGTCTGATAGCTATCTTCTTATTGGCATATTGATGATTTTAATTACTGGTACTTTCCTTGTTATGATTAGCCATTTACATATATCTGTTTTATGTATGAATCTGCCAGCATGATAAGTTCTCCATCTCTGCACCATATTATCAAACCTCTGAACAATGGTAGTTAGGAGCGTTATCCCTGACTGAATTTCATGCATGTCTTGAGAGTGTGAGGTCCTATAGGTCACCTGATTTGATCCACTTAGAAAACCATAAAAAAAGGGTTACCGGACATCCTCGAGCTGCAACCTAGAGGATTTTCCTGGAGTGATAACAAATTGGCACCATTGCTGGGGAGAGGATACTGAAGCTCAGCTTCCCTGGGAGACGACATAGATCTTGTTTTGATGATAGACAAAGTTTGGACACTATTCTGGTTGTAATCATCTATCTGGTGACTCCATTAGAATAAGGTGGCTCCAAGAAGACCAAGTACCAGAGAAAACCCTAAAGGGCCACCAGTAACACCTGTTTTAGATCCAGAAGAGATTCTAAGAAGAGCTAGGGTTTCGCTAAGGTAGAAATCCAGAGCTGCAAGGGGAGATACAAAAGCTATTTCCAGAGGTATTGATGTTGTTATATCAAATAGACCTCCATTTCAATCTTCTTATGCTAAATCATCTAGTTCTCAGAAGTTTATAGGTAAATCAGAAAATTTTAGGGTTGAGGAATCTTCAAGCACTGCCGCTTGTGAATATCTCATCCCTGGCGACTCCATTGAAGAACTATTGCGCCAAGAAGGGATCATACCAGAGAAAATCAAGAGAGGCCACCCAGAGAAGGTCATCAGAAGAGTAAGAGATCTACAAAGGAAAACTTGCAGGGCAGCAAGGACATCTAGATCAGATTTGTTTGTAAAGGGAGATTAATCAACAAAGATTCCTTGAAAATGGAACTCATCTCAAAGATTCTTTTTGAGGGAAGTGGTCAACATAACAACTCTATATTACTTCTATCCGAAGTAAATGTTGATGAATGTGAAGATATGTTCTTTCAAGGATATAGTCCATTAAAGGAGAACCTCCAGGCCCTGTTCAAGCATATATTAGCATAAGTTGTAGTTTTATATTTGCTGCATATGCATAATAGTTTGTATCATTCTTGACAACATTTAAAGGCCAAAGTCCAATGGGCACAAGAATACATATGAAGTTTGTGAATGGAAAAAGGGAATTTGGAACTCCTCTGAATTAAGTTTGTGTAGTGTTTGTTGTTATGGATTACAGAGACCTATGCATTGGCTTCTTGAATGTAATGAGGACTGAGAGCATTAGACATAGACTCATTAAATATGCAAATATTATAGTTGAAAGGGGGTTAGACCATTAATAATAACACCTGCAAATCCAAATACACAACCACCATAATCTCCCCAACATTCTACATGTCATCATACTTGCTATATGTGATGTATGTTTCTAACATATTCCCAGAGATGTGAAAGCATTGGTGAGAAACCATAGTGCCCATCCATGTATATAGCCAAATCCTTTAGGAACACACATTTATAATACATTATATAAATGTTTGTGAGCATATCATAGTGCCCATGTATAACATGATATTTTGTGAGACTACCCAATATGTGTTAGGAAAAGGCAATGCAAGCAATACGTGAGAATGGAGACTTGTATGTAACTAAAAGAGGGGCATACATTAGAATTTTTAGGGATACCAAATTCCCACACCTATTACCCAAACTCATTCTTAACAATCATTTTCTTTAGGAAGTAGGAAAAATTTACAAGTTTTTTGCTGGTATTTTGCTATGTTTTTGCCAAATTTTTTCCTGGCCATGGTGGAGGTAGAATCAAACATGTACTTGTCAAACCTGTCTTCCTCCAAGGAGGGAAGTTTGGGAAGGCTAGAGGAAAGTGAGACATCTAGGATGTCTACAAGGGATAGATCAACTAGATGTCAGAAGATCGGAAGAAAACTCAATACATGCATGTAATTTTTTCTGAAAAGAGGGGGGTTATGTTCCTATGATGATGAGATAGTGGGAGACATCGACGTGCCCTTAAGGTACAAACACCTAGTGAAACAATGGGTTCCTAGGGATCTTCCTCAAGTAAACACTAATTTTTGTGTGAATGAGAGGATATATAGAATTGCACCATCGTCATTGCATGGATTGGGGTTGTTTTTCAAGGACGATATAAAGGTTGGATATGATAGATGTACAGAATTGATGGAGTATGTTGGACCCTCTTACAACTACAGTGATTGGATGCGCCTAGTCCAATATACATGAAGTATGCGTAGATATGGGTTGTCAGCGAATTATGTACAACTAAAAGACATAGCTCAAAATAAAGGGGCAACATTGTACATAGATGAAAGGCCAAAACAACTGGTAATATTGTGGGGTTTATAAACAGTACACAACCGGGGTCTACACTTAAGGAACCCAACTGCATATTCGAGTCGCGTGAAGGAAACTATGTCTTTGTATGTGCAATTAAATCAATAGTTGTTGGCGAAGAACTACTTATTAATTACAATTTGAATCATGTAGATACAAACATGGTTAGTATGGTTTTGTTACGTCCAACAATTTAACCAACCTTTTATTAATTATTTTAACATCTATAGGATTTTTTGTTAATATATAATTATAATTTTCTATTTTTCTGGTTTCGTTAGGTAATTTTTAGTATGTTTTTGATGCAGGGTTCTCTTAGCGGCACCTCCCTCTCCATAGATGTTTTTAGACCTGATTCAAGGTAGCAGGTATACATCGATATTGCCAATGCAATAAATTTAGGATGGATAAACATATCTGTTGTTATGTATTTTCATTAGTATATTTGGTTCATTTATATAATTTTATCTGTTTTCCATGTAGAGTGTTGATCAGTGAAGCCAACCAGCTATTGATCAGCCCACTGTAGCATCAAGGAAACAGGAAAACATGAATGTAACTCTCCATTTCAAATACTTTAAAATCATAAACATGTATATTGTGTAGCATAATGTTTATTTTGTTATGTATTTTTTCATTTTTATGTTTGTTTTCATGATGAAAATGTTGTCTACCTTTTTTGTAGGTTGACTGGTGAAAGTCCCCAACTGTTTATCAAATGACTGGAGCCTCAAGGAAACCTGTAAACCTAAATGTAATTCCACATTCTAAATACTTAAAAAATGTACACATATAAAACATGTATTTGTTAGCTTTTACATATTGCGTTCATTGTAATAATGTTCTCGAATTTGTTTGTAGGTGGCTGATTGCGATAAGTCCCCTGCCATTTATCAGACCTCACCCTTGTCTAGGAATCAGGTAATCCTAGATGTAATCCTATGAATCTATCATGATAGATAATTTTTTTCAATATAATTGTTTTCGCACACTATTTCTTCAAAGACTAAGTAACGTATTATATATTTATGTTGTAGATATGGGATTCGGTTTATGAAACACCGTCTCAACACTCTTTACAGAATGAGGTCTCCCAATTGATGAGAGATAGTGAAATTAGAGGGTTTGCAGACCCGTTGAGGGTGCTACAAAAGACCACGGCAAAACAAAATGAGGAATTAATTCTTCTGACATTGACATTTCCACAAACAGAAGAGATCGAAGAAAAGATTCAATTGTTGTTACTGTTAGGTATAGCTCCCAATTGATTCTATTCATGGCTGAAACATTTATTTATACATTACAATGTGGCGGTTGAGAACCAGCCTTTTCACCTTCCTATCTATTCATATTCCTATTTATTATTTATTTACAATAATCCCGACGGATTATTCTAACAATCCCCCTCTTAATCCGAAGGGGTGTTCGTAAGTCCGAGCATGTTTCTGAATCTTTCAAACTTTTCTCGTCCAAGCGCTTTGGTGAAGATGTCTGCAACTTGATCATTTGTGGAACAATGTCGAAGATGGACTGTCTTGGCCTCTACATGATGTCAAATCAAATGATACTTTGTGTTGATGTGTTTGGTTCGATCATGGAATCTAGGATTCTTAGCCATCTTGATTGCAGAAGTATTGTCGACCAACAATGGAGTGGAGTTCTCTTGTTTTTCTTGCAAATATTCAAGTATCTTCCTGAGCCATACTATTTCTTTCATTGCTTCAGATGCAACCACATATTCTGCTTCTGTTGTTGAATCCACTGGAACTAAATGTTTGCGTGATCTCCATGAGACAGTTGTTGATCCAAGACTCATAGTGTATCTAGAAGTTGATACTCCTGTCTCCTTATCGCCATCAAAATATGAGTCTAAGTACCCAATAAGTTTGAAGTCATCCACTTTAGAGTACTTGAGTCCAACGTCTTGAGTCCCCTTCAAGTATCTTAGAACCCTCTTTGCAGCTGACCAGTGTCCTTCACAAGGTTTATGCATGAACCTTGAAAGTATTCCAACAACATAAGAAATATATGGTATAGTTTTTGTAAGGTAGATAATACTTCCTACAAGTTGTCGATACTTGGTCGCATCTTCAAATTCTTTTCCTTCGCTTGATGTGAGCTTCATTTTCTGTTCCATTGGAGTAGATATAGGATTGAAATCTGTCATGCAAAATTTTTTTAGTAGTTCTCCAACATATTTTTTCTGAGATAGGAATATGTACTTAGGATGTTGAGTGACTTCAATTCCTAAGTAGTAGTGGAGATGTCCCATATCTGTCATT
>LPNX011063866.1:505588-530842 GCA_001517045.1 Pseudotsuga menziesii
TAAATTGAATTCACAATCAAATGATACATCCATGTCATCATCTGAATTATCTGCTTCTCCTCCATCTTCATGTCTTTTCGAACTTCTTGTTCCCATCTTTCCAACTTCATCTGGATGGACACTTTCAAGTGTCTTTGTGGCCCATTTAGGAATCTTCCATGATGGTCCTGGTTGATCAGCTGGTGGTGTTTCATCATTGATTGAGAGTCTTTCAATTCTCTCAATCACATCATCCAGTTGAACCTCTTGTTCAAGTGAAGTAGCAGGAACTTCTTCATGCGGGGGATTTGGTGCTTCATATGGAAATTCCAAAGGTTGATCCAGAATAGGAATCCCCCCTTCAAGGTTTGGAATTTCATATTCATTTTCAGAATATGTCTTTGGATGAGGATAATTTTCCAAATGATCAAGCTGTCTCTCAATGGACTGGTCATTTTTATTAGTTTCAAGAAAAATGACATCTCTGGAAATAACAAATTTCTTGTTTACCTCATCATAAAAACGGTATGCCTTGGAGTATTCTTCGTACCCTAGGAAAATGCATTTTCTGCTTTGAGCACCAAGCTTGTTTCTTTGCTCCTTCGGAATCAAGGCATAACAGGTGGAACCAAAAACTTTGAGATGCCTGACTGAAGGGAGATGGCCAAACCACATTTCATGTGGAGTCTTGTTATCATGAGCATTTGAGAGAGTTCTGTTTCTCAAATATGCTGCACATTTTACTGCATCACCCCAAAACATTAGTTTTACACTCTTGAAAAACATCATTGAGCGAACCATATTCATTATGGTTCTGTTCATTCTTTCTGCTACACCGTTTTGTTGAGGAATGTAGGGAACTGTAGTCTGATGTGCAATTCCGTGTTGGCGAAGATAATTTTCAAAAGCATTTGAAGTGTATTCTTTTCCATTATCAATACAAAGTGTACCAATTTTTTATTGTGCTTGTTTTTCAATCAATGCATGAAAGTCTTTGAATGTTTGAAATGCTTCTGACTTTGTCTTTAAACAGTAAATCAAGCACATTCGTGAGTAGTCATCAACAAATGTCATAAAATACTTATTCCCATTTGCTGAAGGAGTTGGCATTGGGCCACATAAATCAGAATGCACTAGTTCTAATTTCCTACTTGCTCTGAAATTAGATTCATGGAATGGCAGCTTACTATGTTTCCCTAATATACATGCATCACATTTATTATTCTCTTTAGGAATGGTGGGAAGCCAAATACACCATTGTTTCTCAACAAATGAAGACTGTTATAATTTAGATGACCAAATCTTGCATGCCACAATGAACTAGATGACAAATTACCTTCTCCATGCTGAGAGAGGTAGGCATAGTTCTGAAATCTTGCGGATGAACCGTTGAGCTTCAACATCTTTCCATATTCGTATCCAGTCATGATGACTTGGTTGTCAGAGGAATTTATTATTTCAACGATTCCATCAAACATGTGGATGGAATGGCCTTGCTGTCGAATCTCCACCAATGAAAGCAGGCTCCTCTACAACTCTGGAAGATAAAGGACATTCTTCAACAAGAAATCAGGGAATCCAGGCATCTTTAGTCGAATGGTGCCCATTCCCTTTGGTTTAATACTTGACTTATCTGCAAAGTAAACTATGCCATCTACTGTTTCATTCAGTTCTTCAAAACAGTCTTTTGTAAATGTCATGTGTGATGTTGCACCAGTATCAAGCAGCCAACAATCTTTATAAGATGAAAGAGAAGTCATTTCATTAATTCCAAGATTACAATTTGCAACAATACAATGAGCAGAATCAGAAGATTTACTAGCATCTTGATGTTTATTATCATCTTTCTTTTGGTTGTGCTTGTCTTTGATGGAATCCCATGAAGCCCAACACTGATCTGATGTGTGCCCAGTCTTTCCACAATGCTTGCACTGCAAATCTGATCTTTTGGTGAAGTTATCTCTGCCCCCTCTGCCTCTGAAGCTTATTCTTCGTCTGCCTCTCTTGCTGCTTTCTCCTTTGGGATGATCTTTGGATTGGTATTTGGAGTGGTTCTTTGCTTTTTGAGCAAAGCAAAGTGATTCTCTAGTAGGCTCGATTGTCTTCTTACCAAAGGCTTTCTCTCTGTCAACTATCTTTTCTACCAGGGTGTCAAATGTTAGTGATTTGAACTTGTCACTAGCTTGCAATGACTCAAGATTGTTGGAGTGAGTAGGATACAAATATTTTACAAATGCTGCAAGAGGAAGATCTGGTTTCATACCAGAGGCTTGAATCTTGTGCATGATGGCTTTGATTTTAGAGGCAACTAACATAGGATCATTGTCTTTTACTTCAAGACTGAATAATTTTAACATTAGTTGAATAACTTCCATTTCACTGTGTGAATCATATAGTTCTTTTAATGTTTTTAATGCTTCAAAACATGATTTTGCAGGCAATATGTGCTGGCTCACCTCTTCACTGACAGTGGCAGTGATAACAGCTAAGGCTTTCTTGTCTTTTGTTCTCCAAATTGCCTTCTCTTTCTTGGATTCTGGAGGTTCAGGGTCTCTGGTTATGGTCTTTCTGGCTGCTGTCTCTATTGTGGTGCCTTCACAAATGTCATCCCAAAGGTCATTGTAGATGAAGGCAGATTTGATCTTCCTCCACCATTCTGAATAGGTGTCTTTTCCAGTGAGAGTGGCACGGACTATAGATGTTATAGATTGCATTTTTACAATTGTTAGTGTAATTTTAAAGAGAAATAAAAAAATAATAACCTTGCAGGTCTACAGTCTCTACTAAGGTGAATACAATGCAAGTTTATAGAAAATATATCAGTAGATACAAAATATATCACTGTCAGTCATACACAGGCTTCTTTATATCAGTCACTAGCAAAAAGAGGGCATGAACTGGCTTCATGCAATTGGTAATGCCAATCGTCAACTTGGTCACAGCAGCAGCAAATACAAATCGCAGCACTCTCTAGCATACATTATTCTTCAACAACGCTTGCTGGTATGGAGCTCGCAGACTCTTTACATATATCAAAATGAGATTATTTTTAAAACAGAAATGATGAAGAAACTATGCAGAAATAGGGTTTATGCAATCCCCAAAGGTTACATTTAATATGGCAAGAAATATTCTGCCTCCACGCTATTGTCAAAGGCTCAGTACACAGCTTCACTCATAAAACTAGGGCATAAATATTGAACAACAACTTGTGAATGCAGCACCAAGTCTCTCCTCTTCAACTGCCTCTTCAACTCAACACACAGTCTACTCTTTCAACTCAAAACGCAGTCACATTATATATCATAGTCACACTATATTTCAGTATGATATATCAGTCTCACCATATATCAACGCAGTCTCCATGCAGCATACAACACAGGTAGCCTCCACGACCCCTCCAACGCTGGTCTTCAGCATACAGCGGAGGCTTCTCTTTACACATTCTACAGGCGCGAGAGCTCCAATGCAGCCCGCAGAAGTCTCCAACACGCAGCAATCTCCAATCTTCAGCAAATGGTAGTCCACGATGGAGCTGTCTTGTTAGTATTTTTTTTTCACAAAAAACTCAACAGAAGTTAGGGTTCAGGCTCAGTGCTGTTACAGCATTCACAACATTCCTCCTGGCATAAGAACTCGTGGGCACCATTTTAATTGGCACACAACAGAGAATATAGTGCGCAACCCGACACAATAAAGAAATGGAATTAATTCAAAAGGAGATTGCTAATTCTCTTGAAGGGAAAAATCTTGTCCAATGAGACAATTGACAAACAATTGATGCAGATATAATCTTCGTCTATCTACTGCTTGGAACGTAGATAAACAGAGCGCTGGGCACATATATATAACTATAAAAAAAATTTACAGCAAAATTCGTTAAGGCCACGACCCAAGATTTTATCTAAGGCGATAAACCAGTAAAATCAAAATTCTGCATACAAGTATGTTAGGGCCTTCACGTACTGGAATTAGGGTTTATGATACCACTGATAGGTATCACACAAAATTATTGGCACCCATGCAGAATAATACACATACAAAACGCCGATAGGGATTAGGGTTTCCTCTACACAATCGCAGTACACAAAACTTAGTCGTGAAGGGATTGTAACGTATGCAATGCATGCACTGGCAGGAGGGAAGAGAAGAGGGCAGACTAGTGAGCATACAGGCTGCCAGGACTGAAATTTTAATAGCAGGCTCTGATACCACTTGTTAGGTCATAGCACAGGTCGCAGCTTCACAAGGAATTCATAGCATGTCACGTGGTCATGGACAATCTTCAGAAATCGTAGCATCAACTTAATCAAATCATCGATACGCTCAGCATTCTCAAAATTAGTCGCCCAAGATCAGGTTTTATCAGAGGCGTTAGTCACGGAGATCGATGCAGAACCAGGAAATCAAAATTAGGTTACGGTATTAAACCAGAAACAAAAGGCTTTTTTTTTCGTCCGTGAGCCTCAGTGCTAATTAATTTGTGGATCGATGACAGTACTGTTTGGGTATTTGTATGCAAGCGTGAATGATTTTTGAATTTTGAACAGCTGTAGAGATTGCTATGAGATACAGACGTACCCAATTTCCATCTGAGCACAGTGTTTTTCTTGAGGGTTAACTGTTCATAGAATGCTTATTTAAGCACAAATTAGGGTTCCGGCCATTGCTTACTTAACACTTGAGGCAAGATCGTGGGCACCAGGCTTTGTACGTTGGGAGCCAAATTAATCATCTAGAAAGATTTGTTCAGTTGGGTCTGGCGAAGAGATTTAGGAAATCAAATTCGGTTCCTTTTCAAGCTTGCACCTGCTGCTCGTCTGAGCATTAAAAATTTCCACGATAAACACAACGGAGGAATTCGTGAGATCAAACTATACGTTATTGAGAGAATTAGGGTTAGGTATAGCTAATTAAAACTTTTTAGCAGAGAATAAACGCAGGAAAATGGAGGAGTAATGCATACAATGCATGCGACTGGCAGACTGATGGAGCAGGCAGTCTGGCAATGGACTGGCAAGCAGAATGCCAGGACCGAAATGCAGCAGGCAGGAGTTATGGCAGGCAAATAGCCAAGCTCTGATACCACTTGTTAGGTATAACTCCTGATTGATTCTATTCATGGCTGAAACATTTATTTATACATTACAATGTGGCGGTTGAGAACCAGCCTTTTCACCTTCCTACCTATTCATATTCCTATTTATTATTTATTTACAATAATCCCGACGAATTATTCTAACAGTTACAGAGACGTAAACAATTGGAAGTAATTTCTTGAATAATAATGTAAATTCATTGAACTTTATAATATTTAATTTCATATGCTATTGAACTTATAATACAATGGTTTGAATTCATAGCATCATTATGGAGCTTTGCAGTGGTGGCCAAGGAAATTTTTGTCCCAGTGACCAAACGACTTCACGTACACCACATACTGCTCTCATATTGTCCACTGAACAGTCAACAACACACTTTGCGACACCCGCGAGGCCAGCAGAGGGTGCAGCTGATGCTTCCCCACCCACAACAGATGTCACAGAAGAAGGCATGGATGCAGGGTTAGATAGAGAGGTGAATGCATTTCCGGGATCTTCTCGTGTCACTAGCACTGGTTCAATAGTGTGTACATTTTTGGTGGATGAAGAACTAGTTCCAATAAATATAGAGAAGATTCTATGTGATTATATATTGTTCAATTTAGTTTTTATAATTTGTGTCTAATATACCGATAATATTTTTTAATGTTGACTAATGACGGAATTAATGTTTTGCAGGAAATGATATATTTTATAAACATGTTAATGATTTGTCCTTGGAGATATTTGGGCCCACCATCAACACAATGTGGAGCAAGTAGCCAAAATATCTAAAGGATGATTTGAATAATCGTTTGGTTGGTATGTTTTGAAAATATACCTTCGACACATCGAAGGTCCTACAGAAGGATGGAAAACATCTGAAGATTGTCCGAGATCAGTATAGGGTTCACCTAGAAAAGAACCCTAGGTATGACACCCTCCAATGATTCCATATATGGAGTGGAAATCCCTGGTGGAAGATGGAAATGAGAAGGGCCTAAGAAAATTAGGAAAGATACCACCAGGAACAAGGAGGTATGCAATACATTCCATAATGTATTGGTAAGCCTTATTATTACTAGTTTTTATATATGATTTGGTACATCAACTAACATATTTCAACACTTGATTAGGATCTTGGAAACATATAAGGACACCAAGGAATGTGTAAATTGAACCCAAGTGATAGAACAATTGCAATCACAAAATTGCTAATCAAACATGCAAATTTACACACAAAGGAGACTAAAATTGGAGCATAACACTAATCTATATTGAAAAAGTGTACAATAGCCAAACTTATGAAGTAATAGGCTGCTGAAATATGTAATTACATGAGAGATTTGAATTCATAAGGATTCCATTCGAAATAGTCAAAAGCAGGCTGACTAAATCTAGTCAAATCCCCCATAGGTGCATAAAGCAGTTTCCAAATCTACCTAGAGGCTCACGAATTGGAAAAGAAAAGTAGGAAATATAATATGTGATGTAAATACAACTCATACATGTTTTTATTAGGATAAAATAATGGAGGATGATGAGGGAAAAAAACAAGTCAACTACACCTAGTCTTACTTTTCCTTTTGCCTCAAATATCAATAAAGCAGGCAACTTAGCAGAAAAAGTAGATATGCGCTAGGGAGTATCTGGAATAAAGCAGAACTACTAAATATGATTTCTAGGAGGTTTCCCAAGCACTCCATGAATCAATTTTAGCAAGTTTAACTTCTAGGACATGTGGAAGACAACTTGCATAGAGTGGAATATTGGAAATTAGGCAAATAAGACAAAAATGGATTAATTAATGTCTAAGGTAGATAAATACGGGTTGATTATTCTAACACCCCCCCTTAAGCCCAACTTATGAGTAAATATCAAAAAACTATAGGGCCTAGAAACAAGGCTTAGTCACCCTTTACATACTGCATGTCCATTTAACCAAGGAAAGAGGCAAAAACCCAGTGGGAAAATCCTCCCTTAAACATGGACAATAAAACAAAATTTGAAAATCTTGTCATCAATCATGCTTCACAACATTATCATAAATCCCTAGCAGTGATTTGAGATTTCTGAATGTCTTTTCACAAAAAACATGCACAACAATCAATCACAACTTTTATAGTTTTTTTATTATGAACTAGCCTACCTTATTGGCCTACCTTATAACTTTTATATGTTATTATGAACTGGCCTACCCTATTGGCCTACCTTACTATGATATTTCATCTCCCTAATTCATTTTAAAGAGACCATGGGCTCTTGGGTTATTCCCATGGTTAAATTTTTTTTTTAATAGACTTGTAAGTATTTTAGTATAGATATGTCTCTTTGTTATTGATAATTTCTGCTCTTATTGTTCACATAGATCTTTCTATTTACAATGCTCTGAATTATCTTTAGATTATCTGATTTATAATATTAGTACAAAATGATACTATCTCAACATTGTTTTTCAGTTTTTCAGTTAAGAATTTTAGAAGTTCAATTATGTGGCACATATTGATATGAAATCATTGGGTTTATCCATTTTTGTTATATTGTCATTGGATTTGGATGATTAGGAATGAATGGGATTGTGGGAAACTAATTCCAATGCAAATAGAGCATCCTTATGTGCTAGCCTAGGCTATGATATCATTAAATGGATATTTTTCTTTTGACAACAATTTATTGCGACACAACAAGCATGCCATTCCCAACTTGGGAGTATTACAATGATGTGTAGCTCGCTTAAAACATTCAATAAATAATCTTAGGCTAAGTAGCCACTAGTGGGGCATTTACTCCAAAAAATTCACCCAAGACTTGTACTTAGCAACAACTATATGTAACAACCAATTTGTTCTAGATAGATGGCCCATGAGAAGCAAAATATCTTCTTGGAAATTCAAATCCACGAAGAGATTCCAGGAAGCATGAATGGGAGATCATATGTGGATTATATAAAACTCAATTTCTAAACTATAGTGAGTTTGAGATTCTTCAACATATGGATATTGATCGTATGAATGATTTGAACACTGCTTTTTGTAGATGAGGAGACCTCTAGTCGTGCAATTCATTTCATCTCTGAAATGCGAAAACTTGAAAAAGATTTCTACTAATCAACATGCAAAGTCTTACTTAGTTGATAGTTTGGGGGATAAGAAAAGAATCACATACAATGCTATCCTTGAGCATTATACAATAGGTGTTGATCCTTTACGCATGATAACCCAAGGAACTGTTTGTATGGGAAAAATGTATTTGATTGGAGCCATTAAAAATACACTTGAAAATCTCTCACATCCAGGGAAAATTCCATTACTTCTTCTAGCTCCTACAGGGGTAGCATCTTTCAACATATCCACAACCATAGTTCATTCTGAACTTCATATATGGATCAAAGAAATTAATCCTTTATGAGGACTGAGTTTAATTAACTTACAAGAAGAGTTGAGGAATGTTAAATATATTTTGATCGATGAAATGAGGTTTATTGGAAAAAATCTATTAATCAGAATAAATTAAATACTTCGCCAAGCCTTCCTCAAAAATGCTAATATACCTTTTGGTGGAAGATCAATTACATTGGTCGGTGATTTGGGACAATTTCCACCTGTCATGGATAAGCTTGTATATGCATCGGAAGGTATTGCAAAATAATTGTGGAACACATTCACAATAGTTGTGACCCTCGATATTGTGTTTCGACCGAATTGACAAAGCAATGAACAAATATCTTTTCATAATTTGTTAATGAATATTAGAGATGGAGTACCAACAATCGACGATTGGAAATTATTGGTGACTCGTACAGATACTTCCTTGGATGCTCCAATGAAAAATTCAATCGATAAGGTGATACATTTGTTTGCGACAAATGATGATGCAAACTATTATAAAAAACATTTAATAAGAGGCCTAAACTGTCCCATTGCGACCAGTATTGCTACATTTGTAAGAAGCAACTTTCATACGAAAGGAGATGAAGAAAAGTTGGAACTTGAATTACTAATATCCATAGGAGAAAGAGTAATGTCAACATCAAACCTATGGATTGATGCAGGTCTCTTCAATGGTGCTCTTCGATTTATACAACAAATTATATATAACCCTAGAAGTTCGCCTCCAAAACCACCCACATATGTTTTAATAAAATTTGATAATTATGTCGGGGTACCTTAGGATGAACCGTTTCCTCAAATTGTTCTTATTACATCTATCGAAAGAGGTAATGAAAACAATTTTCATTGAAACTCACTTGGGGTTTAACAATACATAAGTCACGAGGATTGACATTGGACAAAGCTACTATGAGTATTGGAAAGCAAGAGAGGTAGGGTATGCCATTTACAACAATATCTTGAGTTAAATATTTTACAGTTCTATGATTTCCACCTCCATTCTCATATGGTCAATATGAGAAGATGTAAAAACTACTAGGTGTGAAGATAAAAAAAGATGAACAAGATAGATAGAGAATGATAAATATTTGAACCATATTTTCATTTATTTAATCATTTCAAAATTATTGTCTCTATTTTTCAGTTTAACAATTTATTCAATCCTTAATACTTATTACTTACATTGAGATAATCCTCATAATTATATCTGTGTTTTCAACATAACATTACAATGTTGATCAAACTCTAGTTTTGTGTCACCTCCCAATACTGAAACCAACATGGATCCAAATCCTAGGCTTTATCAAGTGTCAAGAGGGATCAAATATCCCGAGGTGGAAACCTCTTCTCAGGTATTGCGCTCAAGGAGGTTTACACCTCGAGAGATTTGATCCCTCTCGGCGCTTGATAGAGCCCATGATTTGGATCTAGGCTAGTTTATGATCAACATAGATTCATTTAAACCAAAATCTATCAAACATGTAAAAAAATTTAAACCACTTAGTTTTTTTTAAATACTTTTAATTTGATTTTAATTTTTTATTTAGTAAAACTACAAAAAAAATATTAATAATTAACTCAAACAACTTTGTGATCCGACATAATTTTTTTGGTTCGATAAATCTAACCAAAAATCCCTTACAAATTCATCGATGAGTGTTATGGTCCCACGATATATATATATATATAACACTTAATATGCCTTCCGTTGGGGCATCGTACGAAGTGTTCTCTAGTTGTCTAACGTTGTGACAAAAAATGACCAAGATTTAAAAAGTTCTTCCCCATAGTCCACCAACTCATCATCGGTCAAAAGATCCAGCACCTGTAAATTTCCATAAAGGAAAAGT
Organism: Pseudotsuga menziesii; assembly: GCA_001517045.1. Lineage (NCBI taxonomy): Eukaryota > Viridiplantae > Streptophyta > Pinopsida > Pinales > Pinaceae > Pseudotsuga > Pseudotsuga menziesii. The sequence goes on from LPNX011063866.1 coordinate 515,888, forward strand.
AACCACTAGATTTGATGGTTCTAAAGTATCTTGGTAGACATTCCTTTTTCTTAGTTTCCTTAATTAACTCCATGGAACTAATGTATTAATAACCATTTTTTTAATCAATTATCTCCTCGCAAGAAATATTCATGGTTTATTGTGTTTGTTATTGCATCAGCCATATTTCACCTGTTGCCTATATTCCAATCAAGCAGAGCACGCAAACATACCTTTCGTAGTTGATTCTACTGGAATTCTTGAATCTAGTTGAGATTTTTAAAAATGGTTAAGGAAACCGGTTGCTACTACATGTTGGGAGTAAGTCCCACGACCACTAAAAGAGAGATGAAGAAAGCTTATTACATGAAGGATATGGAATTTCATACTGATAAAAATCCAAATAATCCTCAAGCGGCAGACAATTTTCACGTATTGGGAGAATCTTACCAAGTTCTCAGTGATCCAAAATAGTGGGAATCATATGACGTACTTGGAAAAGTGGGTGTATCAATGGAAACACTGATAGATCTAGAAGAAGTTTTTGTTATGCTATTTGGAAGTGATTTATTTCAATAGTATATAGGCCAGATTTCAATAATTTCAATTCTTTCTTTCATGATTTCTACTGAAGGGGGCCAGATAGATACCATATCCTACTAGAGAACTACAAAAGAGAAGAAAATCTCTCACTGATTTTGAAAGATCGTCTTAATCAGTATGTACGAGGTGACAAAGAAGGTTTTATACAGCAAGCTAGATCTAAGGTTTGACAATTCAACGGTACATCTTATGGAGTCAATGCGCTGCACACAATCGGTTACATATATGAAATACAAGCGTCAATGGAGGTTGGGAAGAAAGCCATATATTTTGGTGTTCCTTTTAGAGTTGAATGGTTCATATGTGAAGTGCATTTTATAGCTGAATGGTTCAAAAATTAATGTCATTTTATAAAATATCTTGTCACTACAGCTACAGGTGCTTTTGCACTACTAAAATTACTACTAAATATGAAACGACATCTAACTATAGAGAATTATTCTAACAATAATCTGAAAGCATTTATACATTCCAACAAAGAATTGTTTATTGACTCTATTTTAAAAATAAGCATGCCTGATATTGAAGGCACCCTCTCAAATGTGTGCTAGATGATGTCACAATATAACAGTGCAAGGAAAGAAGATCTTCAAGCTCATGCAAAGAACTTAAAAACTTTCAAAAGATTTTCCAAACTATGAAACTACAAAATGAAGATGGAACTCTAGAAAGAGACATTGCTCCAAGGTTAGCTAAGGAAGATGTAACACCCTGTTATCAACCCAGATGGCACTTCTCTATCTGAGTGTCGACAATTCATTATGTTAGTACACAAAAGGACATTTCAGGATTGAAGTTTGCCAGAACACTATAGATGGGCATGACATGAGATGGATTTATCCTTCAACCAACTTGCTACATTATTTTTCTAAGTATGGATTGATGTACACGAATCTCTCCATTGAAAATCGCGTACATACACGACTATCCTCATTGAAAACTCATGTACTATACATGAATATCTCCATTACAACCCACTTACAAATCTATACATGGGTTTCATTTAAGAGAATTGTGTGTCATACACGAGTTTCTTATATTACTAGTTGCGTACACCTCCATTCGACATTAAAAAATATAAATCACGATTAATGGAGTTCAGTTGAGCCCTAATCATTAACCATATCAATTGTGTGCTAGACGATGTTGCAATATAACAGTGCAAGGAAAGAAGATATTCAAGCTCGTGCAAAGGGCTTAAAAACTCTTCGAAAGATTTTCCAAACTGCGAAACTACAAAATGAACATGGAACTCTAGAAAGAGACATTGCTCCAAGGTTATCTAAGGAAGATGTAACACCCTGTTATCAACCCAAATGGCACTTCTCTGTTCAAGTGCTGACAATTCATTATGTTGGTACACAAAAGGACATTTTAGGATTGAAGTTTGCCAAAATACTATAGATGGGCATGCCATGAGATGCATTTATCCTTCAACCAGCTTGCTACATTATTTTTCTATGTATGGATTGGTGTACGCGACTATCTCCATTGAAACTCACGTACACACATGACTTTCCTCGTTGACAACTCACGTACTGTATGTGACTATCTCCATTACAACCCGCGTACAAATCTGTACCTGGGTTTCCTTTAAGAGACTTGCGTTTCATACGCGGGTTGCTTATATTAATAGTCGCGTACACCTCCATTCGACATTAAAAAATATAAATCATGATTAATGGAGATTAGTTGATCCCTAATCATTAACCATCTCAACTGTCTCAACCTACTCAACCTTCGAAACTGCTCTATTTCCCAAAGTACAAATAGAGGCCTTGGGGAGGGCATTAATCAATCAATTTTGGAGAGAAAAGTTATGTCGGTGGTATATCTTCAAAAGTCTTGGAGCAGCAAAACTCAGAGTCTTTTGGTTGCAAAGGATTCCTTTTCTCAAGCGTTGGGTTGTACACTTATCTCATTCACTGATTGTTAATAAAGAGAGTTCTTCTTCCAACATTGTGTTGAGTCTCTTTCATGTACTAGGGTTTGATGAATATATTTGATTAAAGCACTATATATGTTGTTTATCTAACCTATTATATATACATGTATAAGATTGTACTTGGATAATTTTCTCTTTGTAGGTGAAGGAGGTGCATCCTTGAAATATTTGGAGAGAAGCAACACAGAAGAAGATAAAGCTTGGATCAACTGTCGGTAATCGGGTGAGTCCAATATTTATTCCTATTTCCTTTCTGCATTTAACTAAAGCTAATTGTATGCAAGTTTTAGAATTAAGTTGGTAACCCTAGACCCTAGGTTATAAGGGTGTTTATTCCTGAACAACAGAATTGGAGACTCTGCTGGGGAGCCCAGACTGCTGTGGGTTAACTCTATAGATCTGTGTCCAGTCTTTTCTTTGATTTAGTGTGTGGTGTCTTGTCTTGGTTCATACTTGCAGTGGTGTTTGAAGACCTTTATAATTTTTCTCTTTTTTGAAAAATTTAACTCCTGTACGTGGGTTGTTGTACTACATAGTCGCGTACAGAGGTTTGTGTATGCGGGTTTCTCTATTGCACAGTTGCGTACAGTACACGGGTTTCTCTTGTACAGAGTCACATACAAGCCTGAGCAACAAAATTTTTGGGTTAGGTTTTGCTTGTCCTTGTTCCTCTGTGGATTTTGTTTTTCTTAGTGGTCTTTAATTTTAACATTGCACTATAAGTTTGATTACCTTGTTAGCCATACTTTGTACTTCCTAGTAAGCCATTGAGTTTTTATTGTTTGGATAGTCTTTCTGTTGGCAACTTGAAGTGGATTTTCCTGCTGGGTGAGAGGTTCGAGTGCTGGTTGTTTGAATCAATGATCAAGGTTCTAGACACCATTTTATCCTTTTCTATCTCTGGATAGGGTTGGTTTGTCACTTGCCTTTGTTTGATTTTATTGATTTCCATTCATTGTGTCTTCCCAAGCTAGATTTTTCCAAGTCTTCCTTAGGTGGTTGATTTTTGGTTTTATGAATATGCTTTGATTCATTTTGCTTACTTTATATAGTTGATTTATTCAAGCATACTCAATAATTGTGCATTTAGGTGCATGTAGTTTTTGAGGAATTTGAAAAGTGAAAAGAAAACATTAGAAGCTTTTGCATTTGATTTGCATATAGTAGTTTTATTTTCAGTTTTTACATAAAATCTCAAAAATTACAAAAATATAGTCTTAGTTTTCTCTTTATTAGTTGCATTTTCATTAGTTTAAATTTACAAAAAAAAATAAAAGAGAAGATTGTTTTAAGTAGTGATCATTTGCTTTGAAATTGATTTATACACCTGTTATTTTTACATTTCTTATTGAGTCAATAACATCATAGTATTTCACTCCACTTTCCTTCTGAGTAAAAAATAGCTCTTAAAATGAAATCTATAATTAAAATTTATTATTAATTTTTGTTTTATAGGGCCATACAACTACTAGCTTAGGCTAGACTTGTGGGGTAGGAAGTGTAAAATCCCCATAAGTATTTAAATTCAGACATAGTGGGCCAATCGATAGGTAAATCCTTCTCTTTATCGATAGTATCTAGGAAGCTCCTCTCAAACGACATTTAAGCATGAGGTCACGTGGAGCCATTGGACTGAGGAGATAACCCTCTGATTCCTTGTTGAAATGTAAACCAAGGTTTTTACGCATCTAGGGATTCTGTCCTAGACAGAGTTTCGGGCTCAGCTACCCTGCCCATGCGTACGATTCAGGCTTGCGCCTGTTCCCCCAAATTGTGGGTATAGTTAAGGTAGCCTCTAGTCTCTTGACATCTAGGGTTCATGCACAGGTAAACCAGAAGGCTATTTCTGGTTCACCTTGGATGGGATTGGAAGGTAACCCTTTTTGAAAGTGTAGGAGGGCGGTGGGTGATTCCTCCGCTTGTGCCTAATAACCTTTTCAAGGACGCCAAGAAACTATCTTTTAGCTTTCTTTGGGAAATCATATCTTTTACCCTTTTTTACTGTTGAGACTTTAGAAATTTTCGTAGTGATTGCTCTGTGGTTTCGCTGTGTTTAGCTGACCTTAGGGTTTGAAAATTCAAATTTACAATCATGGAGGACCAATCTATCAGAAGGTCACAAAGGGTGCAAAACCTTCCTCCTCTTATCACATTGGAACCTCCACCTCCCCCTCAAAGGTGGAGATTGGACACAGACAGTTCATTTGAACTGATAGGAGTCAGTGAAGTTTTGGGTGAACCAAAACTTAGGGAAAACCATCTTAATTTAAACACAGTTGAGATAGAAGACTTGTAGGCTGACGAGTTTGCAAGGAATTTTAATACACCTCTAACTGACTTAAAAAATCATGTGATCGTTCAGGTTCATCCTTTTGATCCACCCGTGATTGGTGTCCCTATGGGTAGGATAATGTCTACTGCTAGAGAAAGTTCTTTTACCTTCACCTCAGCCGCTTTGGCTGAAGGGGTGCTACCTCCCCCGGTTAGTACCCCTATAACAAACATACCAACTACACCCTTAGCGAGCCGAGTGGTTCAACCACCGAATCCCACAAGTCTAGAAGGTGCTTCTGGTGGAATGGTCACTGGGATTCCTAGTGTACCTACTGTACCGACCTCCTTCTCACACACTACCCAGAGTGGTCCTATAGGAACCCTGGATTTTTTCCAAGGATTTCCTTGGAACGGGGGGCACATTCCCCCATCCACTCCATATGTAGGCCCTACACCCTCTTATGTAGGGGTGCATTTTGGGAACACTAACCCTTATGGTCAAGGTTTACAAACCCCAGTTTCTTCTCTATTCACGAGATCTCCCTTTTCTCTTTTTAGCAGAGGGATACCTACTCCTGTATTTCAAACCCCAGTTTTGACTAGGGCAGCTAGAACCTCTTATACTACACCTTACACAAATAATATTGTGGCTTATGGATGGAACCCTTTTCAAAGAAACCCATCCACTTCACAACCAGTAGTAGGGGGAAACCCCACCTTCACATATGGGAACATGGGAGTAGGTCCCTCTAATCCCCAAATTGGTACTTTTAGTGCTTCGGTTAGACCTAAGCTTCCTTTCCTAGCAACGTTAAACTTTCTAGATTTGTCTAAACTGATGAATGACCCGATGAGGCATGATCCCTTTTGGCCACCTGTACCTACCAAGTTTCCTTTGGACATCCCAAAATTTGAAGGAAAAGTTGGTGAAGATCCTAGGGCTCATGCCACCACTTTTCATTTATGGTGCTCTTCCAACTCATTGAATGATGATTCAGTTCGGTTGAGGTTGTTCCAAAGAACCTTGACGTGTACTGCAGAAAAATGGTACATTGAGTTGTCTTCTATTGCCTTCAATAGTTTTTGGGACCTGGCTAATGCTTTCCTTAGTCACTTCCAGCTTCTTGTCCAATATGATTTTGGAATGGACTTATTGTCTACCTTTCAGTAGAACAAGGCCACCCATATCTCAAATCACATCCAATAGTGGAGGAGGTAGAAGAGCCTTATTAAAGCCAATATTCCTCTTGAGTTCTTACTAGAATGGTTGCTTAAATCCCTATTGCCTTATATATCTAAGGACATATCTACTTCAGGAGTGACGAATGAGGAAAAAGCTATCCTCAGGGCCCAACAACTTGATTTGATTTATTCTCAGTCTAGGATATTATACGAGATTATCCCTGAGGCACCGAGGCCAACACACGATGTAGAGAAACCTAAGCCCGGGCCCCATGCCGATGATGTGGTGGGTTCTTTGAATTCTCCCACTGTAGAATCTTTGGCCAAACAGCTCCATCAACTATCCGTAAAATAGTCTACAGCAAAGGCAGCAAAGGATTCCCCCTCACCCCAAAATGCAAATGTTTTTGCATAGACCTCTCAGAAGGGAAATCAACAACCCGGTGGGAAAAAGAAGAGAGGAAAGAAAGGGGAGGGAAATCAAAACAAGAAGAAACCCACAAATAATGTTGATGGGGGAAAGAAAGAAAAGAAGAAGGTGAAATTCCCATGTAATTTGTGCCATGAAGATCAACTCACCCATCTTTTTCACCTTATAGAACAAGCTCAGAAGCTGTTAAAAGCTCAACAACCGGCTGTCCTGAAGGATCCTTTTCCCTAGGGGAAGAATTCTACTTCAACTTCGAACGCAGCAGGGGGCACCCGAAATGCCCCTAGCCCCAATTATATCAACATGGTTCGATCTCAAACTTTACTATAGACCAGGAATAAGAACTATGAAAAAGAGACCTCAGAGAAGGGTAAGTCCATAGGTGAAACTTCTAACCCTCTCAGGATTGAGAAACCTGCCAAAATTATGCCCAAGATACTGAAAGGTGTTGTTAAGAAGGCCTTGCATAATCCTAATGTTAGGGCTACATCCAACTACTCTGTAGTTGAATACTTAGCCCAGACACCTTGTGCAATGTCGGCTTTAGAGGTGTTACAGATTTGTCCTGCCCAGCGGGATACACTCTTAGCAGCCTTAGGAAGTATGGACTCATTGAGTCTCATGGAAAAATTACACTTGTATGATGTCAAAATTCACCTACCTTACCATGTATCCTTATCGATAGATGTCATCCATGGTGTAAATACCATTGGAAGGGTAGTTGTTGATGAGGGTGCTTCTACATGTGTTATGTCCTTGTCATGTTGGAAAGCTCTTGGATCCCCATAGCTCGTCCAGTAAAACACCCTGCCTACTGCTTTCGATGGAAGGTCATTCCATATGCATGGTATCCTACCGGCTTCTGAAATTAAGCTGGCAGGGAAAGTAGTTTCTATTGAAGTGGAGGTGATTGATGCACCTTTAGGCTATAATTTGCTCTTAGGAAGAAGCTGGACTTATGCCATGTCTGCTATTGCATCGGTCGTCTTTCGGGTGGTAGTGTTTCCACACAAAGGGAAGTTGGTTACTGTTGACCAACTTAATTTTACTCAAAAAGTCTTCATGGAATCTAATGAGTCCACTGTACCATTGGTTGATCAGGCCAAACCTATTGCAGAGAGCTTAGGAGCTGGAATGTATGCATCATTGATGGGCACATTTGATCTTCCAGCTCCGATTAACTATATAGGTTCTACTAGTGTGGGGAAGTCCATAGCCATAGTTGTTGATAGGACTGATCCTTGGGTTCTCCCTACCCACCATGAACCTGAAGTGACCTTATCGGTAGTGGAAGTGGCTTATCAGGCTATCACCCGAACCACTATTGATCTCATTCTGGTCCCCCTCTTAGTCTCAGAGGAACTAGAAGAAGTCTATTTTCCTGCTTGGGCAGAAAACTCTTTGCATTCTACAGATTGTTTAGATATGGTTTTACCTTTTGATGAATCCATTCTGGAAGCCATGTGCAGATGAGATAAGATCTGGGAAGATCTTCATGATCAATCCTATTTTCTTCCAGAGTTAAGTAGGATAGAGAATCAAGAGTTTCATATGAGACTAGCAGACGATGTTGATACGCCCATTAATCCCTTACCTAGGGAAAGAATGTTTACTGAGGGGAATATCGAAAATATTTCTACTAGTATCCCTATCAACATCTTTGTAAATCCTGACATTGTGGAAAATATACATATCATTGCAAACTGCTCTCCTGAGGAGATTGTGATTTATACTGCCTTGTTTAAGGAATTTCATTACTTTTTTTCCTAGTTATATGAGGAGATGCCGGGAATTGATCCATCTATAGTCAATCACGAGATCCGAACATACCCTGATGCTAAACTTGTTCGGCAAAAGTTGAGACCTGTTAACCCACGTAAAGCGGTGGCAGTGAAGGATGAAGTGGAAAAACTGCTGAAAGCCGATTTTATTTATCCCATAGCTTTGAGGGAATGGGTATCCAACCCTATTCCTATTGATAAGAAGCAAGGGACCATACATGTCTATACTGACTTTATATATTTAAACAAAGATTTTCCTAAGGACAACTATCCCACGCCATTTATAGACCAAATTATTGATGCTTGCGGGGGAAGTGAAGTTTTTTCGTTTATGGACGGTTTCTCCGGATATAATCAAATTCAAATAAAACGGGAAGACCAACATAAAAATGATTTCATTTATCCTTGGGGTACCTTCACGTAGAAGAAAATGCCCTTTTGATTGAAAAATGCTGGGGCTACCTTTCAGCAGGCAATGAATTTTTCCTTTCATGATATTAAAGCCATTGTCGAACCCTACCTTGATGATCTTCCTGCACATTCTCGTAAGAGGATTGACCATCCAGATCACTTGCATTTGATATTTGAATGATGCAGATACTATAAAATGTTCTTGAATCCCCACAAGTGTGTGTTCTGTGTCGATTCAGGGAGATTGCTTGGATTCATTGTCTCTAACAAAGGCATTTAGGTGGATCCTTTAAAAGTCGAGGCCATTGTAAATCTGCCTCCTCCTCGTTGTATCAGGAAGCTTCAGAGCCTGTAGGGAAAGTCCAATTTTATTCGACATTTCATTGTAAACTATGCCAAGATTACTAAGGGTTTCATGCACCTGCTAAAACAGGACACCCCATTTGTATGGGATGAAACTGCACAACTCGCATTCGAGGCATTGAAACAAGCTTTGTTCTCAGCACCATTATTGTGTCCGTCGTATTACTCTAGGGATTTTATATTATATCTGGCCATGTCTGAGTCGACCATAGGGGTAGTCCTAATCCAGGAGGATGATAAGCTCCAAGATCATGTCATTTACTATCTTAGCCGTGCTTTAGCTGGACCTGAACTTAGGTACTCCCACATCGAGAAGTTGGCCTTAGCAGCTATTTATGCTGTTTAGAGGTTATGTCACTACATCTTACTAAGGACTACAACGGTAATGGCAGATGTTAATCCTTTTCAATATGTTTCTCTCGATGGATAGTTGGAGGCAAATTCAACAAATGGATAGTCATTCTCCAAGAGTTTAACTTGGATTTTCAGTCTGCCAAATCCAAAAAATCCTTAGTTTTTGCTGAGCTTATTACAGAATATCCAGTAGAAGAGGATGTAGCTATTGAAGAAGACTCATTCCCAGATGAGCACATATTTTTGATTTCCACCTTTGACCCCTGGTATGGAGATATACTTATCTATCTCCAAACTTTGAAGTGTCCTGCAGCTTTCTCATGGGAAGAATGACATAAACTACGCCTACATGCCAATAACTACCTCATCATAGGAGATACTTTATACTGTAGGGGGGTAGATTCCATGTTGCGTCGATGTCTTACCCACGAGGAAGCGGATATTTTCCTAAATGATGCCCATAGTGGAGCATGTGGGGGTGATTTATCTGGGTTAGCAACATCCCAGAAGATATTACGTGCCGGTTATTTCTGGCCCACAATATTTAAAAATTGTGTGGAAGCAGTGAAGTGTTGTCACCCTTGTCAGCTTTATACCAAAAAAATGTGGTCACATCCCCCTTCGTTATTTCCTGTCATCTCAGTGGGCCCCTTCATGAAGTGGGGGATTGATTACATGACATGTAACCCAGCCTCGACTGGGGGGCACACATATATCATTGTCGCTGTGGAATATTTTACGAAATGGGTAGAGGAAATGGCCACATTTAAAGATGATGAGGAAACTACAGATTTTTTCGTGTTCAATCAAATTATAGAACAATTCGGTATACCCAAGGTGATTATCACTTACCATTGTAGTGATTTTCAAAATAGCATGATGACTGAACTAACCACTATGCTAGGATTTAGACAAGAACATTCATCTTTGTTCTATCCTCAAGAAAATGGTCAGGTCGAGGCTGTTAATAAAACTTTGAAGACTATCCTCAAACATACTATTAATGTAGCCCATTCCTATTGGCATATAATGTTATATCTTGCACTTTGGGCATATCGGACTAATGTAAAAACTACTATGGGGTTTTCATCTTTCCAAATCGTTCATGGAGTGGAAGCCGTGACCCCTATTGAATGTGAAATCTCGTCTTTAAGAATTTCTATTCATGTGTTACCTGATACGACTGAGCTTGAGGAACATTTAGTACATTTAGAACATATTGATGAATAGCATAGAGATGCGCTCACAACAAAGCAAGCTCATAAAAATAGGGTCAAAATCCAATATGATAAATCGGTCAAGCCTCGAATTTTCTCTAAGGGGGAACTTGTTTTGCTCTGGGACCAAGACAAAGAAACCCTGGGGGCAGGAAAGTTTAGGTCTATGTGGTTAGGAACTTATATCGTGTTGAAAGTGTTAAATAAAGGCACATAGGAATTGATTGATTTTGATGGGAATAAGCTAGTTGAGCCTAGAAATGGGCTCTACCTGAAAAAGTACTATGCTTAGGCTTAGCACTTTTTCTTGTATTTTATTGTATGTATTTTTATGTACACTAGTTTGTCAATTTGTGTTTTTTATATACCATCTACTAGTTTTTTTAGATGTCTTCTGAGAGGTTCGTAGGTTTCGCTGATGGCGCCAATCACCACACTTGTAAGTTAACTTCGGCTACGGGTCATTTATTCACCCTCAGGATAGCTAGTTGCCTCAGGAGGTGCTTGCTTAGGTTCTGCTTCCAATATTGTGGATGAATATAGGGTTGTCATTGAGCTTCTATGGGATGATTTTTCACGTGGTATCACTCAGCTGGAAGTCCAATTGGACTCTCAACTTGTGGTTTCCCAGCTCAATTGGGCTTATCAAGTGTGGAACCCTATTCTATTGCGTCAGTTTATGCAAGTTAGGTTATTGGAAAGACATTTTGAGTTCATTACATTCAATCATATTCCAAGGAATCAAAATTCATTAACTGATGCATACGCTAATTACATCTTGGATTGGCATTTAACACACCTTACATAAAAATTATACAACAAACACATAAAAAACATTTGTAAATAAACCGGCAAATATATGTGTGTGTGTGTGTGTGTGAATATCTTTCCATATAGATAGGTCGAGTCTCTAATCCTCAGATCCATTCATAACTGTATAATATACAAAAAATATACAAAATACGGATCTAAGTCCATCAAAATGCCCCTGGGTCTAATCTTGACCACTCTGGTCACTTGGACCACCTTGGTCCCCCCAGTCACCCTATACTCTAGCTTCTTCAGCCTCTTCAGCTTTAGCAGCCTCAAAAACATCTATGTATACCAGTACTGCTCTGGCTACCTGCCTCAAAAGGTGTATCCAGACAGGTGGTGCACCAACCACGAACTCCTGCATGATGGCTGGGATGTGCTCAATCTGTAAAGTAGGTATGACTTGACAAGACTTGTTTACATTAATAATACTCCCGATCGGAACATCGGGGTAAGACAATATGACTCAAATACATAATAGAAACATCCCGGAATAAACATCGGGTTACAATATATAAAATATATATAAGAATACATTCTGAAGTTACATATACATCAACACTCCCTCTTAACTAGGAAGGTATTCTTTCGACGCAATTTTCAGCACTGGTCTTCTTCTCTGTATCACTGGATCATGTTCGTCTTCAAGTCATCTCTGTCATCAAGTCTTCTTCGTCTTCAAGTCATCTTCATATTCAAGTCATCTGGATCTGGATCATCATAGGACATCATCACAGGATCTAGATCATCACTCGATCTGGATCATCATCACTGGACTAGATCTGGATCATCACTCGATCTAGATCATCACTACTGGATCTGGATCATAGCTCGATATGGATCTCCACTGGTCATCATCATGTGTGTACTATCTCGTCATAGGAAGTTCTACAGAGCCAGCCCTTTTTAATGCTGGTTGTAGGCCTACTCTCATGTAGGTCTTCGCCCAGCACTTACATCTGACCTGCTCATTAGAAAGGCACGCCCAACACTCACATCTGGTCATGTAGTAAACTACAATCACATTAGAAAGGCCCAGCACTCACATTCACCAGCATGATAGGACACATCAACTATCATCTGTGAAATGGATCTACACTTATATCTGACCTACTCGTCAGAAGGGCATAATCCCATCCAGGCAGGAGCCACCTCCACCACAATTATGGAAGACTCTCACCCACAATGAGGAGAGATTTCTGCACTTACATCTGACCTACTCATCAGAAGGGCACAATCCCATCCAGGCAGGATCCACCTCCGCCACAATGATGGAAGACTCTCACCCACAATGAGGAGATATTTTTGCACTTACATCTGACATGGAAGGAACTAAATCCTTTAGCCATGAACAGAATGGCACTGCCCTTACATCTGACCTGCTCATCAGAATGGCACAATCCCATCTAGGCAGGAGCCACCTCTGCCACAATTATGGAAGACTCTCACCCACAATGAGGAGAGATTTCTGCACTTACATCTAACCTACTCGTCAGAAGGGCACAATCCCATCCAGGCAGGAGCCACCTCCGCCACAATGATGGAAGAATCTCACCCACAATGAGGAGAGATTTATGCACTTACATCTGACATGGAAGGAACTAAATCCTTTAGCCATAAACAGAATGGAACTGCCCTTACATCTGACCTGCTCGTCAGAATGGCACAATCCCATCCAGGCAGGAGCCACCTCTGCCACAATGATGGAAGACTCTCACCCACAATGAGGAGAGATTTCTGCACTTACATCTGACATGGAAGGAACTAAATCCTTTAGCTATGAACAGAATGGCACTGCCCTTACATCTGACCTACTCGTCAGAATGGCACAATCCCATCCAGGCAGGAGCCACCTCTGCCACAATGATGGAAGACTCTCACCCACAATGAGGAGAGATTTCTGCACTTACATCTGACATGGAAGGAACTAAATCCTTTAGCCATGAACAGAATGGCACAGCCCTTACATCTGACCTACTTGTCAGAATGGATCTCAATCTCAGCACTCATATCTGACATGGAAAGAACTGAATCCTCTCACCATGACAGAATGGCTCAGCCCTTACATCTGACCTCCTCGTCAGAATGGCTTTGGGACACATCACTGTCTCTGGGAGGAAGCCTCAATCTGGAGAACACCAAGTCTCTCTCTGAAGTACTTGAACTTCAGCCTAGCCAATGGCTTCGTCAATACATCAGCTATCTGTTCCTCCGACGCAACATACAGGAGCTTCACTGCTCCTCTCTGCACCATATCCCTGATATAGTGATATTTGATCTCAATATGCTTCGACCTGTCATGGAACACTGGATTCTCTGACAACTTCACGGAACTCTAGTTGTCACAATGTATACAAGTAGCATCCAAATGGAGATCAAATATATCAGACAGTAGCTTCCGCAGCCATACTGCCTCACAACTAGCTGAACAAGCTGCGACATACTCTGCTTCAGCTGTACTCAGTGCCACACAGGATTGCTTCTTGCTAAACCAAGAGATCACACCTGATCCCATACTGAAGCAACATCCTGAAGTACTCTTCCTGTCGATGCCACTGCCTGCCCAATCTGAATCAACATAACCCTCCAGGTTAATCTTCAGATTTGCATCATACTTGAGCCGTAATAAACTGTACCCCTGCGTGCTTTGCAACCACCAGGTGAACATGTCTCAATGTGTTCATAGCAAAGCAAATATTTTGTCTCAGGTACATCAAGGACCCAATCATCTGATGATACATCATAGTATCAACCATCTCTGAAGAAGCATCACTCAATAGCTTCAGGTTCGATGCCATATGTGTAGCCATAGCCTTGCAGTCCATCATCTCGAACCTCTTCAGGATCTCTACTGCATACTTCCCTTCTCCAAGGAAGATTCCATCTGTACTCTGCCACACCTCCATACCTAGAACAATAGTGCATCGACACATAACAGGAGTATCACTGGTCTTTCGTCTTCAACCTTGAAGCAAAGGTTGGAATCCAGTTTACTCTCAGTACCATGTCGATCCTCATGATATTTTGTAGTCACTCCCTCTGAATCAGAGCATCATACTCCCTTTTTCTTTTGTACTCTATGCACTGAAACATTCTGTACTGGAGTGACAAGTAGTATCCATCTAGGATCACTGGATACTAAGATCCTCTATCCTGAACTTCTTCAAAAGTTCATCTTTCACCCATCTGTGAGCTTGTCATTCTCTATCAACCTTGTAGCAAAGGTTAAGATATTCATCAAGCTCATCATGTATGTGATATCCCATGGGTGTCTTCTGAACTCGTACAAGGCCTTCTTTCATTTGCACACATGATTATGCATGTCATGTGACTTCACTTCTATTAGCTGTAAATGTTTCTTCGTAGACTATGCCTTCTCTTCATGAGAAGCCTCACGCTACGAATCTTGTTTTGTATCCCACGATGTTTCCATCTACTGCATGATGGAACTATGAAATTCTCTTCAGGTCTCGATAATACGCCCTGACATCATTCTTCTTAAACTGGAAGGTTCTGCATCAATGATGTCACTGCATTCATCATATTATTCTTTGTCTTGAAACTGTCATCACTTGTTCTTCGGAACAAGTCTTCATTCTTCTT